>VZTN01013213.1:1154-119116 GCA_013400515.1 Erpornis zantholeuca | reverse complement strand
CGGTGTGCCATGCCGAGAGCAGCTTCCTTCCCGGTGTGCCATGCCGAGAGCGGCTTCCTTCTCTGTGTGCCATGCCGAGAGCAGCTTCCTTCCCGGTGTGCCATGCCGAGAGCAGCTTCCTTCCCGGTGTGCCATGCCGAGAGCGGCTTCCTTCCCGGTGTGCCACTGCAGAGAGCGGCTTCCTATCGGTGTGCCATGCCGAGAGCGGCTTCCTTCTCAATGCGCCATGACTGACTTCAGCAGCTGTGCGGACACTAGCCGCCCAGAATTTAGTTTTCAACCAAAACATCTGGCGCTATATCAGGACCACGACCCTTTTAAGCCGTGTGATTCCCATTCCCACGAGCAGCACCCAGAAGAGGAGGCAGGACAGGAAAGGGTTTGGAGGGAAGCACTTCCTTAGTTCTTTATGCCCTTACTCCCCTTAATTTTCTCCAAAATTTCTGAAATTGCCTTCTCACCTTAACCATTTTCATGGGTTTTTTTATTCATTATCGTCTTTAAATTCCAGGGTGTTTTGAAAGATTCAGACTTTTCTGCTGAGAACTAGTCCTTTGTAGAATGAGTGATAGGAAAACCATTACAAAACAAGGAAGGAAACCTGATGCTTTTCTTTTCCATACCCATTTCTGCTCTCTCTCATTTCATCATGTTAGAGCAGAGCTGAGAGAGCCCCTTGGGTAGAGTGTGACAGCATGCTGAGTGGAGGACCCAGAGCTGTGGGGAACAGACAAATTTTACCTCAAAACTGTTTTCTAAATGGAGATTTGTAGCAACAAAGGAATGCTCAGACACTGTGTCTTTCACTTCAAAGAAAAATTCTGGGGCAAGTACAAGAGCACCACAAAAGCGAGTGTGAACCAAGCAGTGAAACAGCATTTAAGGCAGTGGAAGGCAAAGCATGAAAAAAGTGACCGTGTTATGGTGGAAAATCCAAGAACAGCCTGAGACAGCAAGAGGACTCTCAGGGCAGTGCAAGAGCTGGAGGCAAAGTGTTCCAGCAGACTCACAGGAGAGGGTTGAGGCTCACAGGATGACCACACGGTGCCAAAATGCGAGAGGCCACTTCAGGTGTTGCCCAGATTGATTAGAAGGCTGTTGAGTGCCTGCCCGGATTTGCCTGAAGCAGGTAACCAGTGGGTATGTGACTTGAAAGCATGAGTAGCAAAACTGTAGCATGTGTACGTGCTTTTAATATAAGGTTTATTTACTAAGCATTGAACAGTGTCTCAGTCAAGGCTGCTTCCTGGGTAGTCCAGGAACCTGTGACTGCTTCACATGTAAAAAATGGTGCAAATTGATCCACCATTTTAGTTCTGATAGTGCATCCACTATGTACCAAGGAGATAATTTTGGTTTAATTGCAATTTTGTGCCTAGAAGAAATGAATTAACAAGTTTGATTATTTGTACTTGATAAAATTTTAAACTGTGCATGTTAATTCCCAGGATTTAATTCTATTAGTATAATGTGTCCCTCTTTTTTTTTTTAAATTTTACTTTCCATAGCTTCTTATCTTTCAATGTAATTTACTTAATAAAGATTTTAAGTTCAGCAGTAACATCCACTTTGTCTTCAGCTAAATAAGAAGGAATCCAGTAGAAATATGGTAAATTTTATATGATTCACTTTTAGCCTGCTTTTGCTGGTTTTTTTTTTTTGTCTTTTGAAAATAAGGACCCTGTAGTATGGTAAGTTTAATTTTGTTTTTCAGCACCACACATACTACAGATTGCCCTGCAACCTTTAAGGGATGGGCAAGGCCACTTTAACCTTTGAACAGAAGCAGATGGTTTCTACCTCCTTGGCATTTCCTAGCCTGCCACAAATAGCTCTGCAGCTGGTTGTGGATGATGTCTTGAACATGGGTTCCTGTCTGGGTTCCTCAGGATGCATTGGCTGAGGTTCCCAGTGGGTACATGCTGCCAAGTCCACTGTTTTTCATAACTTTGCCACTCAGGAAAAATCAAAAAAGGTGAAGTAAATACCTGTGAATGCAACAATGCTATACTTGTATCTTGATAACAATAATTTGAAGCATATTCCAAGTGCTGGCAGGAAAGATGAAAGCAAACTTCATTTAGGTGTGTGAAAGAGGTGCAAGTGTTGATTGCTGGCAGGAATAATGCAGTCCTATATAAACGTTTGATCTTGCAAGCTTTTATAATGCTGTGAACAAATCTTTCCTGATGAATGATGACTCAGAACAGAGCTTTTCACTTGGCATTTGATAATTCATTTCAATTGCAGTGGAAAATAATTGTTCTATTCAAGCATACCAGGATGTACTTACTCTGTCCCTAATGAGCACATTAGAGCAGGCAACTCATCCCTGTCTGATTTTAGCACAGGCCACAAACTTTATGACCGACTCATTATTCCGTCAATTCTCAGTCCTAAAGAATAAAACTCCAATGAGTTGCAATGGTCTTACAACTGTATTTTCCCTTTTCATAAGTCACTCAGATATTCACTGGTTTGTTGGAAGGATCTGCGAATCTTTGGGAATACTACTGGTGAACCTCATGTACTCCCTATATTTTGCTTAAAAGGCTTAAAAATGGAGCAATAGGATTTTGATTATGGAACAGGCTGACTAAAGAAAAATAAATCAGTTTACATTTTGTCTAGAGTCAGAATGAGTCTTAAGTAAAGAGTTCAAATGTAGGCAGAGTTTTCCAAAACAAAGTGGATGACTCAGAAAAACATGTCATACCAGCACTTGGTATGCTGGTATTGCCTATGAGACTGCAGGGACCATTTAGCATTGCTTTTAGGAAGGCCTGAGTCATCAGCAATGTCAAAAGACATGTATCACTTGTGTAAGAAACTGCTTTTCTGCATTGGTGACCCTTTTCTCACTCAGGGAACATAAGACATGTTTGCTTTCCAGAGTATCCTTTTTGGGTTTGCTTCCACTAGGAAAGACAGAACTGGACCTTTGGATTACCCAGCTTCTGAGGGCAGGAAGTTGTAGTGAAGGAGTGGGTCAGCCCTTGCTGAAACAGTTAGGTTTCAGAATTTTTTTTTTCCAGAAAATTGTCTCTAAATCCTACAAAATAGCAGCGGAAAAATTGGTAGGTGTGTGGAAAATTTGTGTACTTAATTCTCACTGGGGCACTCTGGCTGTCTTCAGGGAAGGTGAATGAACACACCGAAATGTCTCTATAGTAATGAAAGAAAACTCATTGTGCCACTGGAGATTGAAGCTGCATGGCCCCGTGGGTAATAAATTGCTACTATTCAGGCTCATGAGCGCATCAAGCTGATGCAGAGCACTCTAATGACCATTATAACCGACTGCAGTGGAAAAGACTGTTATTTAAGTACATTTCAAAATGTACTGTAAATTGGGCAAAGGTACAGCTGCACTTAAGCACTGAGACAGCCTCCGGTTTTATTCGGTCTGACAGACTGTGCTCTTTGAATTTAGGTTTTATCTGTGTGAGCTGAATGCTCTTAGTATTTATGGCCCCTGTTAGTAAGGGAAGCAGCAAAGCCAGGGAGAAGGGGGTCCTGTTCACAGAGGCTCCAGCTGGAGAAGGCAGGTTTGGTTGGAGGCAGGGGAGGGGAGGGTCCAGCCACCATTCACACTGCTACCCTTCCCTAGAAACACCTTCTTGTATCTCACACAAACGCGACCCCTCTGAAGACTGTTTCTGAGTGACCATGAGCAGGATCTTTGAGACTAAGACAGTGCTTCGCAGACCTTTATGCAGGCACAGGGAACCAGTTTCTGTGCTTTATATGACCTTCTGGACCACACAGTCCAGACTCCCCTCCACACTGTGCCTATGTCAGGTTTGTTCGATTGGTGTCTATTTCTACCCCTCTTCATAAGTTACTTGGTTTACAGAACAGGAAGTTTCTTTGCTGTGCCATGTGGATAGTGAAATTTATGGCATATGGTCAGTGAGTGTGATGCAGCATTTACTTGGTGTTTCCAGCTTGAGGTACTTTAATAGCTCTCAGAGTATGCCTTTTATGGCTGGGTCCTTCATAGTCAACTTTGCTTTTTGGTCTGTTTGGCTCTTTTGGGTCTAGTTGTGTCTTTTTTGGAGGGTAAGAGGTGCTGTGTGATGTATTTTTTTTTTTTAAATTTTAATCTGAAGAGATCTTGTGGATGCTGTGGAGTCATGCAATATGGCCATTTAAATCAGTTTATCACCTGGCAGGTATGTTGTTATCAAGGAACCGAGACAAGCAACTTGAAGTAAGCAAGCTGCCAGCAACATTTGGGCAGCCAGTACTGTGACAAATCATTTGTGTGAGTCTCATGTTCAGCACATGGGGTCAGACCTGCGCTTCCTAAGAACAAACCAATCCCCAGTTTGTCTGAAGTGCAGTAAATATAGGTGGACATCTTAGCTAATGAATTAGCCATGGAGAAAATAAAGCACACAAATTACGGTCAACTGCTTATAATTGTGACCTTCCTAGAGAATGACTGAGTCAGGATTGAAGAATAATTGCATGGGTGTTTGCTGACACAATTTGGTTGCTGAATAAATTTCCAGTAGTTAGTGGCAATCACTCCAGTCTTTGTCAGGCAAAATGGAGACTTTTCTTTGAGTGAAGCCCATGAAAGCTAGCAGAAAGACAAATGTCTGAAAGACAGAGCAGGGTTCAAGGGAGGGGCTGCTATGGTCGGCATGAAGCTTGAGGTGAGGACATCATCCAAACCCTGAGCATGTCCAGGGCATCACTGAGTAACTCTAAAGAGAGAGGAATGAACTAAAAGGTTTTTCTCCTAATTGCTTCTGATTTTCCAAAGATTATTGAGAAGTTGCAGAGAAACAGCTCATTAATTCTCAGCCATTTGTTTTTCCTTTTTCATATCTATGAATAACAAGATTATTTAAGTCACCAGTCAGATGATTAAAGTTAATTAGCGTTTATTAATAAGTCAATGTCTTTATTAATGTTGAAGCTGGTATAAACAATTCTAAAACGTTTTTTTTCAAATGCCACAAATCTTTTTTAGCTATTTACTTTTCTTGGTATAATCTCTGCACCATTCCTGATTCTAGGAAAAATTCAAGGGAACAGCTGACATTATGCTGGACATATAGTATGAAAAAAAGGGATCTGACCATCCTGACCAGCATTTTTCTTCTTGAGTTAACATTCTGTTGCATCTTTTTGATTCTTTGTCTATTTATGACCATTTTTGAAACTACTCTGAAGCATGAGAGCTGAATGTCTTGAACCGTCTGAGAGCATTTGTGTTTAGACATGAAGTTAAAGATCAGAAGTTTTGATGTGTAACAGCTGTAGAGGAAATAGGTGCTAAATGCTGTAAGCCTGCCCAAATTAGACTCCTTCAGATAGACATATAGCTCGAAATAGTAGCACATCTGTATAAGACAGTTCAGTGTTTACATTGGACAAAAAATGTCTTTTGTCTTTACTCATTTCCAGTTTACAAAAGCAGAAAAAACCCTCCCATAATCCCATAAAAGCCAAAGCAACAACAAAAACAACAGCAATGATAGAGATGCCTCCATTACCATGTAATAAAATCTCAGTCAGTTGAAGCCTTTATGTATTTGGAATGTTTGGTACACGTTTCCCACCTTGCCCAGTGGTCACTGATTCTTCTTCAGATGTTTTATTGGTCCATTTCCTCAAAATGCATAGTGTTCCTATACTACCTCCATTTCAGCTGGGCTAAAATCAATTTGTACCATGTTTTGACACTTCTTTTGAACCCCTACCATCTAGTGACTATGCTGATGAGGTAGGAGCATGATTAGGCAAAAAGAAAGTCACAAGAGAAGGATTAAATATAGTTAAAATTATTGTCAATATTCTGTGGCATTAAGGTTTCAGAGCTGTGAGGAGTCTGTGTCGATGGATATTGGTTTAAGTTGTATTGTTTTAACTCACTTTGTGACCTGATTCTGAAGGAAATGTCTTAATTAACATTTTACGTATTTGACAATGAAGTTCAAAGGAATCAAAAAGTACTTAAAGTGTAGAATTAAAAATAACTCAATTTCTGAAATATCTGATTCTGGTTAAATATATGTCTTCTATCTACATTTAATTAAATTTCTTTTTAAAAATATCCCCTGGTTTCAAGAATTAGGTCAGTTACTACAAATACCTTGGCTCATTTAAACAGTTCTGAATATTGCCATTATGAAAACTGACTTGTACAATATTTATAATTTCACCTATTTTTGGTTTTCAGTGAAATAAAAAATTCCTTCTAAAATGGTGATAATAAAATAAAACACCTTATTTGTGGTTTCAAGTCAGCCAGAAACTTGCAGTTGCTTGTAACAGTGAGGCAGACAGGTGGCTGTCGACTTCAGTGTGATCTCCATCAGGCTGCTCTGCATCCCTTTCCGTGAAAACAGTTTCCTATGACTCTCAGGAGCATGAAGGACTCCGAATTTAAATAGACCAAAATTAGTTGTGCTTTTTTTGAAAGAAAGCACTCAGCCTTTGCATTACACAGTCAAATAATTCTGCTGAAACCAATGAGACTCTCTGAGGGTTTTAGCTTGCTGCAGCTGAAAATTGGATCTGAGTCTGCGGGATTAGAGGCTCAGGCATCATGAGCATTGAGTGAAAGCTAGAGTTGTAAGTGTGGAAATCAAACATTGGAAGTGCACACCTCCCTCTTCCTATTATGGAGAGGACTGGGCCACCAGCACTTGGGCTAAATATCTAAATACTCTTCATGCTAATAAGCTTCCACTTTTTGTGTAAACCTCTAGTCTGTTCCAGGTTTGTCCTAGGAGAAGGAAGGCATGCAGCTGGGAGAAGCACACCTTTCTGAAAAGGCACCTGAACTGAGTGGGTTCCCAGTTAGGAGGAGTGCCACTGTGATGCTCCCATCCACAGCTGCAGCCATCTGGACTGCCTGTGAGACCGGGTGGTCTCCCCAGACATGCAGAAGCAGTTGGCACACGACTGACTTCCAGGGTTCTGAGATTAGGATATAAATACAGCTGCCACTGACTTCAAATGCTGGTGGATTGAAAGGTACAGAAGGTTAAGGCAACAGTCAGGCAGGGGTCATCCAGTCCAGGCAGGGCCACATGCTGTTGGATCAAAACAATTAAGTTAAACCCTGAAACCACTCATGTAATTTTTCCAAGCAAAGGAAGCAGGCATCAGTGGAGACCACAAAAATCTGAAAAGTAAAATATTGGTTGGCAGCTGCTAGACATGAAAGTGAGACACAGTTTGGGATGAGGTAGCATATTCCTGAAATTGTCACTGCTCATGATTTGACAGCATTACAAAGGAAATAATTTTCCTGGTTTTGAAATATGCATTCGAACGTCTGTTCCATTAAACACACATCAGTATGTTGCCACCTGTTCCAGTCATGCTTGATAATGAATGGTATGCAGAGATAATACACCTGCCTGGCCTTGTAAGTGTTCTGCAGGGAAAAATCAAAATTAGGTAATGTAAGTCAAATTTGGATGGATAGTCCTGTTACAGTCAATGTTAAATCCAGTGCCCTTAATTACTTTGTTGCCTGAATTGGAAACCCTTCAAATAATGAGGGGGGGTATAAAGCTTCTTGACAGCTAAGAGCCAAGGAATATAATTTTGTTGCAAGGTCCATCAGTTACCCACAGATGACAGCAAATCCCCATGCAGATCAATCAGAGAGGTGATAGAAAATGGAAGCAAGTGTTGGCATACACACTATTCAAAGATACTAAAGCTAATGTTGTTATGGCTAAAGATAAATCAAGCAGAGCTGCCATTGAGATACCACTGAAATCAGTACAAATCTTCCATTTACACTGCAGGACTCTGATGTAGCTATTAAAAAAAAAGAAGGAAAAGATGCCAGTTAAGGACAAGAAAGGGGTTAACTTTAAGCATATACTAATGCCTTTGACTTATCTGCTAAAGTACTTTAAAAACCAGCTTATTTTCTGTATGAAAACTGGGACTCATTATAATAGCTTCCAAAAACTTTTGTCAGAGGGAACCTCAGTCTTGCATCCATGCAGAGCAGATGCAGGCTTATGGTGTGCTTAAAACCTCAGGGTGGAAATTTCTGCCTGGGAAGTTTTTTTTATATATAAATATATGACATTGAAACTGTGGGTGTCTCTGCTAAAATGACTGTGAAGTGCTGTAAATCAGCAAGAGATGAGAGGATAATAGGCACATCTCATGCATTCATTTCTGCCTGTTGGGCTCTTACATGGTGTTGACTTGCAAAGAGTCAATGCCAAATGAGTCTGCTCCAAACAGGCTCTTGGACTGTTGTCCCACCATGACATTTCATTACCCATCAGGTTTAAGGAGGGATGAGTGACTGCAGGGACTCACTGGGCAGTTTATCAACTTGCATGTGACTTTTCTAGGTAGGAGATGTGTGAAACTCAGAAACGCTTCTTCAGTCTCTGATTTTTTTCTTTTGAGAAACAAGGGTTTACAACCCTGCAGTCAGCAAATCAGTTGCCTGTTTGTAAATGTCTAATGAACTTGCAGTTGCAAAGACTACCTGTCTGTCACAAGCCAGGCGAATACTACATGGCAGGTAGCTCAAATTTTTATACATACATATCTATCTATCTATCTATCTATCTATCTATCTATCTATCTATCTATCTATCTCTCCATGTATATATATCTCCCATGCAAGTGAATCAAGACTGGAATCAAGAAAGTCAGGTTTTATAACTGGTTAGTATTCCTTTTTCAAGCTTCTCCCCTGAGCAAGCTGTCACTAGACTGCAAGAGGCCAAACTCACTCTCTAGATATTTCAGGTAGGAGCCTCACTGTTCTGAACAGAAACTGGCTATGAGCCACATCACTGAAATCCAGCTACTGATGCAACTTTGTCTGAATTCAAGGACCACCAGTTCTGGATTCAGTAAATTATTGCTCACCAGTTAGGATGTGAAACGTAGTGTTGCAGACAAATACCAAGATAATTTCACAGGAAGGTTCTCAGACTATATAACTTAGGGGCTAATTTAGGCACCCAAGTCACTGAGAGAGTCTGCAAAGAAATACTGATTCCCTCAAAAATTCAAACCCTCAAAATTAAATATCTAGAAGAGTTTAAAATAACTGATGTGAACACATCAACTGTCCTCCATGGTTTATAATTCCCCTTGTACTTGCACTGGTCATGAAATTTCTCACAACCTCCTTGTATAAAGCTGTTGTGGGATCTTGCAGAAGGCTGATGGACCTCTCTTGAACCCCACAGTCCATGAGGCTGCTGGTGCCTGGTGCTCCAATGGTCATCCTTTGGTCGCAGGGGAATTCTGCTATTAAATATGGTTGCACACTGAGTCCTGATGTTCCCAATTGAAAATATGGTACTGGGTTTATATAAAATGCCTCTGGAAGCAAGTTCTTGAATTGTCCCATGATTCTGAGATGCCCAACACATTATTAATATATTTTCTTATTCCAGGCCCTGGTTTGTGAGGCTCCTATACACTATTTGTGTATCACACATCACTCAGTCACACTATTATCCTATGAGTTTATGCTGAAGCAAGGCCTGACAAATATGAGGAATTAAAAAACATTCAACAGTGTTAATTGCTGTATTGTACTCAGTTCTTGAAAGGCCCGATCAGCTTGATACTTTTCTGACAGATGCCAGTGACAGAATTTTCATTTAAGTGTGATGTGGTGAGACAGGAGGCTTTCTGTCATATAAACAATCTTCGTAAGTATTTGTAACATGTAGAATCATAGGAAAGGGAGCTGGAAAGGACCTTAAAATGTCTCCCAGAGCAGGCCAGACAGCCTGATAGATATTTCTCTAATATTATAGAGGTTCTTCCTCTTTAAGAACCCCGCAGATGGACCTTCCCCAAGTGGGCTATTTGCTGCCTTCACTGCCCTTAACAGAGTCAATGTGCTACCTAATGTCTTGCCAGAATCTTTTCTTGCAGCACATGAAGCCTGCTGGTTTCTGTCTTATTTATTGTGGATGCAGAAAACGTAAGGCTCCCTTCTTTGCAGCAGCCTTTTCTGTATTTGAAAACCATTATCATGTCTCTGCTTCATTTTCTCTTCCATAGATTGCACAGTACCAATTAGTTCAATCTTTCGTTGCAGGTCATGTTTTCTAGTTCTCTGATCATTTTCTAGTGCTCTGATCATTCTCACACTGCATAATAAGAGCTTTGTGAAAGAAAAAAGGAATCAGAATTATTTTACTTATTATTACTTCAATTAATTATTCAATCACAATGCATTTTATATGGGTTATTGCTAGTCTAACTTTGATGCTTAAATAACGTGTGCACAGATATATCCCTACGGATTGTGCTTCTGGGTTATGTTGGCTCACAGTTTTTGTGAGTTGCATTTCTGGAAATAAGTCTACAAGCCAAACAGACATGATCTCAGGGCTAAGAAATATAGACATCCTCTCTTTCTTGCTGTGTGGTAGCTAAAGCTCCCCTGATAAGCCCAGATACTTGTCTGGAATTGTCTATCTGCTGCCAGTGTACAAGTCCACAGCAGAGGTGTCAAGAGGTTCAGTCTGGCTGTCCTTCCTCATCCTGTTGGGCACAGTCCCAGTCTCTGGGCCTTCTGCAGCTTCTGCTGCACATACCTGACTCCCTGGTTACCCCTCTGGTCCCTGCTTGTTCCCACAGACCCGTGGCTGACCATGGACTCAGTGACTGCAGCATAACATGTGGGAGGGCTGAATTCAGATTGCACACTGTCCTTAGTGCCAGCCTTCCTCACCTAACAAAGCTGCCATCCAAATAGGCTTCCTCTGGACAGGGGCTGAAGGAGGGGGTTTCCATGTACTGCCAATGATACGAAGCTCCAGGCTGAGCTACCCTTCTGAAGTGTTTCTGACTAGCAGAAGGTTTGCTTTCAATGGAGCCTTAAGTGACAGTGTTAACACAGTTTGCCAAATCAAAACATGAGCGTGGTCTCAAGGAGTTGTTACAAGAAAGAAGATTAAGTTCTTCACTCTTCTAGTTGAGTAGCATCTGAAAATAAAGCTACTGAAGTCCCATATAATACTGAAATAACATTATTGTATATGATCCATACATAAAGACTTAGTACAATGCTTCCATGGATGCGTCTTTGGGAAAATACTCTGTCTGCAATGAAGGCAAGAAGAAACTTTGAATCATGTCTACCAAAGCCAGTAGACCTCAGTAAAGGAAAATCATGATTCTTATTATCCCAAGGGCTATATACCTGACAATCAAAGAGTTAACCCAATTGCAAAATAAAAAACTTTCCATGCAATCTGTTCCCTTAAGAAGTGCTTTCTTTATTTTCACTCAAATTCTGTAAGAAAGAAAGAAACAGAAGATAAAAGCTGCTAGAAAGCTGTGCAATTTAGGGGAGAAAGGAGAGGAACAAAACCAGAGGGGAAGAAAGGTGGAACAAAAGAAACTCACTCAGAGAAAGGAGAGCAAAGACTATCCACTAAAAAGGAGAGAAAGGCTGGCATCAAAAGGGGTTTTCAGCCTCAGAAAGCAGCCAGCAGCCAGGCACTGCAGGTGATATCACCAACAAATCCAGCCTGCAGAGAGAGACTCTCTTGCAGGACATGGTACTGGTGTAGGGGTTAGGAGAGAAAGTGTGATTTTTACAGCACTGAACTTCAGAGGGATTCTTTGAGCACCAGGATTCAACTGTTTTCCAGTTCCTGAATGAAGATCAGCAGTCTGTTTCACCTTTTATGTTTCTCCTTTTTTTGACTGACCTGTTATTTGTGGACTCCTGCTTCAGTGAGCTATAATAATTAAAAAAGATTGAGCTTTTAATGAAAGGTATAATGAATTTGGATTTTGCTCACAGAGAAAAATGTTCCCTGTGGAAAGTTGATATTTTTATGTAAGCATATAATGCCTCTGCTGGAACACCCTTTTGAGGGAGACATGACTAAAGAAATGGGGTACGATCAGAATTTTGTGGACTGCTCTAATNCCCCCCCCCCCCCTAAAATAAATTATGCATTAACATCTTTGAGTTCCCTGGGTTGTCTAACTTCTAATATCCCCCAAAGGATGCTCGGCATCCTAATGCACCCAAAAATGATGTCACATCTGTGAATCACTGTCACCAGAATCAATTATACATAATCTGTCACACACGTGCTTTCTTTTGTTACTGTTGGCCTTGCTGCTGCAGAGGCACTGTTGGGAGGCCTCACTATTTCCTGTTTGGAAAGAGTGTGCCAGTGGCATGCCCTGGCAGGAGCCTGGGGACCCAGCTCCCAGCGTCCCCAGGAGGGGAGCAGGGCAGCAGGGGCAGCACACAGTGAGCCCCATGCCTCCCTCCAGCCCTTGCCAGGATCCACCCCAGCGCATCTGCTCTCCAGTGCCAAGCCATCTGCGAGCAAAAACACAGAGCAAGCATGCAGAGGCGGAGATTTCATTTCCCCATAGCCATTCATCCCTATGAGTGTTCCCCGTTTCCAAGCTCATTTCTTCAGAGCTATTCACTCTAGGAGCTGCAGAAGGAATGAAACCAACTGACAAGAGCAGGGGGTCTGAGCAACCTGGCCTAGTGGAAGTGTGGCAGGGGGGTTGGGACTGGATGATCTTTAAGGTCCCTTCCAACCCAAACCATTCTATGACTGTATGACTTTCCAGTGGATGTGTTTCTGCTGCTTGAGTAATTTTTTTTTCAACAAGACAGTTGTTTCCTTTCAGCACTTAGCGGTTCCTTTAGTTAGAACTAATCTCAGTTGTTATAAAATGAGCCCCGTTTTCCCTCACAGCCCTCCTTCCAAAGCAGGGTTGGTGGTAAAATGTGTGGTGATGCTGTGCACGATTTCACAGTTAGATCTACGAGCACTGGAAGTGGGTAGAGAAACAGTGCAATTGCTCAAGCCTGGTCACATATCTCTGCCACTGGCTATTTTATGAAAAGGGAAGAAATGAATTTACTTAGGAAGCCACTGCTTCTCTCTCCAATTTGACTGTTTGAAGGTCATGGAGAGTGGAATGGCAAAGCAAACAGACACACACAAACTGGCTAGTTTTTGTAAGTAACCAAGATAGAATATGTGCTTAAAGTATCTTCAAATACCGCATTGACCTTGAGCTCTTTCACTTCATTAATTCTATGATTTTATCACCACATTTTCCAATTAAAAAAATTTCTCTTCCCCCTTCCTATGAAAATATTCCTGTCCATCCCTCTCCCACCCCTCACCAATCTCCCCCTTTCTTTCAAGTCACATAATCCTTGGCGTGATAATGGGTAAGGAAACATTTTCAGACAAAAGTCTGGTATTTTAATTTTGATAACCTTCCTGAGCAGCGAGGTTTGTGTGAGATGGAGATTAATAAAAGCCAGGCACAATGTGCCCTTGTCACCAGGTAGAGTAAGATGCAGATAACCCTCGGGGAAGCAAGTGGTTCAGAAGGGGAGTAAGTAATAACACATTTTAATTTTTCACGCATCCCTACCCACTCTTTAATGGAAGGAGAACCCAAACAGCAAGCAAAAAGAATATGGAAAAGAAACAGTGGCCTTACCTTTGGATGGGCTGAGAGGAGAAGGGGCCTGGGGGGCCCTGCCAGCGGCAATAACTGGGCCCAACCCAGGGCCTGCTGTAGCAAGTGGATGGTTTTTTCTGCACACTTTCATTGCCTGTCCTGTGGAGCCAAGTAAGCCTCGCAGTCCCATAATCCCCAAATCCACGTGGTGCCCACTGTTGTGGGTAGCAGAGGCAGAGAGGGGAGGAGAGATGACGGGGGCAGAGCCCTGGGCAGCCCTGGCAGGGTTGGCAGGGCTCTGTGGGGCACCATGGCTTAGGAGCCAGGGTGCAGGAGCTGCCCAGCCAGGGCTGCCCCTGCTCGGCCAAGATGGGCCTGGCAGAGATTCCCTGCTCCCTAGGGATGCCTTTACTCGCCATGTCCTGTTCAGCTGTCAGGGATTCCCTCAAGCCCTGAAAGTTGCTGAGGACCCTACTCATTTTCCTCTCAGCCCTAGGGCTCATCAGAAAGCACTAAACCCATGTCACAAGCAGACCCTTCAGCAGGAAGCCTCTCCTGAAGACTTGCACAGCCTTTCCTGATGCATGGAGGTAGCTATCTGCTGCTATTTACCACTGCCTTTCCCAGTAAGACATTTGCCAAGGAGTACATCCCTGGCAAGGCACATCCCAGGTGTATTTCTACAAATAGGGCAGGAGAAATGTAGGAAGGGATACTCCTGCTTGATGGAGGTGGAAACTGAGCCATGTGTGTCTTCAGGACAGCTGCATACACAGCTGCCCTGGCCCCCCCTTCCCTCCCTCACAGACTTTCTTTACCTCACAAGTGATCACTACCAAGAGATGGTGTAGATGTGGCCAGAAAAATGACGATTTAGCTACTTTTTGGTGTTTTAACCACAAAGTTAAACCTCTCTCTGAAAAGTTGCCCTTGATCCTATATTGTGATGAGACTTGGATAAACCTGTAGTACATTTTATACTTGGATTATTTTTAAGTCTTTGAGTACAGCTGTTGGCTTTAGCTAATCTCCCATCACCTCACCCAGGTTGTATTAGAATGAGAAATTACTGAAGTAGTCATGGATAAGTAGCTCACTTCTTGATGTTTCATCTCATGAAACAAGCTTCTAAAAATAATTTCAGAAGTGTTTCTTTAGTGACGACAATGCTCTGTCAAAGGGTTTGAGAACCAACACTTTCTGAATGAGTACGTAGCTCAAGAGTTGCTAGAATGAGTAGGGCAGGGAAAAGGCTGCCTGGAAGCATGGAGGAGACAAGGTGAATGCTTGAAAATATGCAACTGCAGTACAGGCACATAACAGAAATGACAAACTGAAATAAAAAAGAAAATTATGAATTCACACGGGACAGCTTGAAGCTGTTACCCATCCTGATGCCTTCCTGTCAGTGTTTGCGTGAGGAAGCTACAAGAGTGGAAGCAGAAATGAAAGCGGCATGGCCAGACTGCAATTCCCTGTTCAGTTCAGTGCAGCTGGTGGAGCTGGGCTTCTGAGAGAAAGGACAGCATTTCGATGGTGACAGGAACCACCCCGACAAACAGCACTGAATATGAGTAAGAATTATTGAGTAGGTCAGACAATTTGGGGATCAGTCTATTTCCTTTAATTATGAGTTCAAGTATGAGCCTTTCAGTTTCCATAAGGTCTAGAGAGCAGCTCACTTGTCAGCCCTGCCACTTTTATGTTTGTTTTTGTTTTCCTGCAGCCCAGACCTGTGCAACCAACTCCATTTGCATTTGGTGACAGACACCTCAGGACTTTCCCCTTCCTGGCTCCGTGGCAGGTCTGTCCTTGAGTCCCAGCTCCTTGCCTGCAATCTCACTCTTGGCTGCAGCTCAGACAAGTTTTGACATCTCGTGTTGTGCGTTTTTACTTTAACTGCAGACGTGCACTGACCCCTCTTTTACCTGTCTGCTTGCTGTTTTGTCGACCTTGTGTGTTCAGTTTGCTAAAACTGTGGCTGGGTCTGAGCAGTTGCTGCCAAACCACAAAGCTCAAGAAAATGCTTATTTCCACCCACACACATAAATAGTCATAAGAGACAAAAAATGATTCAACTCATTTCACATTCTAACAAACAAATGCAGCACCTATGTCACCAACCCAGGTTACATTTATCCTGTTTTCCACAAACTTTTTTCAGCATCAGCGCTTCAGGAGCAGACCAGACACTTGCTGGTAAGACTGCATCTCATTTTGGAAATTTTGCTGTTCTCTGGATTCCCCTCAGACACCTTATATCCAAAATATGACATACCATCCAAGAATTTGTCTCGCAGCCATAGACATTTTTCTGACAATGTGTTTGTGATGGAAGCTTCTGCTCTGTTCATTTGTAACCCTTTCTTTGTATTTAGGCTGGTGGATTCTTCTGTTTTGTAACAAGGCAGGGGTTTGTAAAAGATCTTGTGCATAGGTATAAAAATTTTCTCTTGCGACTACTGGCTACCACGATAAGCACTGCAGAAAGAAATAAATCTCACCCTAACTGTAGTAAATGTTGTTCCTGCTCTTCCTTTCTAGGCCTGTGTCCCAGCTTCACTTTTCTCAGGAATCCTTTTCTGATTTGCAGATTAAGTTTTCCCACAGGCAGGGTGGTCCTGTAGCTTTTTACCAGCTCCCTCCTTTCCTATTCACAGCTTTTCTCACTCGTGCTCAGTTTCTGGATTGATCGACAGAGGGCAATAGTATCTCACTCCAGCTTCCAGTCCTTCTTTCCTGCTCCTCTTTCCCCTCCCCTCTGAGTGTCTGCATCCTACATCAGCTTCTCCTGCTTCCAAAGTTTCACCTTTGACCAGGGAAGCAGGGTGCCTCCAGCAGCTATGGGGATCACAGGGATAGGTGTCTTTCTGCAGATGCTGGCACAGTGCTCAGCCAAAGTGCTCTCTGTGCCCAGGGCAGCCATGGTGCTGAATGTTGACATAGACTCTGAAAGCGATTCCACAAGTCACAGTTTGAGGGTTGTTAAAAAACAAAGCACCCATTTTTTCTTGCAGAAGTCCTCGACCTAAAACTTGCAGGAGAGACAGACAGCAACCTC
The DNA here is from genome assembly GCA_013400515.1 of Erpornis zantholeuca. NCBI lineage: Eukaryota > Metazoa > Chordata > Aves > Passeriformes > Timaliidae > Erpornis > Erpornis zantholeuca. The sequence goes on along the minus strand of VZTN01013213.1, from coordinate 102,618 downwards.
CTGGGCCGGCCCTGGTGCTCAGCATTCCTGCTGCCAGGGCGTGAGTCTGCCTGTATACCAGGCAGACGCTGAGGATGCTGCTGGTAGTGATTCCAAAACCTGTGAGTGTGGATCCGTTGTCAAAGGACTGCAGTGAGCTGATGGCCAGCAGACTTAGATTCAATCCATCCACACAAACATCCACTAGAAAATACACTAGGCTCCCCAAAGAGGAAAGGTTTAAAAGGATCTCTCTCTCTAAGACTTAACCCCTGCTTGAAGTTGCTGCTTCCTTTTAATTTTCAAATACCTGCACTTGTCTGGAAACGGTTTGTCATATGAATATACTTCTCTTCCTTCTGGCTGGAATTCAGGAAGTATTTCCTTATATGTACAACTGTCTCCCTGGAACAGGAAAAATCAATGGTGAGTATAAAAATCTCTGTATGTTGTAGCCAAAAGTCAGTACTACTCCTATAGGAAAGTATGTTAGGGTTCTACAATGCAACTACTTTTTTGAGCTAGACTGCAGCTTTAAGCCCTGGACTTAGAAAATCTTGCTCTGTTCATGTTACAGGCTGTGAGCTGCCTGATTGAAGTTGCTCAGGGCTGTTCATGCTTCAGGACACTGAGTAGGCAGAGAAAACTTTGAGGGGCTGGGGGCTCACACAGCCAGCAATGGGCTATACCTATGCTCCCTCAAGGGCAGACAAGGGAACAACTGATATTTCTGCCTCTGCGATAAGGATCTGTTTGTCTGAGGATGAACCTCTGTAGTTTTCTGGCTGACAGATTTTCTCTGCTCAGACTCCAGGAGATCTGAAGGGCAGCTACTTCTCAGCATCTGGGTACATGATTAGCATGGTATTTACTGCGATGAATATGGGCTGCCATGCAGCCATTTTATACCTTTAGTCTGGACTTGTCCTCCTAAGAACAAGAAAGAGACCACAGGAAACCTTCATCTTGATCAAGTCTAGAGCCTCATCTAGCCCAGCATCCCAGCTCTGCTCTTGCCTATTGGACAATTCACAGGGAATGTGTGTAAGGGAAAGGGCCAGAATGAAATGACTCACATCTGACAATGAACATCAGACAATGTTCAGGCACTTTCTGACAAGGCAGTTATGTCCAAAGTGTCACATTTAATAATAACTGAATGTGAATGAACATTATATATGAACAAGTATATATATTTTGAACAAATATATACCATTGAGTTCAACATCCTGTAAGTTGTACAGTTTTCCTTAGAGTCACAAATCATCTTTTCACTGCTATTCTCTTGTTACAGAAAGCTAATAATATCTTACTGTATCCTCCCTGAAGCCCACTGTGCTAGCTTGCAGGAGACCACAGGTAAGATTTTGCCTGTTTTCCATTATACAAAACAGTTGCCTCTGTGGCTGCTACCTATATTGCCTTGCATCTGCCCTTCACTGCATCATTGCCAGATTTTGTTCACGTGATTGAATATTCCCATATTCTTTCTTCCCTTTCTGAGGTGACAATGTCTGTCAGCCCTTGGGAGGAACCCACCACACCACATGTGTGCCAGCCTCCATGGAAACTCTCCAGGTAGAGATGGCTTGCAGTTTTCTTTTATGGCTATCACTGTTCAGATGGAGTTTCCCCTTCAAGTCTTCTTGAGCTTGATTATACTGGAGTAGAAGAAATCAACTTCCCCAGCAAACTGAAAGCAGAAGGGCACAGAAAAGAACCTTCAGCTCTGCCCAACTATTTAAGAAGCATTGGAAGACCAATCAATTGGCAACCTAACAATTTCTGAGGCTTTTTATTGCACTTTTTGGAGAGATTTCACAGTTCCTCACCTTGATGCAGGTGAACCCTGAAGATGTTAAGTGACTAAGGCTGCCATTTTGGTCAATGAAAAGGGTGTTTATTTGTCTTCTTGACAAATGCACATCAGCAGCCTCATTACTAGAATAGAAAAAAGTGGACCTGATAGTCATGAGGTACTCATGTTATATATAATTCTCTTATTACTGTTGGCCTTAAAATACTTCAGCATGACAAGATTAGAGCCAGTGTCATCCTTTTTTATTTAAATTTAATTTACACAAAATAATGTTCTTCTTGCTCCATTTCTTCCAATTCCCTCTCTTTCTCTCTGCTGTTCATTTTTCTTTATAATTTCAAAGTTAGTCCGTTCACCAATGTCACCCCCTTCCACAGTCCCACATTTCACCTTTGCAAAACACAGCAAAAGGCCAGACATTTATTCTGCTTGCCATTTGTAGCAATTAAAAGTAGGGCTTTGCAAATCGAGTTGCATGTCATTCAGCAGAAGTCTTTCAAAGCTTTTGCAGAGACAGACAAAAGTTGTTGATCTTCCTTGTTTGATTTTTGTTTCCTCCAGCACCATGGTTACCTACCCTTCTAGGACAAGTGCATAACACAGAATGTTTCCTCTTTACTGTTTTTACCCTTCCTTGACCCCACTGGTCTTTTTCAGCTGGCTCAGAGTGGCTTTGAAGGCCAGACTGGAGCTCTGATGAGTGCGACTCTGGCAGGTAGTCCAGCCCCTGTAGGCCTAATGTGGGTGGGGGACAGTACATGGGTGGTGGGATGTGGAACACTGCATTAAATCACATACACTTCACCCAGTAGCTGGCACTGGCTGAAGCTGCCCTGCCCCAAGACCAGCTGAGAACCTCCTTCTCTTGGCTTTTAATTGTTGCCTAACCACTACTGCAGAAAAATGGTTTTATCAAAACCCCACGTTTTCTGACTCTTTGTCCTTCCTTCCCACTCGAAAGCTGCTCCCATCTGGTTAGGGAGTAATGCCTGCTCCCACATATCCAAGTTCCCTCAGGAAAATATCTCATAGTAAAATCATCAGCAGATTCTGCACATGCAGCTAGAGACAGTGAGAGTGGTAGTTTTAGGTGTCCCTAAACTCCTCTGTGCTGGTGAGCATCATGAGAGCTGACCCTTTGCCAGCCCATGAATGCGCTGCAATTCTGGGCTCTTCAGCCCTCCAAAAATCTCATATAAAAATTAGAGATTCCACAGTAAAACTCCGTGTTTCTGACAGAAGTATCATAGGCTCCTATTATAAAAATAACAACACCCCAAGCAGTTAACAGAAAGAAATTCATGTCTGGAAACTCAGGTAATGAGGCAGCCAAGCATGACTGGTGTTGGGTGTAACAGAAGTCAGTGCTGAAGCTGTACGGGTAATATATTAATCCATACTTATATGGCTGATTATGTATTATTACTACAATTAAGGAATATTGCCAGTGGAATACAATGTTATGACAATGTAATGTTCTCTAAACTACCCTCTTGGCAGATATAAAAAATAAATGGAAAATCTGGAGACAAAAAGGCCACGAGTTGCAGAGTGGATGAATTTGGCCCACCTTCCTTGCTAATGTAGAACAGTTGGCTCTGGAATGTACAATCACTTGCTTGTATAACAGCATCACCTGTCTGTGACAACCATTTAATCACCATGCACAGTCCCAGTCACAGTAACCTGCCCCATCACTGCCCAAAGGAGCAAAATCAGCTGCAGTTAGGATGCAGCTGAAAAAGGATGTTTCCTTTTTTATTTTATTTTTTAATGCAAGATCTTTTGGTTCACTAAAGCAGGAATTAAAAGCAAAAGAAACACCTTAATGTGAGTTTTGCCATGGCCATACTGAATAATCATGTCTAAAAATGAACCATGTGCATTCATCAAGTGTTATGTTTTAATAACCAGTGCTCCAAAAGGCATTAGTTATCAGGGTTATGTGAAACTGTCATCATGGCCCAGCGCAGCCCCACAAGGGTCAAGTCTGCTTGGCAAGTGTGAGAAAAGCCACTGCTGTGAGCCAGAGATGAGTCTGTAGGACTGAAGAAAACTGGGCACATCTGGACAGGCTTATCTGCTTGTGTTAGGTCTGTGCCCAGATGTTTGAATGGAAAACAGCTCTGGAAATGCTTCAAGTAAAGGACAAAGGAAATAAAGAATAATTGCCTTGAGGTTTTGCTACCTACTCAACACTCCCTCACCTGACCTAAGCCAGTAATGTCTGGAGAAACTGCATAGCACAGAGTGAGGCTGATTTACACCAGGCACAAAACTGACTATTAAAATCTTTGTGTCCTAGAGAATGCCTTCTCTTTACTAGCTCAATTTAAGCAGACAGGTGAGTGTATCAGGGTGTAGAGTGGATGTAGGAAAGCAGCAATGAGCCCCTACTGGCTTCTAACAGCAGCATTATCTTAATAGTTATTAAATGAGGTGAAAATAAGCTGAGAGGAAGCATGAGAGGAAAATTCAGAGGCAAGTGGCAGAGCTCAGTGAGCTGCATCATTAAGATGCTGCAAGAGATAGAGGACAAACATCTGCAAATCACTAACCCACTTGCCAGCTCAGAACTGCAGAGAAGTTTGCCAGTTTCTCTCCTCTTCTGTGCTCAGACAGAGTTCCTTTAAAATAAAATCATTATAAAACCTTCCAAGAAGGCCTGTGCAAAAGAAAATCTATCCCAAGGCCTTGCTTAGGTAGAGCTATACCTTTTAACAGCTTAACAATGAAATAGTCTGGTGGACAATTACATTCTGTGCTTAAGGAAAACTCTTATGCTACTAAGGAACTTAAAAAAAAATAAAAAGCAAGATCCAATTTTCAGGATCTCCAAGTGGCAAAAGAAATTGCATAGATAATATGTATTTTTACAAATCCATTTTCCTCTCTCTTATTTGTTTTATCCTTAGTGTGCAATTTAGATGTGTCTAATAGATAGCAAGGCTGCATGAGAGCACTGCTATGGAAGGCTCCTCAGTGGGCTAAGCTAAGTGCTTAAGTCCTTAAGCACTAAGTGCTGCTGAGTTCTGCAATTGGGCTGACAAGATTGGTATCATTAACTCAAATCATTTTTCCCATGGCATTTTAGGCAAAGTTCCCTTTGGAAACTCTCTGGCTCTTTTTTTTACCCCAAGACTCCAGTCTCAGAGGAAAGCCTGTGTTTTCCTAGCTGGTTCTGCAGATGAGTCAGTCAATGCCTCATGAGTGTGTGCTTGCACCAGATCATCAGGGTTTATGGTGTGATCCTTGTCCACCTTTGCCATGGCTCTCTCCTAAGTTAGATCAGTACATTCATACAGGAAAGGAATAACCTGCTCTGTTGATCAGAGACTGCCCTGCTTGCTCAGGGCCGCTCCAAGAACAAACAAAGATCATTGATTGAGTGATAGAAATCAGAAGGTTTTTAATAAGAATAGATATTTAGATTAGATATTTACAATGAAACAAGGAGAGAGAAAAAGAGAAGGATCCCTTCAGCCTGCTCGGCTTCTGGGATCCTCTCTGTCTGTCTGTCTGTTTCTGTCTGTGAGAACAGAGCAGAAGTGTCAGTGTACAATTACAAAGTATGAAAACAAATCCCAAAATAGAAGTGATTTCTTTGGCCAAAGAAAAAACAATCTGAGATATATGAAGAAACCAGTGCAACATGTAAAAGAGAGAGCAGCTGCGATATGTATATCTTATCAAACTGAAAACAATCCAACAACTTCAAGGCTGCAGGAACTAGTGAGGCACAAAAGTGCCTAAAGAAATCTTCTCAGGGTTAGCAACACTACTGTTGTTGGATAGTAACTTCACATCACTGCATTGGTCACTCACAGTACTCCTGTCACTATTACACAGCAATATTTGCACATGAAATACATGCCAGCACCCCTTCTGTTTCATCTCAGGGACCTGTTCCAGAAGATGTGGTCATCTCTGAGCCCTGGGGAGCAGGGAGGGAGGCAAGTGTGTGGTGTGCACGAAACACATGGCTCAAGGGGTTTTGCTGCCTGGAATTTCTTGTCTCTGAACTCAACTTCACCTGGTCAGAGAAGCTGCTTCACCCAGAGGTGTGAAGATGGGAGAAGAGAGGCAGCCACTTCATCTTGATCAACCCTGTTCACCCTTCTGCTCTGGATGGCAGACCTGAAAGTACGGCAAAGAAACCTTCTGCTCTGACTCAGACCATCCTGTTGGCTTTCAGTAGAAAGCTGTGTCCATTCCTTTCCCAAAGGAATGTGGCAACCCCTCCCAGAGAGCGTCCCTTGTGCTAACATGGCAAGTGGAGAAGGCACATAAGGCTGTGTGCTCTGAGGGTAAAGCTGTGATCCAGGTACAACCAGTAGCTATTCTGTGGCTTCCAGTGGGCCTGGAAGTCTGAACATCCCCACAGGATGGTCTGTGCTCTCAAAAGTTTTCTTCAACAGAGGTGAATTGCACTCTGAGAAAAGCCTGAAGCATAATGCTCTGAGAGCTGTGTTTCAGAATGTGTTTGAGAAGCCTGTGTTTTGAACAGCCTCTGAAGACACCGCTGAAAACCAAGATTTTGCCAGTGTAGTCATGCCCAAGCTGAACTCAGTTTGTACAGTCTCTTGGTACAGGATCAAATTTGCCAAATCAGACACCAAACTGTGTGAATTATCATGACTAAATTCCTTCTAAACATAAGGACATTTTTTTTTGTTATGAACAGCCAGCTTCTTTTTCTTTCTCTGCAATTAGTTGGGAACAAGCAGTCTTCCTGATGGCCCTCTAAAAACTGAAGAGATCAAATATATTCAAACTGCTTCAAAAATTGCGTGTCCTTAGGGACAAAAGTGAGAGGTTATGACACTGCTGTAGAACTTGCAGTCAGCTGGTATGAAAGTAAGTTGTTTTAAAGGACTTGCAGCTGCCTATGAACAGTGAGTAAGAAGTCTTGGGGAGATGGGAGTGGAGGTGGGCCGGGAAAAGACATTAAGCAAAAGCATTTTCAACTCCCTCACTTGTGAGAAACAGGATGACAGCAATGATTTCAAAACATCTAACAAAGAGGTAGAGTGTTTTAAAAGTGTTTTCAAAATTTTTCCTGACAGTGACTCTTCCAATCTCTAGAATTATGGTGGTCTGCTTTTAACAGGTGGGATGCAACGAAAGTGTTTAAATACCCCAGGAAAGCATTTAAACACACACCAAATTTTAAAACAGGATAAGGCTATATTAAACTCTATGGAGCACATTTGTGCTACTCAGTAGTGCGGAGACTCAAGGTTTCTGCAGGAAAGTTGTCAGTGTATAATGGAAAAGATAATTCTGTTTTCTAAGCCAGAACTATTACCTCTGCCTGGGATGTCTGTGTGCCACGTAGACATACATACATAGCATTTTCTTGATACTTCATGAGAAGAATCCCCATGTTTTTTTCTAAGGATCTCACTCGTTGCAGAGGAGTTAAAAATGGTGCATCACTTGTGAAGGATAAATTCCTGTGGCTTTATTTGAAGGTCACTTTGAATGAACACTTCTGCTTCAGTTCTGAGAAAGGCCCTGTTTGATTGTTCAAAGAAATTATATTGGTTGCCTAAAACCCGTTACTTTTTCCTACAAGTTTTCTCACCCAATGTAATATGGGAATAACCTGTACTGTAAAGAAAATCATATGATAATAGGAGAAAGACATGGTATTTTCATGAATGGACAAATTTGCTACAGTTCCATCAATTGGGGTGGGTGGGCTTACAAGTGGAAGCTGAAAATGCCAAAGACCTGCCTCAGGAAATGGTGGCAGACAGTGAGGGGCATTACAGTACATGACTGCAAACAACCTGGCTAAGTGAAACCAGTTATTTCACAAAGCCAGGGCTGGGCAGAGAGCCACAGGAGCTAGACATTCTCCTGGATTACCTTCCGTGTCAATGGCAACAACAACAAAGAAAAGGCCATCATTGGCAAGCACCTGACACAGATTAAAAATATGGATTGGTTTTCAATTATTTTCAGGAAATTAACATTTAGAATGAGCTAGTTTGACTACATGCCATGGAAAGCCCAAATGCCATTCTAACCCAAATGAAAAAATCTGTGTCAATCAAAACGACATGGAGGGGAAAGAAATCTGTCATGGTGGCATCTGTCAGAACCTCGGGGTTTTAATGACTGATCTGAATGGCTCTGGATAAAGGGATTAGTTGATTAATTTTGTTATTAGTTGATTACAGGGCCTTTTTAATATTATGGATTTTCTAAAAACAAAACGTAATCTTAACCCCTCATTTTGCATTATAAATACAAACTAAAGTCTGGTAAAGCCTCAGAGAGCATTTGCATATGTCAAAACATACAGATGAACTTTGGGATGTGAGGGAAAGAAAAAAGGAAGAGCTGTTTTTAGATGACAAAGAAGATTACTCCAGTATTCCCTTTCTTCCCATTGTGCCAGGGAGAAGAAAATACAGTCAGGCCATGTTCTGCATCAAACTCTTCACATGAATTTCCATGCTCAGTTTAGTAATGAGACTTTCCACAAAAACCCTCACTAACATTCCCTTTTTGGGGTGGCTGATGATAAGACATCCAGAAACGGGTAGGAAAAAGCACTGCAACATGCAGCAGAGCTGAGATTACCTAAGTTATATGAGTTATATATGAGTTACCTAAGAAATATATTTGCTTTCTCTTTTTTGACCAAATTATTTACAGCTGAAGAGCTTATTTTACTTGTATTTTTCTGTGAAGCAGATAATATTCAATCACCTGCTGAGTTTAGTCTAAAAAACAGTAGGTCTTCATTATCCAGGGTGGTGAACTCAATTGTCTCATGCAAAGGAGTTGAACACCCATTGACTGCAGCAAGCTCAGTTCAGACAATGCTGGAAAATGGTCTTTGTTTTACAAGAATATAAAAGTGATTAAACAGAGTCAGTCAATAATGCATATAAGAGTCATATAATGCACTGTCATGCTGCAGTCTGCCATTGCAAATACTTGTTTTGTCAATTATCTCAACTGGAATAACACAGGAATGGCTCAGATGTTGCATATGAGGTTAACTTCTCTGATTTATTTTGAAAATGCTTTATAATAGCCTACTCATTTTTCTCTAGAAATTGCAGGTAGAATGTGTTCTTTCTCAATAAACTTTCAACCTTTAACTCAGGTTTTCACTGAATATTATTTCAGTTGAGAAACAGCAAGATATGAATGCAGCTCACTGCTACAGAATATGACATTTTTTCTTCACACCTCTTCCATTTCTTCTAATGAACCTTCATACTACCAGTGTTGTTGACTAATATATTAATTTATGAAAAAAATAACTAAAGTATTTAGATCCCTTAGTATGCATTATGTGTCAAGTATTGTGCCAGGTGATGAATTAAATATTGCATTTTGAGGTATTATGCTGGCTCCTGGTAGTGCACGAAATGCAAGTTAAGATTTTGCCCTACTTGGTATTTCTTGGTCTAGCCAAGAAACTTTACCTGCTTTGCTAAGCATCAATTTTTTTTCAGTGCTACCTGCTTAGATATCAGTTCTAGGTTTTCCCACCAGTAGTTTGGATTATTCTTCAGAAGAACTGCAGCATTAAGTACAAGAAGTTTCCGACATCGAGGCCCTCTGGAGTTGAAAGTTATTTTGCTTGTACTCTCCAAACCCTGATGCTCATGTTTCTTTCCTTTCCAATGCAACAGAAGCACTTCCTCTGAGCTGCACCCATCTCACATCTGAGTTTGAGAGCTGAGAGGATCTCTGTAGCCACAGAGGTACCACTTGAGCCTCTAACACATTTTCAGACATTTCTACATCATCTTCTGTGGGTGGTGCCTGCAAAATGAAACCCTGTACACATTTGTGTACATCTGTAGTAGTGCTTCAGTAGTACTTCAATAGCCAAAAAAGGAAGAAAAATCAAGTTTCATATACAGATGATATACAGGTATATAATAATATTCTGTGTGTACCTTTATGTAGTAATACAGATTTGTCTATTAGATGGTGTATATAATATACTATATGCTATGTATTATGCATTACAATCATGGAATAAATCATTGTTATTTCTATTTGAATAACTCTGTTCTGCAGAGATCCTATCTGACCTGCAAAAACTTCGGAGTAAGGACACTATTTTCTGATGTGATTGGAAGAGCACAGGTAAAATGAGCAGCTGGTCCTGGTGATTTTATTTGCAACGTCATGAATAGCATTTGCCAGAAAATGTCAGAAGAAATGCATAGTATCTCATCTGTGTGTTTTGCCTTAGGCCACATCTACAGAAGTAATCACTAATGTATATGTGCAATTAATTTTTTTAAGGTTTGACAATTTGTGGTAACTGGGAGAAAACTGTGTTAACACTGAGGCACTGGGATAGAAGAAAAATGACTGACAGAAAGACAGCTCTTTTCCTGGCAGTGCAGGGCCAGAGTCAGCGGCTGCCAACAGTCTCCAAACTACATAGGGAAGATTTTGTCAACACAGTGTCAAAGCAGTTATCTTCTGGGACAAAAGTGCTTTATTTATGGGGACAAAAGAATCTCTTTTCTGTTAATATGGAAGAAGCAAGGACAGCTAAATCAGACCTCTGTTTTGAAAGAGAGAACTTCAGTCTGGAACCACCCAATAGTGCATGAAATCAGTAATTAAAAGAGGACAAAGTTATTTAAACCTTATGTTAACCTTGAACAGGCAGAACAAGTGGAGGGAGGGCACACATGTGTGCACACACTGTCTTTGTTAAAAGCAAAAATCATTAATCTGTTTTTAGCTGAGTAGAGTATTTCTTGGTGATTCAGATATGTCTGTTCCGCTTTCAAGAGCTACTTGGCCGCTTGGACACTTCCATCCTTCTGAACATCAGAGTCAGAGACACCATTCCATGGTTAAGGTGGAATTTTCTCAGTGGCTGTCACTGATGTCTGGGCTTAGGCTGAGTTAGACTTGCATGTAAACTCCTGCTACTTTTGTTTTAAAATTTTTTTTGAAATATTTTTTTTGAAATATTTTTTGTTTTTAAAGTTATTTTTTGATGCTGCATGAACAATAAATACTGTTGTTTAAATAATTTTGGCTGGCCACTGCATACTGCTGGCTGCTGGTTCTCAAAGGGAAACCACAAAACTTGCCAAGGGGTAAGAGCAGTTGGCACACATGGAAGGTTTTAATTGGATTCTTGTTTAAAAGGAGGGGAATTATGCAATTAGGCATGGAAAACATAAATCTAAGGCTATTACAGGCTGTCTACATGAAGAAATGACCAAAAAAAAAAGGTAATTAACCCTGAAGTCGTTATATGGAGGGATGTAAATTCCTGTAAGGGAGAAGACACACTTCTGATGACCAAGTCACTCACCTAACCCTCTCCATGTCATCCTGGAACAAAACAACCACCTCTTCCTCTGAGAAGTTGTAAGCAATCAGCCCTTTAAAAACAAGAACATTTGGTCTACAGCTGCACTGAGCTGACACTAACCTTCACCTCACTTGTGTTGCTGGAGGTGGTCACGGATGTGCTGTGAAATCAGTAGCCCCAGGCACCTTTTCCCCACTGGTCCCCACATGGAGCTCTGGAGAGGGAGGCTGTAGTCCAGTGGCAGAGCTCACTGACACAGCAGCTGTAGGATGGAGGCGATCGAGGGATCATGGAGAAAGTCATTCTGCCAGCACTCTTAAAAGGCACTTAAAATGTCTTTCTTCTCCAAATGAATAATAAAACAGTTGGAAAGGTCTACTTGAAAACTGCGAGTGAGGGAAAAATGAAAAAGAAGAATATCATTTTGATATTGATATCGATATTTTGATACTTGAAAGACTTTTTCTTTGAGTTACGAAATTTTGTTTCCTTTTGGGACAGAAGATCCAGGAAAAGCAGAGATATTTTTCTTCAGATTATGTGGGCGCTGGGGATAATAGTAATTAGTTCATCTACTGCAGAAGTGTAAAGTCTCCTGGCTGGAACTCAGGCACAGTGACTCACACCCCAGAGGAGATTAAGTATTGTTTTAATTCAAATCCCTACGGGGAAGACAGGTGGACAGAATGTAATTACTAGGACATCGAGCATAACTGTAAATGACCGAGAAAGTGTATTATGCTCTATAATATCTGTGAGCAGACAGGATATTGTGTTTTCATCTGCAAGTTGGATGTCAAATTCATAACTTTCTCAAGTATCCTGTATACATTTGAAAAGGGCAATTTTTGGAATGAAGATTGAAATTTCAGAGACAGCTCTTGCTGTCTTGTAAAGAAGTAATTGCTAACCTGTGACAGGGATCATCCTTTAATATCTCAGGACAGCAGCCCTCAAAACTTCTTGTATAAATCTTTATCCTAGTTTGTTTGAAGGGATCTATACTGGGTTGTCTTATTCATGCCTCCTGCATCATATAAGACTGAATTTTGTTATACCTAAATCATTCCTGGTAAATTTTATCACAAGGGTCCAGCACAGTTTTCACAGCTGAAGAACTTAATTTTTTAAATTTATTATTGAAATAGCTCTTCTTCTGTAGCAGAGAGTTTGATAAAAGCAGAATAAAAAAACATGGGCAGGCAAGATCAGCTTATCAGTCACAATTATGGTTTGTCAGATCATACTGATGTGTGCAATATGGATGATGGCAGTTCTTCAGGATGGTGAGCATGAAGTGAAAACGTGCATGGTGCCCACCTTGGTGTGCCACAATTGTAGGAAGTGAGAAACAGCCTAAAAGAACACGTTGCTAAATGTTACCTGTGCTCTTCCAATCACATCTTCTAAACATCAAAACCTGATAAGGACATACCCTTAGCAAACTTTCCCAGTTTCTAAAACTTCTGCTTTGCATTACTGGGAGTGGTGCACACCATCGAAAATCATTGTCTAGCCAAGAAAATATAATTTAATTTAAAAATCACCCAGACAGCCATGTTTATAGAGGCACACACCCAAGTGATTTGGACAGTGAAAGAAGGGGTGATGGTGACATCCCTGAAAGAAATAGACAAGTGGAGGTGGGTGTGTAGGGCCTGGCAAACCAAACTGTTCCAAAGTTGCTGAAATAGGATCCCACAAATCTACAGATTGATCAGTGAGGAATCCGGTTCACAAGGACTCCGCCACATCTGTGGCCCTGAGAACAGGGCTCTCTGAAATCCAGTGAAAGATTTTTTATTGTGAGTTCAGCATTAAAATTATTTATGGAAATAGGAAATGCTTAAGACTGACAGATGATTAAGGTCAGAATAGATGGAAAATTGGACCTGAATTTGAAAGGCATCCATTCATTGTTACTTTGCTTATATACACTTGCCCCTTTTAAGAAAGACAGTATATAATTTTTCAGTAGGTGACAGTCCAAGGGTAAAGCTGTATATGTGCAGAATAGCTGGAAGGGCTCTGAGTGGGTGAAGAAACTTAGAAACTGATATCTTTTAGTGGAGAGGAGAAGCTTTTAGTTCAGTATACTGTGAAACACCTCCAATTTTCACTACCTTTCTTTTCTATTTCAGTGATTAAAAGAAAAACTAACACCAGCCAAATGGTCTGGAGGAAAGATGCCCTGTTCTGTCATAAAAGTTACTGTAGTGAGACTGTCTCCCACAGGCTTCACAGCAAACCTGTGCAGCAGATGCACCTGGTGCTGAATGACGAAAAGGAGCTTATTTTAAAGTCAAAAATTTTCTCATGAGAACGCTTTGTCTAAAATTTTAAAAGTGGGCAAAAAAACTTTCCTGGCTATGCTGATCCTTGCAGAGGACCTCATTCCATGTGGCATTTAAGCTCATCCTTAACTGTTTAGCTAGATAAGGACTGCAGCTTTTGTGTTCTTTGTAAATATCATATTATATGCATGAGCTTACTTTTTGTGATTCATGTTCCCAGTAAAATAAATTACAAACCTTCAAATGGGACTTAGTATGGATTTCAGAGATAAATGTGTGTACATTTTTATAGACTTGGTTTGTATATGTCTCTGCATAAATATATTTATTTTATTATAAAAACCCTATTATTTGAAGTCCCTAAAAAATTCTAGTCAAACCCAAGGTTTAGGTTTTGTCCAGAAATCTTTGATCACAAGTGATACTACATGTGCTCTGACTGATGAAATGCATGACAGAAGTATTCCTCTCTAGCAAGAAAGGATCTAACTTTGTGGTCTCTCTATTGTTCATTAAAGGACAGGATGTGAAGTTATTTTCTTCCAAAGCCTAAGAACTCTTTTTCATGAGGGATCTTCCTTTTTTTTTTGGCAAGGCTTTTCCATCTCTGACTGGAAAATTATCCTTGGTTTGCAGGGAAAAAAAAAGAAAGCATAATCTGTATAAAATATTGTAGTGGACTTAATGAAAAGCCCCCCCTCGAGTTATTTTTATCCCTTCATCTGGAACTATGGCATGAACTACTTTTACTTCCCTTCCCTGACCAAAGGTCATCACCTTTCAATCCCAAGGGAAAACCAGCAAATTGTACTTAGTTTAAATTCACCGCTGACAAGATGCAGTGATGTGGAGTCAAACGTATGTAGCCTGTAGGTCACACTGCACTTGTGCACTGTGCTCCATTTAGCTGTTCTGGGTCAGGTGGAATGACCCAGAGGAACAGCTGTATTTCTGAAAGTCACACTTCCTCCTTTGCTCTCTTCGCTTCTGCAGTTCTTCATCCTCGTATTTGTGGGAGAGGGGAGCACTGCCTGCTCTGCTGTCTTACAGAAGCTCATTTCCCCTCACTGGTGTGTGATTTAGGGCAGGGGTTTTTGAGCAAAGGCTAATGTGATCCTGCATGTTTATCCAGTGCTGATTGCCAGGTGCCAAGGGTCCTGCTCTCACCGAGCTCACAGATGGGGTCTCTTCCAGGACCTCACTCATCATTCATAGACATACAGACAGAGGGAAGCATCCTGCTGCTCTCCTCTTGCTGGCACCCCTGATCCCAGGAGGCAGGAAAAGAAAGGTGAGTGGTGGTGCTTGCTCCTGGGAGGGTCTCTAAAACACATTATAGCTCTGTAGTGCAGGTCAGCAAGGCTGTAGGTTGAAGATGAGATGTGCTTTCAAACATCTAAAAGCTATGTATTTAGCTTAAGCTCATTGGAACCCTCACAATCAACAGCCAGTGCAGTTTAACAATGTTCAATAATTCATCCCACCAAGAATGGTGCCTAAACCAGACTTTCAACAAGCAATCAACTCACCTCCCTCCCAACTGGCTATAGCAGAATCCAGAGTATGACCCTGTCAGGTAGGAGGTCAACATACTCCGTTTACAACTGGAGGTCCCTTCAAAGCACCTTCCTGGTAGATAATATTTTTTCAAGTCCATTAAGGTATGTGTATGTTTTTAAGAGGGAGAAGGGGCAATGGTAGGTACTGACTGAGAACAGTAGAGGAGGTAGGAAATAAAAGGTTAAAATTCCAGTGCTGGACACAGACAAGGGAGACACTGAAGTTGTCAGAGCAGTGTGGCTCAGGGCAGGTGTGAACTGTAACAATCAGACACAGCAGAGAGAAGATGGGCAGCCTGTGAAGGCTCCTCATCAACGACTGTATTTGAAGAGTGGAAACCAAAGCAGGGACAAAGGGCCAACATCATCACAGGAGAAAGTTCTGCATGATCTTAATAGGATGTTAAGTGACCCTCAGGGAATCTGGGTTGCTGCAGTAGAAGTCAGGGGAGAAGCTGACTGTGATAAGGTGAAAAGTGGAAAACATTTGAACAAAAGCACTGTCAGAGTGGGAAGGGGGAGCAGGTTAGGTGCAAAAGTGAACAGATAGAATCAGAAAGATCCAGAATCTAGGTGGATATACAGACTAAAGGAGAGAGTTGGGTTAAAGACAAAATAGAGAGCAAGAACTTGAATCAATCTCCTTAACATTTGCTAGTGCATGAAAAGTAAGGTATGACATATAATGAACACTTTCATTGAGAGATGGGGGAGAACTGGCAACAAAAAAGTGAAGGACTTGTCCAAATCTGGGTGGGGTACATCACGGCAGATGGATGGAGTTTTCACAAGCTAGAGGCCAGCCCTGGTCCTATTACTCTAAATAAAGTCTTTTAATCCAGCAGAAGGCAAATCTTTCTCCAAATTCAATGGGAGCAGGTTGAGGCCATGTGTTGATGGGTACAAACTTAATGTGTAACTTGATAGTCACAATCACCTGTAGCAAGAGGAAAATAAAGGACTGGTCTTATATGGTAGTGTTTCACAGCCAGCTGCTGCAAGTGCCAGTGCATGAATGATATGCTGAGCTGGGGGCAGTCCAGGTGAAGTAGCTTGTGTGCCATATCAGTGCCATAACAAAAAAACAAACTAGAGACATGTGTTTAAAACTAAAATCTAAATCATTAAGTCTCCACCTCAACAGCACCTTCTTAGGATCAACCAGGCTTTTCCCACTCATTAACAGCCAGGAGTTTTGTACTTCTGCCACTGCTTTCTCAGTGCAATAGGCCTATGGCCATCAATCTGCAGCAATGTGTACTTCCCATGGAAAGATCAATCTTGCTTAGGAAGGAAACAGTGCTGCAAAGCCATAGGAGAAATTCTTATCTAAAAAAATGTGCTGTGCTCTGAATTTAGTCAGGACACCAGCAAAGAGGAATGAATCAAATATACAGTGTATGAAGCACCAGTTCAATTGCCAAGTGAAAACAATGAGTAATGCCCTATCTGTTATCAGCTGATTCACTCAGGGAATTCTCAATGTTTTTTAAACCCAAGAAGACTGTCAGTATCAGAGCAATGGCATTTCTCCTGATGACCTCAGATTTGGTTTGATAAGTTCTTCCATCACATAAAGTGACTGTAGAAGCACAACCAGACCTGAACACAGCTTTATGAAAAGCAAAATTTAGCGTCAATATTGCAATCTTGTTTCTTCTGTTCACAATAGAATCTATAAATTGATGGCAATTTTTTTAACTATAAAATACATTTTAACAGCTGCTTGTGTCAGGCTTTGGAAGGTCATACTTCTAACACTTTGGAGTCTATCAGTTAAACATCTTAACCAGCATTTTGATAAGAGGCAAGGTCCTCTGCCAAAGGAAAGAAAGACAATTAATCCAATAAGTCTTAGCAGCAGCAAAGATAGCTTCATGATACATGATTTATATTCCTGGGAGGCAGGGGTAGGGGCTAGGCTGGGAGGTTGGATGGTTGTCTGCATGCATTTGTCTCAACTAAGAAGCAAACTTCACCTCACTAAAAATAGCTCTGTGTGTGGTGGCTTAAATTTTTCAGTACTTTAGTGCTCAGGAGACATCCAGGCTGAAGAGAGCCAGCTCTCTTTCACTGGTGTGGCTGAGGTCTCTCTTTCAGGTGAGTGCCAGAGCACTCCCCAGACCTTTGGGGAAAGGGGAAGGATACAGCAAGGAAATTGGTAAATGCAGATCTGCTGGGAAACACCACACAGGCTTGGATGGGATGGCCTGGTTTGGCAGGCAGGGAGGAAAGGAGGGAGAAATGCCCCACAGTTACAGGGGCATCAGCAGTCACAAACCTCCCCTGAGTTCACCCATTGCCTCCCCAGCCCCCAGTTGCCACAGCACATTTTGCTTGGGCTGTGCATAGAGTCTGGAATTGACATCAGACAGGATTTGCATAGAGAAGAGGCACCAGTGCAATCTATTATAAGTGAGAACACAGAGGAGAAGAGCAAGAGAACTTGATGTTTATGCCTCCAGGCAGGGGCAATAGATAATTTTGATGAGTAGCTGTAACCAGACAGCAAAACTAAGCTGTGATCAGTAATTTGATGGTATGGTAAAATGTTTTGGTGATAGAGGATAGCTGGTGCCTGCAATCAGTCACTCCATAAACAGAGGCAAATCTGGAAACTGCTCAGGACTTTTTGCAGATAGTCAGATATTCAGCAAAAGACAAGGAAGAATCCTTGACTCATTCAGTGTGATTAAATGCAGGTTCATGTATTATCTGCTGCAAAGAATATCTGTGACTGTGAACGATCATTGCTGGTGAGGCACACAAAATGTCAGCTGCTGCTTTTAGGGAATTGAGCAAGATCTATTGCCTGGTGATAATTAACTATCCATCAATAAATGATAAGTGCTCCAGGAAATCAACACAAGGAAGAAGTTGTTCAAAGGAGAAAAGCAAGTCATTAGAAGGAGCAAACGTACCGGAACATCTACAGGAAATAGATAGCACATCAAAAAGCACAGATCTGATACACATGAAGGTGGTGGAGGGTTGGTAGGAAGACGTCAGAGTTGCAAGCATCTGGCTGGGGGCTGCGAAATGAAAAAGTGATGAAAAGAAAACTTCCAAAATAGGCCAGGCTCATTGCACTGCACTGATGGAACTCGACACATTATCTGTCCCTGTTGCACCAGGTTGACTGTCAACAGAAATTTAAAGATAATGTCTGCCATCAGAGAGAAAAACCTTCAACGTTTCGATTTTCCAGATAGGCCAGTCAGCTTCAGTAGTCCGAACCTCAAGCCCTGCCAGACACTCATGGGCCTTCTCCAGGCAGGCAGGAGCATTTACTAGCAGATGCACTCCCAACCTTCCAGCAGCACTAAACCTCCACTAGTCACAGGGAAAGTCAGTGTTTTAGTGGGTTTTCCTCTGTCCTGATGCATAAGGCTTACTCCATGACCCTTTTTCTTTTTGCAAATGTTCTTATACAAGCTTGAAATAGCTTTCAGCGTCTTTTCTTCATTGTTCCTTCTGTGCCCTTGGTGAGCATCTTTCAGGACTAAACAGTTATGGTGAACTACATTAGCTGAAAAGGTGGTGAGAAAGGTGAATGAACCTCCATGTTTAACCTAATATGAAGCTGAGGGGAAGACAGTGCCCACAATGATTACTCTGTCTTGGTGGTACTGGGTTTAGATTACAGGAACTGAGTTTTAGGCTCTCAGTTCCACAGTGGCAAAGCTGATTGCAGGTGGAGATGAACTTCCAAAATGTGACAGCAAAGACATGAGAGACGGAGAGAGTGCCTGAAGTGTCATGTCTGACTAACCCTGCTTCTGCCAGAAGAAGGAAAGCTCAGGTGCAGGACTTCTAAGTTTTGCACTTATTTCCTGACCCCTCTGATGCTGCAGTCATTAGAGGTAAGAGGAAGCCAGAAGGAAGTAGTTAAAAGTACAGGAATCACTATCCTGATGTTTGTTAATAATATTTTTCTAGCCCTGGTGAGGATGAAAGAATGGCTGAAAACAGAGACATGGTCTGCCTGGGCATAGAAACTGGATCTGCTCGTGCAGGTCACAAAGCTCCTTCTCTTGGCTGTCCAGCTCACCAATGTTTTTCAGCTTCCCCTTGTGCCATGATGATCATGTAATGGATGTGTGGGAACCTGAATTATTGATGGAAACAAAGACCTTAAAGAGAAATTAGATAAATCTTTAGAGTCAGGGTTTAATAATCCTGCTGCCTGTGGAGTGATTCATTTTTCAAGCACTTAGATTTTTGAAGACAATTCTTAGTTGGAGGTTTTCAGATGAGTCTGGTCTACCTGAGACTAGCAAAGGCAGAAAACAGCTTCTATTATATTGTTAGAAAGACAAAAAGAGCAACAAGTGGCAGAGACTGCAACTGTAGAAAGAGGAAAGAAGAGGGAAAGAGGAATCTATGTGATGGTGATTTATTGACACCGCAACCCATCATCAGACCCAAAATTCTGATTATAGGATTCCTGTTATTTCCAGGCCAGCTATGCAGATTTTATTGTTGGAAATCACTGTGCTTCCTGGCTTTGGTGTAGTTCTCAACTTGAGTGTCAAAGGCCTGAGAAAGGCTAGTACTTAAGAAAATCCCCTTAATGCAAGGGTTTCCCATGAGTGACAGCCTAGGGCTTCCCTTGGGCTGGACTGAATTAAATCTTCCCACCTCTCTTACTCAAAGCTGACTTGGTGGTTGAAGAGCTGGGGTTGCATTTGCAAACCTCTCTCATGCTGCCTTTGTTGGTGCTCCACCAAGCTTGCTCCACAGCTCTTCTGAGGGCACCCAACCCAAGGTCTGCCACCAGTCCCAGTGTGGAGTTTTACTGCTCCCAAGCCTTGCTCCTTGGCATGCCATGTCCTTGGAGTAGACCTGACAAGGCTAACAATATTACCAAACCTCATTCCTGACTTTCCTCATATCCTCTGCCTGTGCAATTGGTCCTTGCATGGCTGCCTGGCTGCTAGAGCTCTCTGGGAATTTCCAGGGCAAAGCCCCACCCTGGCTACCATCAACCAAAGCTTAAGGGCATGGAAGTGGCCATCATCTCCTGCTTATGTCATGGCAATACAAAATCTTCTGAGGGGTTTATTTGTTACCAGGTTTTAACCATGCTAGGTGAGGGCATTGTGCAGTTATTTTCTATTCCCTGTACAAAGTGCCAGCTTATTTCATCTTACATATGTCGATGAGAGATCAGCCTGAATTAAGTTTGTTTTAGCTGTTAAATCACATTTTTCAATTGTTTAAATAGTTCAGACAGAATTTGCACAGTAACATTTTAGCTTTTTATAGCTGTCAAGAAGTAATACAAATAATTACCACCTTCCCTGGTGGGTTTTATCTGATTAAAGTGACATGTCTGCTTATGAAAGATATTTGAATAGAGACATTCAATAAAGTCAGTAACATTTAATTTCCCCTCTCCTCCTCTTTTATTTTTTTAATCTACATTTCATATTTATATAAAAATCTTGCTTTAAGGTTTAGGATATTTTTCTTAAAAGACTTTACCTAATGAAGCAATTTGGCAGCATATTTTATGTGCTTGTAATGAAATATTTCCTCACACTCTAGCAAGGTGCTAATATATCTTGTTCATGCTAAGGAATACAGCATCTGCCTGAACTAACTGCTGTGGAAATACCTCTGGAGTAAGCAGTGAGCCAAGGTGGAAGGCAGAATTTTCCCCAGATTGCAACTGGGAACTGATTGAAGGAAGGAGAAATTAATTGGAAGCTGCCTGTGGTGTCAAGGGCTTGGTGAACTTGCATAGAAGAAGCCTTTTGTAGCATGTTTTGCTGGTACAAAATTCCCTAGGACTATATATCCTTGAATACAGCTTTCCATGCTTTCATCTGTTACCTGGCTTCATATGCAGAGACACTTCCTGCAAAAGGATCAGTGCCTGGGTCAGCTTTCAGCACTGGGTTCATCGTCACATAAGTGGTAAAACTGAGATGTTTAAATTCTAGTCACAGTTTTGAATCTTTTAGGCAATGAATTTTCAGGTTTTGTGGTGTAGAATTTTCACCACAGTCCTGCAAGGAACAGCAATTCAAACATCTCTCCTAATTAGTCCCTGGGGCGTGTGTTCTTTGGGTGGTCAGATCAGGTTGCCCTGGTGGTATTTTTGACTACAAAATATCTCTCAGGTTATGAACACCAGGAAGCAAAAGTGAGGATTTTAGATTTCCAAGCAATATGCAATTGCTATGAGACCCATACTTTCTGTTATCCTAGCTGGTGTTTGTATGCATGCTTTAGCAAGCACTGGCTAATATATCTCGTCTTAGACAAAAAAGGCAGATGGTACACTTGATGCTTGCCCCAGGGAGCCTTGAGTCTCATATTCCCTTACAGAGGGAAGCTTTGGCAAGATGAGACACACCAGAGAAAGCCTGCCTGCAGGGCTGCAGGAGCCAAGGCCACCCCTCTCTGTGCCATGGGGAGATGCCCACGGGGCTGGTGCTGCTGGTGCTGGGGGTCCCTGGAGCTCCCTTTCCCATGGCCAGGGTTTGGAGGTCATTTCACATGTCCCTGCCTCCTTAAGCTGATGTAAAATACTGCCTAGCTCTCATCTTTTCTATCCTGCTCTTAAAATACCCACCAGGTCCCCAGCTCCTTTTGCGTTAGTTTCTGGTTTTTATGGTTTAGGTTTAGATGTGACATTTCCCTTGGTTTTGTGAGACTGCTGAAGGTATTTTGCTCAATTTTAGAGCTGTCAGTGGGCTGCATTTAGATTTCTGTGCAGATTACATGAGACGAGTGAGGTTGAATGGTTTATAGCTGCTTTCCTCCCTAGTGCTGCCCTGTGCTCTGTGTCCTATAAGCCAACACATTGATATTTTGCCCATAAAAATGATGCTATGAAATGCAGCTTCTTAAACTACTTATATTACTCTATCATTACTAATGTTCATTGATTTCTACTAAAAGTCCTAGACTACTATATGGAAAGACACAAACATCCACAGCAAAAATGAAAAATGGCATTTATTTTTATTAACACTTTATTTCCTTGAATCTGATCACTGAGGCCAGCTTAAGCTGTTTCAGAATATATAAAAAAAAGCACCACTCAAAGCGAGTTTAGGTATAATTCAATCCTAATATAAGAACACTTTTCTCTGTCAGCATAATATGAAATGGTCTTGGCTTCAATGAGAACCTTCCCCTACTCTTGCAGAGACTCAGGACACTGAGGACAGGGCAAACACAGATTTATTTACCATGGATGTTAACTCTCTACATCAAAATACTCCTCATTGGACTTCCCTAATAATTCTGCCCAACTGAAGAGAGATTCCAGGAGGGCTTCAATGCAGCACTGTAATAAGCAACTGCAAAATCGTTTATCATTCCTGATGTCAAAGATTAAAAAACTCACCATTTATTTCAAAGAGATAAGTATGACACCTTAGCAATTCTGTCTTTTCCTTACTGCAGACATTTCCATTTCAAGCCCTGACAATATTACGGAAGAGATTTATTGGAGTTCATCACACAGCCTGAACCCTTTGGAGCCAATGTATTTATAATTATGTAAAAGTGACAGTGTCAACGGTGATTTAAATCATTTAGTCTCCATGATAAACACTATGTTGCCTTAAAATTTAAGGGATGCACTGAGAACATAAGTCACTCGGAATAAGAAACAAAGTCAGTGGCAAATGATTCGGGTTTGCAAAACCCATCATGACACAAAATGAAAGATTGAATGAGAGAGGCTAACAATGAAGTCATAATATCCCTGAGATAAATTCTCATGATATTTCATAAGCCCACGAGATAAAGACAGATGTCCTGTGTGAATGCTGCACCTACCTTTATACCTGAAGCCAGCGCTGCATTTATCAGCAAAAAGCTAGAGTAGAGCCATATAAAGTACAGCCAAGATGTTTGATGCTTGCCTGACCCAACTGCTCTGATCCTCATTTTGCGTAACGAAAGTTTGGTGTAGATCCACTCTTGATCAATGTGTTAGATGTACCCTGAGATAAATTAAAAAGCAAGATATGGAGATGGAGAAAAAAAAAATTTCAGACTTCCACCCTAAACTTCTGTACTTTATATCAAGCTAGGAAGAAATGCAAGGGAATGAGGGAAGGCAGGAGATGTCACTCAAGGTGGCTGAAAGACAAAAAGAGAATTGATCTAAGAGTGAACAGGGAAATTAGCAATGAGGCAACAAAAAAAGTTAAAAAGAAATATTCTGATCTCAGGAAACCTGGGGATAGATCTAAAATTTAGAAGTCCTCTCTAGAGGCTTAAAGAGAAGAGTCACTGGGAAAGCAAAGCAGTTATTTCTCCAATTTGGCACGCGAGATACAAGCAGGTCCCTCTGTCCATCAGGAGCTGGGAGAGCAGGGGAAGAACAGGGAAGTGAAAAAGTATCCTCAGCAGCTTGAGAGGCCTAATGACCAAGCTATACTGTAATCATTCTGTCCAGTATTTCTTCCTATTCCCTTGGACTTAATTCCTCAAATTTACTTCTCTCCTTTCTAGCTAAGCTTGTCACTGTCAACGTCATCTAAACAAATCATGGTGCTCCTCAGGGCGCATCTCATCTACTCGAAACACACACTACCAAAATTGTTCTGTGCAAAAAGTCCTCACCAAGAGAAGTCTGGTTTCTAAGTTGTAATTTTTTACAACGTTGTAAAAATTCATGTTCATAAATTTCTGTTGACTTTTCAAAGAGGGTCTAAACATTATTCATGAACTGAACAAACTGTAGGAAATTTTGTTACTCAGAGGTTTGTCAGAAAATTTCTTTTCTCTTATATGATCCTTCCAAGTTCTTCTAGCTCAAAGTGACTTAAATATTTCTTTCTTTTCAGAAAATTAAGAATTAAACTGAGTTCACCTTGGAAAGTTAGTTTTCCATCAGTTTTGTGTGCAGCTGCCTAAACTGTGATGGAACATGGCCTTCAGCAATTTTTATTTTCCAGCCAGTTGGTTGTGGTTCTAAAAAAAAAGAAAGGGATACCACAACAGGGATATAAAAAGTATTTAGAAGTGTACTTATAACATGGAGCTGGATGTTGTAAAAATCAGAATAAGTAGTCATTTCCCCTCAACTTTTTAGATTAAGAAGGAAAACATCAATACAACTGAAAACTGTTGGTTGAACTTAGCACGAAGTCAGTGTGGACAGGAGCAATATAAGAGCAACAAATGGCTGTAGGAAAGCTATCCTTGGTGCATTTTCATTACCCTTGAGTAGATATATGAGTGCTTGAGTAAGCCTTCAGTGCACATCCTTTGTCTAAAGCATGTTTCCTCGCAGTCTGGCTACAGGAGCCTCATCCTCCCCTGCAGGGATCACTTAGTCAGCAGCACAGGACAGGCTGAGAAGCTCTGTAGGTGAGCATGAGTCAGCTCCAGTGGCTACGCATAACAACTTCCCTCATCTCCTCCAAAATACATAAAAACACAATCCATTTCTAGGTTGTAGCATATTGGTTGAAGAATTGAATTGTTTGGTAAACATAGTAGAAATGGCTTTGCTCAGAACTGCCCTCAGAACCCTGCAGAGGAATCTTTTTGGTTTTGTATGGCTGTGAACAGAAAATATGACCTCGGCTTTCAGGATGTAGTCCAGAAAATGCCTACCCTATGGTAAATAAAAAAATAAATTAAAAAATATTTACATATAATATACAGCCCCATGGAAGTGATGGCTTGGGGTTCAATAATCTCTGTGGACCCTTCTAACCCTTAATATTCTATGAGTTTATGGTTCTAGATAAGCTTCAACAGAGAAGAAAAATTCCCTTAAATGAGAAGTCTCTGCCACAGTGAATAATATAAATATGATGTAGGGGCTTTTATAAACCAAAAGTCATAGCTTTTGACAAATTTCTTTAACTATTAAGAATATATTTAATTAGTAAAGAATAACTCACTTGAATTATTTACAATTCTTACAAGTAAGAATTACTTACTTGCCTTGAGCAACATTTGGTAGAAAACAATGTAAGAGGTTTTGTGTTTGTTTTTAAATAAACAATGAACTGTTATAGTTCAATGTATCTGAGCTAAAATGTTATGATTTTCATCTTTAAAAATATTGGTTTGAATGTCTAAGGGAAGGTTTGCAAGGCACGGAATGAAAATTCAGCAGTCAGCAAAAGCTCTGGTGGGGGCAGCAGTGGAGGACAAAACTGGGCCTAACCCTTGAGCTTTGTCTGCTGCCCTGTTTGTGCCCATCACTGGTACCCAAGAAGGGCAACCGAGAAGCAGCAAGAAGAAAAAACTATGAAGTGAAGCACCATCAGTTCCTAGTGCTTTTGTGCCCCAGTCAGCAGGCTGTAAGTCATCTCAGTGAGTGATCAGTGTCCTGCTGTAGCCTGGAGATCCTCAGTTATTTATGGACCTCACAGAAGAGATGCACTGGCTGACACAGTCTGCAGCACCTCTGTCCTTCTGTTCACACCCTGACTGAGAAAGAGCTTTCTCGGTGCTCCTTTCTCCATGCCCCTCTTTCCACTTACATGTGTTACATGTGTGAGCAGAGCCTGCAATCCTGTGGGTAAACGGGGTCCTCTGAATTCCTTCCAGCTCCTCCTTTCAAGCAAGAAGTACAAAGAAATCCTTTTCCTTTCTAATATATTGTATGCCATGAAAAACATGTGTAAAGAAGAGTAAAAATGTTAAATAAGACAACTAAAGTTTTTCTTTTACCCAGTGAGAAATGACAGACTCCCATTTACATCCTGTATGATGTTGCTATCTGAGTTTCTGTGTGTTTGGAGCAAAGAGAGCTGCATTTTGCTTCTGCAATTCCCTAGCAGGCTGTTTTGCCTTCTTTTTGCTTTTGCATTACTTCCATAAGACACCTCCTTCATTTTACTTCTAACAGCACATTTGTTGATGCTTCAGAGCCCAGAGATTGGACCTCTGGCTTTGGCTGATGGTGCCAGTTTGAGTGGGGAACAGCTGAACAGCCCAGCAGGAGCCTCACTGCTTGGCAGTGCTGGCTGCATGGGGCAGCTCAGCAGCTGGGGTCAGCAGCCAGGGCGTGCATGGGCTACCGAGACAAACCTGCCTTTGCACCTCTTCCTGGCCAATGTCACTCTGTTTATTTGGGTTGACTCTTGAATGGCAGGTAGTCAAAGCAGATTCAGGCATTTTGCACTATGGGACCACCCTTTCTCCGTGATTTCGAAAGGGAACTTCACAGCTGAACTTAGGCTCTGAAAGAAATTCTCAGGGCGCCAAGGGTTGCAGTGGGAATTGGTTGTTTATGGGCTCTCAAATGGAGATCTCTGAGCTCTGCACCTCTCTCTAAATACTACTTCTGTTTAAAAATCTGACTCATGCAGCGATATTTTTCAGGGCAGATGGAGAAGGACAGAAAAGAGATTACTTTTAGAGCTAGCTTATCCTGAGGTGATAGCTCTCCGAAATGTCAGCACTATTGATGTATTGATATAATTAAACACGGCTACCGAAATGTCACCGCCGCTGCCCAGCGAGCTGACGGACGGCTCTGGGTGGGGGATGCTCCCAAACAGCACCAATTGCTGGGGTGTTGTGGTCTTCACCCTTGGCCCCTTGGTTCACCAGCGATGGAGTGCTGCTGAAGGCAAGGAGGGATAGCAAGTCTTACCTAAATGATTAGTCTCGGTGTCTAATTGTCCTAATTGCCTCTAATATGGAGCAGTTTCACATGAGCTTTTCCCGCAACTCCCAATATTTGGTACTTCCACTGTCTACACTTGGCCCTGATTAAGCAATGCACATGGGTTCCTTTCAGCAAATGGCTGACAAAGGACACCCCTGTCCTTGTCTCTTTGTTGTAATTTGGATTTTATTTATTTACTGAAGGTACAGAAACCTGTTCACTGACACTCAAAAATCTCTTACTCCTCAAAGATGACAGTGGGATTTTTCTCAACTTGAGTTACACCTTGCATTGCTGTTCTGCCATGGGAAGGCTGACACAAACTGGCCCAAGATTTCTAATAAGAAGAGTGTCTTACCAAATTTCAGAAAGTACACAGAGCTCAATATTAATTTTGGGAAAAGTAGGTAATGAATCTCTCCTCTGGACATGCTGCAGATCTATGTTAAAGAAAAAAAAAGGGAGGAAAAAAATGGACAAAAAAGAACCCTTAGCTCTTACACTGGCAAGAAATGTTCCAGGAAATTAAAATCTTATAGCTGCTGCTGCTTGTCAAAGACCTCATGAAAAAGAAATGGAAGACAGTCACCAAAGGAAACTTGAGATGAGTTGTGGGACCCCCTGCTCATTTTCTTTTTCCTTTGCTGTTCAAGGGAATTGCTTTCACCAAGGATTGCAAAATATTAGGGCACATGCAGACAGCATTCTCCTGGAATTTGTGACAAACTGCTGTGTTGCAGAGTTAGATTCCACTATTATGTGCAAGAACTGGTTTTGGAGATAGTTTCTAATATTGCAGGCCAATATTGCAAAAAAAGAATGAGCCATTTCATCTGTCAGTCTCATTAGTTATTACACTTTCTAGTATTACTGTTATTTGTTGAGGCCATCCCATTTTTTCCCAAGCTTTTATTTTTTAGAAATGTAACCTCTTGGTTACAGACCCACAAACCTCAGGATGAAACATGTGCAGATTTTTCTTCCTTCAAAAGAAATATACTATTTAAGATTTGATCTCCTGTAGTTCTGGGTGAAATATTCCAACTTTCATTTAAGAAAACCCAGAGGTGCAAGTGGAGTTCCTCCCTATGTCTGCTATATGGCAGTGATTCTTAGGGGCTTCCCAGCCAAGATGAATGACCTATTGTGACAGACATCATCAAACATATAGCTAGAGACTGTGTCTACCACAAAGAGATTATTTTCTAGATGGAGAAGATGCATTAACGGCGGCCAAAGGAAAGTATTGTTAACTATATTTCACAAATAAGGAAACAAGACAGAAACTCCTTAGATGCATTGAAATCACTGGAAGCTTCGTGGATTATTCCTTGACTAAAGCAATGTAACCTCTGTCACAGAGGAAGCCTTTGGCAAAGAAATGAACTGAGATATTGCAGAATCCGTGCCAGAGGTCAGGAGTCTAGCTTTCTTTTTGAGGAAGAAAAGATAAAAGGAGGCAAAAATTTCTGTCCATGGGATATTGTGCTGACATACACAAGCAAGCAATTAGAAGGATAAAAGAATACAGTTATTCTAGAAAGTTACTTGGCAAGGTTTGGTGCCCTACTTCTCCTGGCAAGGTTTGGTAAGGCATCTGTCCAAGTAGGCAGAAAATTGATTTCTTATTTGTCTGGGAGTTTTTTAACCTGTCCTGGACCTTATAAGAATCAGTGGTGCCATGGAAGAGCAGGCTGAAAGGGTGCTGGAAGGTTTGCTTCCAAGCCCATTCACAGCAGGGCTGAAGTAGGGAGGGACGTCCAGGACTCATCTGGTCTGACCACACTGCTCAAGCAGGGTCACCTAGCTCCAGTTGCCCAGAACCATGTCCAGAGGGCTTTTCAATATCTCCAAGGAGAGAGATTCCACAACTTCTCTGGACACCCTGTGCCAGTGCTCAGTCACCCTCACAGGCAAAAAGAGTTTCCTGATGTTCACAGGAAAACTCCTCTGTTTCAGTCGTGTCCATCACCTCTTGCCCTGTCACTGGGCACCACCAAAAATAGCTTTTCTCCGTGCTCCTTGCATCCTCCCTTCGGGTATTTATGTACTTGAGGACCAATAGGTTAAATGTTGGAAATATTCAATATGTGTATATTTACACACATATACAGCTCTTTGGAAAAGACTGGGCTTGCCTTCTTTTTTTTATTTGTTTGTTTTGGATTTTTAAAATTATTTTGGAGTGGTATAATCTTTTTAGTGGGAAAGAGCCAATCTCACAAAGCACTTCACTACAATTTTAGGTAACCAAAGAGATTAATGTTTAAATGCTACATTCTGTTAAAAATCTGGCTACAGTCCTGTTGTATGAAGCACATGTACAAATATATTGCAGATTAAGAGCAGATTAGGACATGTAGTATGCAATGGCATGCAAGTTATAGCAGAGCATTTAAGACAGACAATGTCAATTTCTCAAACTTGAAGGAAAACAGACCATTAAAAATAGGATAGGATTATCCTGTGATCTGTCTCTCCTCTTTCAGTTTAATGTTCTCCTTTTAAATACCTTTAGTAAATTTACATTTGATGAGTATCAGCTGTTCTGTTATTACCTTTACCAGGATTTGATTATCTCCTACAACACTGTTCCAGTCCAGATGTTTTTTCCATTCCACAGTTAAAATGTCTTGGATGTCTGGAATCAAAATGGCATAAGAAAAGGATAACATACAAATAAAAAACATAATCTCTGAAACTTTGAACAACTTATTTCATAGAGGGTTTTTTTTTTTCGGTTGTTGCTGTTGTTTGGTGGTTAAGGGGAAATGAAATCTTAAATACTGAGGAAACCCAGCATGGAAGAAATGAAAAAGGACATTTTCTTGAACAATATATAATTACAACTAGATCCAGTAAAACTAAATACTGTTGCTATACAGTGCGTGAGTATAGTGACAAATCTGAGACAGAACATACCTGGCTACTTGCTGTATCAGTATGACTCTAGTTAATGCCCACTGCTGCCTTTTCAGACAACTATTACCACTGACCGTGAAGCAGGGTCTAAACGAAGTCTGAATCCTCCTCTGAGCACAACATTCATCTCCTGTAAGAGGCAATGAGTGAAACACAAATTTACTGCATGTGAGGCTTTGTTTAGATCTTTAAAGCAAGAATACAGAATTACCAAATTAAGATGAGGGTTTGTTTATTACAAACAGGTTGCATACCTTAACTTTTCCCAAAGGATTGCCTAATTACAGATCCTAAAAGCAGACATACACATGCAGATGCAGACACACACTTGAACAGACTATAGCCAAACAAATTATAGCGTGGTGTAAAGAAAGAAATAGCTATAAAGCAAAGTATGAATAAACCCTGTTTCATAATAACTATCATATTGACACATGGCTTATAGGTAAGCATAAATGGCCTTTACCTCTTTTTTTCCCCTGTGGCTTTTATTACTTTTTCTGCTGATCTAGGAACATAACTTGGAAGAACTGATTCGTAAAAAAAATTACTCTTCCCTCAGTTGCTCCAGACAACAGGACCAGATAGAAGGTAGACTGAAAGGCAACTTCTTGGGGAAGAGTGCAGAAGATGGACCAGAGAATATGAGGACAATTATAGGAATAGGAACTATAGACATGTTAAGTGAATAGTATGAGTTGATATGTCCAAGGAACTTTAAGGAATAAAGATAAATCCTTTTTCATAATGGACCAAAATCTAGATCACAGCCAGTTCCAGTGCCACAGGCTGTGGAAGGGAAAAGGAAGCTGAGTGCCTCCAACCTCCAGCTCTTCTATGCAGTCTTGACTTGTTCAGTGTTCTAGACCCAAGCTGCAAAATCTTTATGAAGATTGAAACAACTCTTGTTCAAAAAATTATTGCACTGTAAATTCATGAAAAGTTGTCTTATAGCTCACAGATGGAAATTTCAGCAGCAAGACAATATCCACATAATGTCTACTCATCTACTGTGTGATACATTTATTTGCAATCTTCCTATTCAGTTCAGGTTATTGGGTCATAGGTTCACAGGATCTTATATACCACAGAGCTTTTTTTATACACCTTTCTACTCACCTCTAATTCCCAATAGGAAATGACTATCATCCCTGTGGCAAACTCTGTGAAGTTTATATAGAAAAATAATATGAGAAAAATCCTGCAAACCACTCCAGCAGCTGAATAAAAAAAGGCAACATTCCATAACCAGAGACTTTTCCACAGATCACCTACATGTTCTAAGCTAGCCTTCAGATAGGAAAAGAGCAAAGGTTTGCAAGGTTGCAGAATGTTAAGATGCAGGGACAATGCACATGTGTGCTTTTGTAAGTCCCTGCAGCATATTGACATTTAATAAAAGAGAATGTATATAGGAGAATTAATTATTTCTCAAAAGGTGAATGAAAGAATTTTAGACACCTTGTAGAAAAGAGTGACTTGTACATGAGAGAAGGTGAGGAAGTTTGTGACAAGCCAGCTCAGTATAAGAGGACAAGGAACTTGGGGACTCTAACCCACAATTTTTGTGCTTCTAAAGTTGCATTACTCCTTCCAAAACCCAAATTATAGTGGAGGAAGGAGCTTCCTGTTGTGGCTTAAGTTTGAAAGCACAAGAACATTTGGACATTGAAGAAAATACTGATGCTGCCCTTTGACTTCCTCTGAAAAAGAACAGAAACCACTCTTTCACTCAAAAGACAACTCCTTGAGATATTTTCTGTGACATCAGAGATCAGAAATCATTACTGGATTCCTGTGTTTTCAGCACTTTGTTTCTGTATTTCAGAGAAGCTCAGATAGCCATTTCCTTTATCAATGCCCTTTTTTTAACTTTTGGCTGGTGTTTCCTGTTGCCTGAAGTAGAGCTCTTACCCATCAATTCATCCTTTTGTTATTATTTGTGAGTATAAGAAAGAATAATTGATAGTATTGGTGTATAATTCTACATGTAACAATTTCCTGAGGGTTAAAGGCTTTTCTGTCTGGTGTTCTAGAGATCAAAGAAAAAAAAAATCCCATAAGCTCAGGTTGTAATTGAAAACACACTACTTTCAATATAGATTTTAGCACACAGAGGAACGAATGTCTTTAATTCAGGTAAACCCAGCCCTTCAGTCTCCCTTTTTCACTGTTACCGTCTGTTAGTCACCAATTTGAAAACAGCAGAGAAATGATTTGATTTCATAACCAAATAGCTGAGCAGAAACCATTTCCTCCAGCACAGCTTTTACATTTATATTTAAATGAACTGCCTGTGGCTGGGAAGTTCTGCCTCATTTAGAGACAGGAGTTAAAAAGACCTACTGTGAGACATGGGGCAAAGCAGAATTAAGAGATCTGGATGAACTTCATGTGTCTCAGAACGAAAAGAAAACATACCACTTGTTCATGTGTTCAGAGGAAGACTTCAGAGAAAGGCTGGACCAGGGTAAGTTGGGTGTCGTGCACGGAGCTTGGCCCCCACAGAGCTGCCTGCAGCTGGCCCAGGACTGAGGCACTGCCAGCATAGCACTTGCTTTTGTGTAACCTGGTGTGACTCCAAGCAATACCAGCTTACACTTCCTGCAGCTCACACTGCAAACATGGCCTGTGGGAAACTTTGGAGAATGATGGGAAGTAGCTGAGAGCTCATCCAGCAAGTCAAGGACAAATGAAGTAGCTTTGGAGTCAAATGATGGACTGGAGACCTGTCTCTTCTAGTTCCTCTATGAAGATACAGTTAGCAAAGAGCTATTAGTTTAAACATCAATTCAGTAATACTAGTGTGTTGTGTTTGGCCTTTCCACAGACATTTTCTTTACAAACTGCTTTACAAACAGGGGCTAATTCTTTATAACACCCTTCTCAGGGGAGAGAATGACAATCTTTGCTCTCTTTGCAGTAAAGGAAACTCAGGTGTTGCAGTTATTTGCCCAGTGCCTGTCAGAATACTAACTTGAGAGAAAGAAGATGAGCTAGCAGTGATCATGGCCCTAGCCAGCTGTGAAGTGACCTCCTGCCAGGCAGGACCTGTTGTGTAGCTTCAGTCCTGCTCTTTACCCACAGGGATGCTGGTGCTCTCAGTGACAAGGCACTGCCATTTCACAGGAGATAGAATGACAATATACAACTAAAGAGTGATGCGGGAGGAGAAGGTCAGGATGTGGCAGAGCCCCTCAGGAGGAGTCTTTCAATGACCCTCTCCTCCTCTGTCTGTGCCTCGTCTCCAGGTGTTAAAGCAAGGAGGTTTCTGCTCATACCTTGTGTTCACTCCTTGCAGCAGGTCTCTGTTTCCCCAGCCAGTTTTCCCGGGCAGGCGTTAGGAGAAGTGTGGAGTGCTGAGCACTCCTGCTGCAGACTGAATGCACTTACTCTGCACCAGCAGGAGACTGCTCACGCTGAGCCCTGCAGGGGAATAGGTTCCATGGGCACCGAGAGGAGCAGAGAAAGAAAACGCCAAGGGAAATTTACTTGAATGGGGAAAACATTGCCTTCCTAGCTGCTTCTGAAAGTCTTCCTGCTCTATTTTATTGGTGAAGAGAGAAAGCTAACTGTATGAGTGTGAAAGTTGGAACTGGTACAAAAGGCAGGCAAAAACTGAGTGGTCACCAAGCATTCTGCTACAAGTTGAAAGAGGAGTGAGACAAAGGGATAGATCCCTCTGAGGTTAAATCTCTCTTGCTGCTAATATGTAGGTTTTAAAATGGACAGAAAGGATATGGCACTGTGCAAGTGGCTCTCTTAGAGAAGTAAAGCCTACTGGTATCTAAGTGGGAGAGAAGGCAGGAGAAATCATAGTTTGTTGAGGGGGTTGCATTCCTTCCACTGTATTTGTCAGCCCTCCAGGAAATCTTCACACTGGTCTTTCGTACTTCCAAAAATTCTGAGATAGTGGTTATGGAAAAAGGAGTTACTGTTTTCTTTACTGCTTTTTCCTCTTTCTGTTCAAAATCTTAAATGAAAATGAAAATCATATATATAGGCTTTAATGATATATATGCATTTCTAAATATGTATTGTTTTAATTATATATATACACAGGGAAAAGGAAGATAAGGAAAAGGACAAAAAATAATGCTAAAATAATTTTTACAGAAAATACTCCCCATATTCACTGTGTTCTGTAAGATGCAATTCAGCATTTATAAATTGCTTACAGTTATCTTCTCCTCAGCTATTCTCCTCACCTCTTTCCTCCTGAATTTTATTAATTTCTGCCCATCACCAGTGACTAACTATTATTGGCACTGCTATTTGCATTACCTACCTCCAGATAGCTCAGGGCAACATACATCTCCTTTTACTCATACTGATGTAATACAACTTCAAAAGAATACAATTACAACAGTTACCAATGGCTGAGCTGCAAAAGATCAGAGACAAGTTTTCATTTTCTTCCATTAAAATATCATTAAAGTTTGTTATTTTCTATGTAACACTCACCCTAGGCAAGGTCTAAGCAGAGCCTAGACTCTTATTTAAGAATTTTCCCCTTAGCCAGTAGAGTAGGTATTACAGGATATATTTTTCCTAATGCTGGTTGTGCAAATGTATTTTGGTGGAAGTGAACAACAGCGCCAATTGATAAACAAAACAGATAAGCAGCAAGGCCTTGACCTTTGAAAATAGATTTCAAACTTCAAACAAATCACTTGCCAATTTATTTGGAGCAAATTCCTTTCATGTCCTAGTGAGTCTGTCCCTTTAATTATACTATATAAGCCCTTGGGAACAAACCTGTGCGTGCATGTCATTACAACTACTCTTCTGCAGAATAGGTTGACTCAGTTTAAAATGTTCATCACTCTAATGGTGCTCCAGGAGAAGTGATTTGCAATGAAAGGCCTGTGAGAGTGTCTAGCAACTGAAAAAGCAAAAGGAAGTTTATTCTGAAGACAGTGTATTTTGAAGAAACCTCTACGTGTCCTCAACTTCATTCCTTCCCTTACCTATGTGTTGAACCTGAAAGGGAAATGGGTCCAGACAGTGCTGAGGCTGTCCAAGGTGCCCCATACTGAAACAAGTGCCCCATTCATACAGGTGTCTGTACATATTGAAGGGAAGACTGATGCCATCACCATTCATTAGCCATCAGTAATTCAGCTGGTGGGAGAGGTACTAGGAAACAGACACCATTTCTGCTGCATCCAAGGAGCTGCTAGTCAGGTCTGAGGACACACTGTCTTTTACAGTCAGCATCAGTGTCATTTCTGTGGAAAGTTGATTAAATCTGGGATGCTAAAGCCAGCAATGTGTTTTTCAGATGGCATCTGGTGGCACAGTGTAATAGACTATATTATTTGCTACATCATTGCTCATGAAATATTGTCAGCGGGGTGCAGATCATTCGTCCATTAACACCCTGTGAAGTCACCTTGAATCCCATGTTTCCAGAACAGTGGAAAAGACTTCTATTTCACAGCTGAAAAATAAGCCATTTGGATGCTTTTAAAGTGCCTAGTACAGAATTTAGCTATTTCAACAATGCTTTCTTACCTATCACAATTTTTCAGCTTTAAGATCTCATCTGGAAGAGTTGTGAATATCACTCCAGTTGGTCTGAACAAGTGGGATGCCAGAAGTTAATATGACTCTTTGTCTCTTTGGTGATAGTTCTCTAAGGAGATATTTTTAAAGGTATGCACCATACAAAGATTGTTATATATATGATATCAATTTATTCTCTAATTAATCATACTGGGATGTGGAAGAAAATGTTTAATTCTCATGATTTGTTGCAGCTCCAAGACACCAATCACATTTGTGTTACTATCTATACCAGAGAAACAAATCCTTGAAATTACACAGTTGTTAAAGTAATCCATTCAGAGAATTTTCCTACTCATCCAGTTTGGGAACTAGTGGCCAGATAGACTGACAGCTTTGAGCTCTGATGTCTGCTGTGAGAGGTCATGGACAAAATAATGATGTCTTATTAGTCCAGATTCGTCTGGAACTGCAATACTGTTTCCTCCTGTTGTCCCTC
Source organism: Erpornis zantholeuca (assembly GCA_013400515.1). Lineage (NCBI taxonomy): Eukaryota > Metazoa > Chordata > Aves > Passeriformes > Timaliidae > Erpornis > Erpornis zantholeuca. The sequence goes on along the minus strand of VZTN01013213.1, from coordinate 67,111 downwards.
TCTCCTACCCAGAGAACATTTACACAGTCTTATCTTGAATTTTGACTTGCTGTTGCCAGTGGTGGGGAGAGTTTAATGAGGGTAGTTCACACTTCTCTGAGCTACTGTGTATGTGTGCTGTAGATGCAGCAAGATGGTGCTGCTCTGGTTCAGAGAGGTTTCCTTTGCAATTAAAAACTTAATTTTTAGAGTCTGAAAAATTAATGTTGTCAGAAACTGATGGCCCTCTAGAGGTGAGTGTACCAGAACTGAGTTGACAGTGACGTCTAATTTCCAGGGGAGAGAGAGGTAACCCTGCAATAATTTTACTGCTCCACACTGCTCTATGTTTCACTAAGAACTAGACACCAGGTCAAAAAAAAAATAGTCAAATATTGAACAGAGGAATGAAAAAGGAAGGGGTTTCTTTGAGCAGAACTGCATGAAACCTTGGAAGCCTTCCCTTCTTACTGAAAAAATTCACACCTTTTGAAGTTCAAACAATGTCAAGAATCAAATCTGATCTCTGATATCAACTGTGAGGCACAATGAGGGAAAAAGCATGCCCATTGCTCCAGATTTTTCTATAATTTCTGCTCAGCTTTCATCAGCTGATCCTTTTTTGACCTTTTTCCTTGGATGGCAATTACCATGTGAAACCCTTGGGACAGCCAGCATAAGCCACACAACCAACACCTGGCTGTTCTGATGCCACTCACTCAGCTGATGGAGGCACTAAGGGCTAGGACTAGCCTCACATGCATTACAAAGCATTCACTGAGGAGTGAAAGGTGAGACTGAGAAGAGTCAGGACTTCTGCAGTTTGAGACCAGCCACATGAAAGCACTAAGGGTTATCAGCAGTCTAGAATACAGGGTCTAGCAGCAGAAAAAAAGAAGACTAAAAGAAAGAAAGTGGCACAATTTAATTGATTACAGCAGTGGGAAGGTGTCACAGTAAGCATTCACACACATATAAAGCTACAGCCAGTGGGACTAAGATGAGATATAATGGGTTTAAACTACAGCAAGGGAGGTTAATAAAGAAAATGAGAGCATTGGAATGTAAACAATAGAGACACACTTGAATGACTTTCTTGGGAAAACTGAGGACTCTGTATGTGTAAAAGCTGTTTATAAAGGACAAGTTATGCCAACATCTGTTAGAAATTTGATCCTGGTGTGTCTGTGAGAAGGGCCAGATGACTGCTTTTAGATCTCATTTATTGCCCTTTATTATGTCTTTATTGCCCTTAGACATTATATTCCTCACTAGATTACCCACTACTCGTTCCTTGAAAGCTTGGCTAAGTTAGCTTACTTTTTCTCCTCTCTAGATGTTCTCGCTAAAGCAACATATGTGGAACCTGCTATTACTTTTTTTTTACACATTTTTCTGCTGAGGAGAGCTGATTGCATCCCTGGCCTCTTCTAGTGCTACCAGAAAATGGGAAGCATAGAAAGATATTTCAGGAGAGGCTCAGGTGGCTGAATAAGAGTGTTTAGTTCCATTTTACACTGGGGATCTGTTTCTAGAGCACCCTGCCTGGCCTCAAGCTGCCACTCCAGAAGGGCACAGGCCATACTGCCCTGCATCAGTATTCCAGACACTCAAGGGCACCCTATGCCTCAACATGGGAATTCCACACTTAGCTTTTTAGTAGCTCCAAGTTATAGTTAAAAAGTCTGTTTCTCTAGAGCAACAACTACTGTCCTACACATGTTCTGACATTATGGATGATGAGACAGCCCTGATTCAGCACACTGCACAATCATGTGCAGAGCAGGCAAAAAGGAACACCTGGCCAGGTCAAAAAAGGAACAGGCTGAATGCATCTCTCCGTAGGTGCAAAATAAAACCCTGCAGGAGACCAGATCTAAACATTTTTGCTATTCATACTCACTCCTCCAGGCAGTATATTCCTTTGTTTGCACATATTACCTACTGATCTGATAAGTAATCCTGCTGAAATCAGTAAGATTATTATAATTAATTCATTTGGAGTCCTAATTACTGCGACTGAGTTAGACACACTCACTTTAGTGAGTGCAGGACAGAGTGTGTCCCTGCCTTTGCACAGGTGCTCTGTCAGGATGATTTTGCAGAGGCAGGGCTGGTGCTTGCAGACTGTCTCGTTTGGTATCACTATGAAATGTGCTCCTTCCATCTTCTGTGTCTTCATGATGTTATTATTGGTAACATCCTAAATTAGCTATTAATTAGCTTTATCTATTTTTGATTTCAGGCTCTATTTGTCTAAATATTCCAAATAGAATGAGTCATGAATACCTGAGTTTAATGCTTTCCATTGTATGGGCTGCAGATCTTCTGCACTGTGTGTCATCTGATGCAAAGCCATTGAAGCGTTTTTGTTATTACCTTCAGTGGGAGCATGATTAAAATTCTTATAAGTGTTCAATAAAATCTCAAAATACCTGTGGAAGTCTGTGATAGTTAGTTCAATTAAAACTGTATTCTGAAAACCAACGGCGGTAATGACAGCCTGGCATTTGGTGCATTTTGTGTAGCAGTAGCTCCAAATTTTACTCCATTTACTCCATTTACTCCTATGCTGAAAGCAGAGGCTGTAGTCCTCCCTTCCTTAGGGATAATTGTGAATATAAGCTAATGAGCAATCCCCAACACTAGCAGGCTTCACAGCTCCAGCAAATATACTGAGATGGATTTGTGAGATGGATTTGTGAGCACGGGCGGGTAGAGCCGGGGGAGCTGTGCCAGCCACCTCCTTTTCTCGCCCGTCAGTCTCCCACACTCCGAAGGGAATCGCTGAACTGCGCAGGAAGCAGCTCCCGCACGGCCAGGGTTTGGAGGGAGTGATGCTGCCAAATCCCAGCGCTGGCTGCAGTATGCTGATGCCCAGTTTAGCCCCCGCCCCCTAGAAGAAGAATAGAACCAACTTGCCCAGATCAAGAAGAGGGACTTGCTTAAGGCAGAAGCATTATTCCAGCAGATTGCCCTGGCATTCCTGTCTCAGTGAACGCTCAAGTGGTGTTGCTGCAGCAGGAATCTCTGAAGGTGTCTGATTACTGAAGACTTTTACTGTGAGCTGGGCATGCAGCAGAGTAGAAATTTATCGTCTTTGCTGCTGCTCTTGAAAAGGAGTGGGCTGAACAGAGCCAGAGCACAGATTTTCAGCTGCCAAAAGCCAGGATTAACAGCAGCTAGGCTTTGCCTTTACAGGATGTCTCTGTGCAATCCAGCCCTCCCCGTCCCCAAAAAAGGATTTTTCCAGTAATAAAGCAACTGTCAATAGAAACCATTGTTCTCTCATTTGTTCCAATGGATGTGGTACATTTTTCTTCTTTTACTGTGTTTTTACTGTACTTTCTCCTGATTATCAACTCTAATGGATTGGTGACTAGCTTCAGGAAAATCCAATCTGGTTTTGGTGAAGCTTTTGTGCCCTAAAAAGAGTTTTCAAATACGATGTGAAATCTGTGCAAAACTGAAACATCTTGTGTTCAAATCAGGGAAATTCATTTAAGTCTGCCAAGTTTTGCTGTGCAAAATTGGATTATTCCATACCTAACGTGCAGTCAAAATTCACAGTTGGAACACAAAGAAGCATAGCCAAAGCATGCAATAAGAAGAGCTATGGGTCTCCTATATGCTAAAATGAAACAATATTTTTGATCCTCTAGTCTAATATTGGAGCATTTAGTAATCATTTCACATAGTGCCCTGTTATACCCTGATGCAGTTCATTTTCAAGGCACATAATTTAGGTCTTTTCTTTTTTTTTAGCATAGGAGCTCATTACATGACTTATAAGTATTCTGGGTTTCTGGTTTATATTTCAGTCACTTTTCTTGTGGCTTCTCTAAAACCATTCTTCTCAAAGTATGTTCGTAGTGTTTGAAAGGGTTAATAGTTCATTTCTTTCTCAGCTAAACTGTCTCATTTTCAGCTTGTTGACAAAGTATAAAGGAAGTTCAAGTTTAGAGATGTGCAATCTAGGAAAGAATGAACCTTAAAAATTAGTTGAAAACATACACCTCTTGTCACTTCCAACTTACAAAAAGGAGAGTAATTTAGCATGCTGGGCCCAGAAAGATCAATCTTTTCCTAATGGTACCAAAACACATCTGAGAACAAACAAAACCAGAGGGCAAGACCAAAGGTTGTTGGAATGGCAGAAAAGGTGGGGTGCAGCCAGTTGCAAGGACTTCTCTGTCAATGTGCTATCCCATAGGTCATTGAGATGCTGAGAGGAAAGAAGAAAATAAGCCCAGGAAAGATAAAGGTAGAATAAAGACTAGAAGGCTGAATGTGAAGAACATGCATCAGTTCGTAAGCACAGATAAACTGTAATAAATCCAAAGGTGGACAGCCTTAAAAGAAACTGTCCCATCATTGTCTTCTACTTTTCTTTCTGTAAGGTCTCATTTGCTGAAAGTTCTTGAATAGGACTAGCAGCAATATGAGTCCATTAATAACTCCTACAGCACAGAAATATTTCTTTGCTGCCCTGTCTGTAAATGATGGAGGAACAGTTTAGTACTCCATGTATATAAGTGGTTCTCTAACACCCAACCCTTGAGCTGAGGGAATGCAGTGAACTTCCTTATCGTGTTTGACACTTACTGCTTTTCATGTAGTTTCTGAATTTTTTTTCTTCTGATCTTTTTAAAAATATGATATATTCTGGGTTTTGCAAGACCAAAATACAGATCTCTCTCTTTTCAAAATGGTCTGCATTTTTCAACACCATCACCTCAATGCTTTCAAACTTCAAAATAAAAACCAAAGCTGATACTTCCCACAGTGCCTTATCAGGAGACTTATTATCCTTGTTTCTGGTCTCCAGCAACCTGCTTCAGATTGTTAATCACAATTGGTTTCTGTTGGTCTTCCAGAGAGACCGGCAGGTGTTATCTCCCTTCTGCTTCACAACCCACTTCCCCTTTGCTGGCTTCTTTCTGATCATCCATATTAAAATTCAAAGCATGCACAGGGTAAAGTCATGGAGCTTTAATCTTGGTTGGAAGTTAGTCCTGGATCCATCACAACTGACACTTGAGGTAATTTGACATTGAAAAAAGAGTTATCCTAGGCCCCAATTCTCATAGCACCACTGAAGCTGAGCAGTAAATAATGAACTGTACCATCTAATTGAATTGGGCATTAGTGCTCGAGGAGCAATTCTTGAGAATAAGCATACGAAACCATCAGTGAACAGTGACGAACAACTCAGAATTGAGTTTCAAGCTGGACAGCATTGATGCTTTATCTGGGCTCCTCAGGAAACACTCAGCCCTCTTGTAGATCTTGCTTGACCTAGATAGTGCTCAAAGTTCTCTTAATTACTTCAGCTTACAGCTACTTAATATGTTTAATTACTAATCAACTAGACACCTCCTGGATGCTGCTCCCTGTGACTTAAAAAAATTAAATAAAGAAAGCATAATTCAATAACTGCTAAATAATCTTTTATAATGTTACTGCAACAGTTTCTTTGTAAGTTACTAATCACAATTATGCAAATGTTAATTAAGGTTATTACTGCTCAGTTTCTATTGACTGGGGAAAAACTAATTCCTAAGCAGAACCAGCTGTATCATGTTGCCTTAGAAAAATTTTAAGTCTCTACACTTATGGAAATAAGAAATCAAGACCCTTATGGTACATTATAGTCACTGTACAGAGGACATATATTTTTTGGAGAACCATCCTTCCATGGCATTTCCCTTCCCTGTTTATATGCTCTCATTTTACTTCCTAGAGAGGAGTCAGATCTTTCCAAATAACATTAATGCAGTAATGGGGTAGGGAAGATGAAAAGAGTGGACGAGATGAGATTTTCCATCTGGGCTGAGCAGTGGGTGCTAGACAAGGTAAGCTCAACCCTGCTTAAACAACTTCCCTGCTTCAGGAGCCAGACAGGTTGTAACAAGCTGAATACTACATGCCCCTTTCATATTTCTGAAAGTGCCTCTCATATTGTTCCCTTACACTGAACTGTTCCTCATTTTTGCTAGGTTTGATACCCCTTTTAAACTCCAAAGAAGGTGTAAAGGGGTTGTGCATAGTAAGGAGTTAGTTACAAATCCCAGTAAGATCACAAAAAATATGGAGAGTCTATTACATCACACAGTGTGCAGTATCCATAGGTCAGAAAAAAGAGCAAAAAATGCTGATGCTTTCCCAACAGTGGCATAGAAATATTTGTAGGAGTAGTAAAGAAAAACGTGGAGTAGTGCAAGTGGAAGGAAGAAGGTACAAAAACATCCTCTAATTCATCAGTGCCACACACTGTCATCTCGTTGGAGACCTGTGACTGCTCACGTTTTCCAACAAGTGCATAAAAAATGCCTTAAAATTTCAGCAGCAGGTTGAGGAGGGTAAAATGAACTGTTAAGGTCCTGGGAAGTGCGTGGCCATGCTCACTTACAAGCATGAGCAATTTGTCAACATTACTGGGAGGTAAACGGAAGCATCAAGCAAAGCCTAATGTTAAGGCCAGAGTAAAATGCTGCAGCACGTGGCCCTCTTGAGAGAGACTGATTTCAGAGCCAGCAGACACATGTAGTGTCCTTTGCTGTGTGTTTCCTGGCATCACCCAGCTCCTCTCCGTGCTGCTGCAGAGGTTTCTCCTAGGACACCCTCCTGCTTTGCACTGTCAGTCTCAACACAGGCATCACCTCTGGTGCAGAGAGCAGGTGCTGCCCAGGCAGAGCTGAACATGGGTGGTTTGAACTTAGGCTTTCTGATTGAAGCTTTTGGATGTGCTGCTGGGACAGTCATGACAAAAAATAGGCAGCCACTGAGGGAAGTTCAGCAGAACAGCAGCTTGCTGTCAGGAGTGATGCCAGCTGCCTCAAGGATTATGTGGAGTCAGACTGAGCCACAGAGCAGGTTCAGACAGACCAAAAAAAGAGTGGTGTGGTGGGGTGAGGTTTCCTCCTCTTTAAATGTACATCCAGCTGAGTAAATACTCATGACTCAAACGAGATCTTGTTTTCCCCCCCAGGCATTGCAATCCCCATGTGTCATAGCAAAGATCCCACCTGTCTGGCATTGGGAAATGTGAGGCAGAGATAGGACAAGTAACCCATACTTCTCCCAGTCATGTGCTTCTGGGCACATCTGACAAGAACTGCTCCCTTCATCGGATTAGACTGAAGCTGCTGAATGTGGGAACAGAATCCTGTCTGTAAGCCACCCACAGTGACNCCCTCCCTCCCTCCCTCTCCTCTTTCCTCACTTCCCCAATTCTGGTTTAGCTTTAAATGTCTCAGTGAAAGAGCAAAAGCATAGCCAGAGCTCTGGCATTCAGCAATGCCAGAACATTATTGTGATACAGAGAATAACCAACTAAGCCTTACTCCAACTACTGAAAAATACCAAATGAAGAGGCAGAAACTGATTCTTGGCCGCTGTCTCCCAGTAGTGATTCAGTCCCTTAATCAAAGGCTGTGGTCAGATCTGCAGACTGTCCTAACTTAAATCAGGTCTGTTCCTACCACTGTCCTTTAGATGAGACTGTCCTGCCCAGGGACAAAAGTAGTCCTTTTCCCTGAGCTCCAGACATTCTTCCTTCTTGGCTTAGCTTTGGGTGTTATGTACATGGGCTCACATCTTTAATAAATACGTTTAATTTAACCTCAGCTCAGTCAAGCCCCTGAGTTTTGGGGTGTCTGCAGATTCTCTGTTAGCTACAGACTGTATTTTAAAAGCATGTGGAAAGTATCAAAATCTATTGATCCCTTAGGACATTTAATTTGCCTCATTTGTCAAAGCAAAATGCACATAACAACACACATCTTGAGGTGAAGAATATCTAGGAGAGTTGCAACCAGGCAAGCTTCAGTTTCTGCTGAGTAAATGCTTTAATTTCTTTTGAACAGCCTGGTGATATGAAATAATGAACCACTAAGCTTTGCACTAAATTGACTATCCATTTTTGTCTTGCTGGTTAATGTTGCATTCTGTGATTACCTAGTCTCTTTCTCTCATTTTGGCCAAAGCAGGATAATTTTAGCACAAACCACAGCATCTCTATTCATCAAAGGCCAGAGAGTTTAATAGTGGCTGGTCAGTGGCAAGCACTTAATTTTGAGAAAGGGAAGACCAGCTCCATGTGTGTTGCATCAATGCTCTGCTCCAACATGTTAGCTGCAGTTCTAATTTCCCACTCAATCCATTCATAGAAAGAGCACTTAATCCTGCCTCCTGACCTTTTTAGTCGCTCTTCCCCTCTTAGCCCCTCAGTTTACACCAACTACCAAGTGAAAACTTGCCTTTGCCATAGCCATAAGCCAATAAAGGCATTGTAGGAAGCAGAAAGCTCCCTGATGTGAGTGGAGCAGCCCTCATGGACAGCAGAGTGAAGCTCTGGCATGAGGCTGAGGGGGCACAACACTCTTCTGCAAACCCACACCAGTGTAACTCAGCTCTGAATTGCAGTGACCATGGCAGGAGTACAAGGAGGGGTTCTTTGGCTTGCTCAACATTCAGAAGATAAAAAAGCTCATATTGTACCACTTTGTGATTGTAGTTACTTCAGCCCAACTGTGTGAGGCACCTGCCTTGGAAAAAGAAGGGCAAGGTTTCTCTCCAACTTTTTAAGACTGGGACATACGTAGCTCTCTTTTCTTGTGCAAGCGAGAGAATCTGGTACCATCCCAAGGCAATGATTTTCAGGTCCTAATGTAAGCTAACAACCTGGATAGAAAAAACCCAATGATTACATTTTAGATTACTGGCATGATGTGGGCTACCTACCAACTTTCACACCTTGGCCTGAATAATGACTGTTAAATTTACAGAGCATAACCTTTTGTAACCTATCATTTACTAATAATTAATACAACAAAGTTCATTGTGATGGGATCCAAAGTGCTGCAACCTGATCAGTCCTCTTGATTGCTTAGTATTTTAATGTATAGACATTAGTCTTTGCCTGAAAAAGGAAGTCCAAAAGATGAGATGTATAAAAATGGCATGAAAAAATATAATAGCAAAGAAAAACAACAATATCCAAACACAGAGATACTTCCACAGTGGTAGGAATGAACAACAACAAAAAAATCTTCAAGTAACAATTCTCATCTGAAACTAGCTTTACAGAAGGTAAATCCCAAAATTCCTTCCAAGAGACATACTAGTGCTGCCCAGTGCTGCATTAGGAATCATAAAGTGACACCTATTTTAATCCACATAGTGAAAAGCCAGGAGACTTGGCAGCCACCACCATGTTCACAATACACTGTCTAGAACTTCATGACTCAACTCGGGGTGTAAGATCCAGCTCCTGAAGCAGGAGCTCAGACTCTTGCTTTCAGCTGGAAGCTGCCAGCACAATTGTGATGACACAGAGCTGAACTGCATTTTCCAAACTGGCAGGTTAGAAAGAAAAAAAACACTGTTAGTGAGCAAATTCAATACAGTGGTAAAGGAAAAACTATCTTTATATCTTTGTAACCAGTTCCCCACTGCTCGTATAACAAAGCCAGAGAAAAGCCATTTTCCAAATGTAACTGCAGACTTGAGTCTTTTGTCTTTGATCAAGCCCCAGCACATGCTGGCTGTAAGCCTGACCTTGGGCCGGGTCCTGTGGTGGGTGAAGTTTAAAGCAGGGCTGAGCAGACTGCCAGGTGAGCTGTGTCAGGTCTGTCCCCTGTGTCCAGCTCTGCTTCTCTCTCCATCTCTTGCAGGCAGCTGGCGTGTGGTCCCCTGGCAGTGCCCCCAGAGCACGCCTGGTGCGTTAAGGACTGCCCTCTGTCATGTCATCACTTTTATCTATAGGAAAAAGACATTCTCCCCTGCAAAGAGAAGCCATGTAGGGAGAAAGAGAAGATTTTCACTTCCACTGTGAAGGGAAGAAAAGTCCAAGATGAACTTTGCCATGTGGAATGAATGCTGGATTAGGCAAGCATGCAGCTGGAGAGCAATTGTGAGTGAGCTGGCTCCTTGGAACAGCTCTGACAGGGTCACTGGAGATAGGGTGACTGATCAGACAGGTGAGGTTTGGTTAAGCTCATGCAGGAGGTCAGTGGCTCTGCCAGAAACAGGATTTAAGGCTGCCTTTCTCCTGTCTAAGGCTGGTGATTTTTCAACTAAATCTCTCGGCCCATTCTGCAAATAAACCCTGCTTTTTCCTCTGCCTTGTATACACTCCCACCTGCTCCTACCTAAAAATAAAACCAGATGACCCAGAGGACCATGAATAAGAGAAGAGAAGTTAATGGCCCTCAAAGACTAAGAAGTGTATGCACAGAGCATTCATATGAGTGAGAGGAGTAAAACAACACAGAATTTGTAAAAGAGAGATTTCTATCTTGAATGTTTGTCAGCAATGTGTCTAAGAGCATGATGCTGGGATGTATTATTGTCTCTTTCTATTTTTATTTTGTTCCCCCCTGTTCACCTCTAGTCTTCATCAACCTTTGACTTTTGCCCAATCAAAATTGCTTTGTGAAACTTTGATTGAAGTCTTGGGGGAAATGAATGAAAATTTCAAGCACTTTTCTGTGAGCAAGTCTCATGTCCTTCCTAGTACCTGATTTATGAGCAAAACTCCACAGTTTTGTACTCATGCTTGTACTTTCTACCTCAGCCCTGAAATATTCCCCTTGCCCACCTTGCAGGACGTGCCTGTGTTTCCATCCCGTGTATGCACTGTGAGTTGTGCAATGCTGCCCACATCACCTGGCTGTTCCTGGAGCAGAGCTGCAATGCCTACAATAACAGCAGGCTTTCACAGAACACAGCTCTCCTCTACCTAAGATTCCCAGGGGGGGCTGTCAGCTGCCAAGGATCTTCCTGAAAGAAAGAGGAGTTGAGAGAAACCTGATTGACTTTTAATCAGATAGCATATGGTGCCGAGGAGAACAAAGAGGCCATATTGACATTTACCAAATTAAATGGTTAAGTAGGCTGGAACAGGCCTGACGCTGATGGCAGACCTACAGCAACAGCCCACTGGGCACTGCTGTTTGCAAAACATGTGCTGAAGTTTGGACACTCCTGGCATCACTGGTGCGGGGGAAAATGAAAGGATGGCAGATGGCAGATTGGCAGTTTGAAGAGAGATACAGCCTGGCTTGTCTTAGTATTTTGCCATTACTAAATCAATATTTTATTCCCTTGTTCCTAGGCTGAAAGTGCCCTGGCTTATTTGGTATGTCATAAAAAGAGTGGCTGTACAGATTTCAGCTGTCGCCCTGCTAAGTGGCGGGAATGGGGCTCTGGTCAGCAGCAGGCACTGCCTTTGTCAGACTTCATTACTTGGGAAAAGAGTTGTCAACAGCTGTACCCAACTGCAAATCTTCTGTATTGGCATTTTGGAAAACATTTGCAATTTCAACACAAGCCCCAGCAGAAGGAAAGAAAAGCAGTTTGTTTTTTCGTCAGTTTGGCATTTTAGAAGACAGACGAACATGCCAGCAACTGAGATGGCTTCACTGCTTGACAGGACAGGCCAGCAACAGACAGTTGGCAGTAGTTTCCTCAAGCCCTTCTATCCCACTCTCTCTTCCCTTGTGCTGAGTCTTTTAGCACCAGTATTTGACTTTATTTTAAGAAAGCAAAGTCTTCATTTCAACTCGCATGCTGCAAATTAGCTTGGAGTTCCCCTTCTTGGGTTCCCTATACATTGACTGTGCCTCAGTGTCACACACAGCTTATATTCCCTATTTATCTTCTTCTAACAGCTTCACTGTGCTCATCTTTCAAAGACCACAAACCTCTTGGGGGGCCACTGACCTATGTCAGTACTGGGAGACTATTTATTGAAATTATCCTTAGGGTTCATTAAGGCTTTGCAGTTTGAAGCACAGCTGAAGGCTCTGCGCCAAAATTCAGACATTTACCATTCATTCCTCTGCCTGGGCCCAAGGCATTCAAAGTTGTGAGTGAAATTACCCTGAAAATCTGAAGCCAGTCAGCAGCAGAGGGTAGATTAGATCACAAAACAAGCCTAAGCGATGAAAATACCAATTTTCTTTGCAAAGGAAAATTTCAGAATCAGGATGTGCAAGACTTTTTCAGGCATAACAACAGTTATTAGAATAACAGCCTGCATGCTGTACAGATAAAACATATTACTATAATAAAAGTCAAGAAAAACATATCCATGTGAATAATGGTTTTGCTGGGTTTGCTGCTAACCTGAAGAATCTCACATTAATTTTTATTTGGGTTGTCCTAAACCAGAAATTATGACTACTTTCTTCAACAGCCACAATCACCAACCTGGAAATATACTCTTGGGCTGAATAAAACTTTTTTATTTTTTTACTTACAGCATTGTTTCTTTAGAACACTTGTACACTGTTGTTGATATTTTCTCTCTTTTTTTTGGTTTTGAACAAATAGATCCATTAAAAACAAGATTTTTTTTTTAAAGAAAGCTTTGAACTGTTTAATTCTCCTTCTGTGTTTCCATCCAAAACTGTTTTCTAACAGATTCAAATGAGTTTTGGCATCTGCAAAACTGAATTTCCTGAACAATTTTGGATCACACCCCAGTTAACTTTCTCCCAAATCTGATCAAAATCTCTAGCTGATGCTTACTCTTGGTAAAACAACAGTGAGGCAGCAAAGACCTAGGGGTGACAGCAAAGAAAGGTTTTTGGATTTTGTATGATGTATCCTTAAATCAAAGAGCCATTGCATGTTTGTGCTTTTTCCACACACTCATTCGCTTTCTGTGTTTGAGATTAATATTACCTTTGTGCATTTTGAAGGGATGGGGGAGGATTTCTGACTCAGGATTCAAGCCGTTGGAGCATTAACTGTAAATTAAAACAGATGCTTTCCTGAAGATAACCCAATCAAATCAATATGGAGCCAAAGGAGCCCCTCACATGATGAAAGCTGGTTTTAAAGTACTGTAAAGCTCTTTTGCTGTTCAGTCCATCAATTTCCTTTTCCTGCTCTGCTCTGATACAGGACAAGTTGAGGCCACTGACCCTTTTGCAGAGTCCAACATGGAAAGCTCCCCACGAGACCAGAAATATGTCCAAAGGCAACAGATCAGGGGGGTTTGTGTGCTCTGTGGGACAAAGTTAAACTGGTTTTAGCTGTGTTTTGTATTGCTCTGTGTTGCAGACTGCGGTCAGATTCTTGTGTGCAGAGCTCAGAGCCAACAAAAGCGTTGACAAGGGGGGACCCAGGGTCACTTGTGGGTACCAGCAGCTTCAGAGGGGTCTGTGCCCACCTCCTGGAGCACTTGGAACAGCCACATGCTGCCTCACTGCAAAGCCATTTTTTGCCATGTCCTGCTTCAAAGAAATCAGGCTTTGTGCTGTGGCTGCTCTGCAGACCAGCAGCCTCTTGGCAGGTTTGGGCCTCACCTGGGGCTGCAGAATCGCAGGGACAGCTGCCCTTGAAAGCACAGGGTCACAAATTCCAGTGGGGAGGAAGTTTCAGGCACTAGTACCATTAACGCTTGCTCTCTGTCATGAGATCACAGGATAACTTCTAATGCATTTTTTATTCTTAAAGTAAATTTCTGACCTCTTGTTTTCAGGAAAACTCTGCAAGATATCACTCCTAAAAGCTCAGGAATAAGGTAACAACATAAAAAGAGTGAATTCTTTACAGTTTTAAAAAAGTTCAACTCAGAACTCTTAAGGCAACCTCATAATCACAGGGATCAAGATAGTATTGAAATGATCAGGGTGAAAATAGTTTCCTCTGTTCTAGCTTTCCTATCTATTTTTATCTCTTCCTGGTTTAACTTAATTATTTTTGTTTTCCCCCTTCCTCTAACTACCTAATCATTGAATTCTTTTCCCCTGGGCTTAGCTCTTAGTATTTACAGTCTGGCTGTCTCAGTACAAGACTTTGTAGGTTGTTTATTCTTGACTTTGAAAGGACATTTTTCAATACCTTTATGAGTAAGCAAATAATAAAATTAAAAAATAACCAAACAACAAAGTCTGTTCTGCTGAATGAAACACCTAATTCATGCATATTCTGTAAAATACTGCTTTTTAGAGTAATTAAATTCTTTAGAGCTTGTTAGTTGGAAGTAGAGATTCTTACTGCTTCTAGAATTCATTGCAATTTTAATTCATTGTTTGATTCCAGAGCTAGGATCAATTTAAAAAATGACAAATTTTAAAAATGTTCATCTTAATTTAAAATTTTAAAAATTATTTTGTAGTTGAAAAAAGGCCATGAAACCACAGAGGCTTTTTTAATTTTTTTTTTTCAAATGGATTCAAGTTTTCAATTTAAGATCTTAATTTGCCAAGTAAGATTTTCAGAAAAAAAACCCAAATGTATTTTCTGCTTCTCATTTTAGATTTTACTCCCTTTCCCTTCATGCTTGATTTAGTCATAATTGCATCTAAGTTTAAACAGTATGAAACTTTCTTTTTTACTGCAGAAGTTTGTTAACTCACTTAGCTACCTTTGAGTGTGGTCTGTTCTGAAGGCATAGATCAAACATGATATCCATAACAACCCATTCTGGCAGCTGTCTCCCCACATCAGCTCTCCAGCTTGGCACCCAGTTCCATATCAATATATTCACAACCTGAGTCTGAGAGAAAAAATATTTGTAGAAGTTCTATTCTGCAATGTAAATATAAGGTGCTGTGCCCAGAGCTGCCACCTGCACAGAGCATGCACAGAGTGGTGTATTCTCTTTAGCTGGCTAACACTGGAGAGAGCCTCTTTCACAGAAAGAAAATAGGATTAAAATAACCCATAAAACAAGGATTCATATTAGGAAGAAACATTGCCAAATCTGAATGCAATTTATGTGTGAGCTTTTTGGACACAGGCATGTGGGACAATCCTGCACATTTGTAAGCTGGATTTTAACAAAATAAATGCCACACAACTGACAAAGACTGTTCTTGCAATCTTGGCTGTTCTTTACCTGGCAAATCTTAGATTTTTGCATTTTAAATAAGACTAACTGATAAATTTTGATGTTTCAAACACTAGTGTCTATTTGTTCCTAGCATACTGGAAACCACAACGGAATTGAAAAGCAATTTTACAAAACTCTGAAAGCCAAAGAGCAGATCACACATTTTGCCTGAAGCTACACATTCTACTTCCACAGCAAAAAAAAAATCAGAAAAGATGAGGTATTCTAAAGATCTTACCAAATGAAGATGTACATTAATCTGAAGGATGCACAATGAATGTGGAAGGAAATGCAACAAAAGAATCCATATTCAAGATGGGAATAGGTGGATCTCCTTGGAACTGTCAGATTGTGCAAAAATCTTTTTTTTTTTTTTGGTATTATTAAAATTATTTACAAGCTATACTAATTACCCCTTCTTACAAATACAATCTTCTAGGGCTTATTCCTTAGTAAGCTATCTTGCAGGTCTGAAATTTCCTAGGAGAAGTGTGTCTTTGGGAAGAATCAGAGAGAGGGAAATAATAAATCATCTTCTAGATTTGTTCTGGAAAGATGTTTCCATTTATGTGCTGTATTAAGGAGACAGTGACAAAATGGTAGATGAAGGTTACCACATGCCTTCCAGGAGAAGGAAAAAGGTTACATCTATACTGTACTTTGACAGCAAACACACAATACTTCAGTTTGAGGTGGCAGGAAAGAGAATCTGTGGTGAGATCTCTGCTTCTGATTTGTACTCATCTCCTTCCTTGTTCTAACATGGGGCACACACAGACTGTCCTTCAGATGAGGAAAACAAGATCTGGCTTGACCCCCAGTACAAAGAGTTACATAGCCCTCACAGCAGTGTGACTCATGAAAATAAACTCCCCTGGATCCCCATCTGCCATACATTATCCAGCAGCAACTTGTCCTTGAAATGAACTAAGTAGAGGTTTCCATCTGGCCAGCGACCAATTAGTGAGTTTGCATGGTGACCTTTTGCCTTGTGATTGCTTTTAAATGAAGTCTCCAAAATCTGTATTGTTCTGGGTAGGAAACATCTGAAATCACTTTCCAAAGAGAGCTTGGCACCTCCCCACTATTATACCATTGTGCAATTTAAAATACTCACTTATTGTTCCATCTATTTGATCAGCAGCCCTGCTTTATCCATGCAGCCACTCCTCTGGAAACAATGAGATCTCCCATTCCTTTAGAGACTGAACTAAAACTGCCATCCTGGGGAGTACTTCTGCTGGCGTTGCCTTTTCCTGGTCTTAAAATTAAAAACCAAAGATGGTTATGGGAAAAAGGGGTTTTTACCTTGGTATTTTTTAAGGATCCTTGAGTGTAACACTTTGTCCAGGTGGAATGTACAGAAATGCACCCTGAAATGCACCCCAAAATGCACAGATATGATATGTCATGAATACAATTTATAGGCCTTGCAATTGAACATATCTCTCAAAGATTCCCCAATGAGAGGGATTCCCCCATTCTGAGGAATCTCCTCCCTGGATGGGCTTATCTTACTTTACAGAATGTGTTCTAGAAAGGACCTTGGCATCTGGGGCTTTCTCACCCCTCACTGCTAGGCTTCCAGGGTGTTTGGTCTCCTGGCCTAACAGAACAGTGAGTCTCAGCTAACTTATCAAACTTGAAGCACTACAACTATGTGGGCTAAATACACTAAAAAATACATGAAAACTATATAAAAGGGTGTATAAAAGGGGTATAAAAGAAAAGGCAAAAAATCATCCTGGCACCACTGGATCCAAATATCCAGCAATCTACAATGTACAGAGACTGCCTGTCACCATTCCTAAGAGACAGGAAGGGTGTTAAAAGTCAATTTTGTTTTCTCAATTTTGGACATATGATGGTAGATCAGAGTAAATCAGTAAGGCTGAACTTGTGATCCAGTTCCAAAGGTCATAGGAATAGCTTTATTTTGGCTTGAAGACTCAAGCCAAAATAAGCTGTATTGACTGGTTTTATTGTTAATATATAGTAAATCATACACAATTTATTTCAAATGATACCCGTTAAGAGTGTGTTTGTTTTTTTAAGCCTTACCCCCTGAAAAAACAACTAATAGGGTGAAAAGTGTCTATCAATGCTTGCATTTGCAGACATCCAAATGGTTAAAAACTATGATTAAAAAGAGCAAAGTTTGCTGAACACTGTTTGCAGTGTAATATTTGGGATGATGCTATAAACTTTAATGTAACTGTAAACTGTGAAGAAGTTATCTTAGTGTTAGATAAGGTTTTTTATATTACAATGCTGCCTTATAATTTTACCTTTGTTTAAAATTTTCATCTTAGTTTCTTGTAAAATGATTTAGTAATAAAACATCCTAAACTAGCACCCACTCTCTATCAGAAAAATCAAACATATATGCTTTAAAACACCAGGTAACAAGCCAATATTTTAATTTCTGACCCCTTACAGACTAGAAATGGAAAAAAAACCCAACCCAGATGATTGATTACTTACAGTTCATCTCCCTTTATCGTTGCAGGTTGGATTAGACTGCCTTTTACTCCTTTCTAAGCTTTCCTATGATGGTGCAGAATTATAACCAAGTGCTCTACTCAAAACATTTCTGGCATAGGTCAGTGGAAGAGCACACCATCTTTCAGCATATCTAGCTGGCCGATGTGTGTTGCACCAAGTTACTCTCCTAATTTGCCTGTAGAACATGTTTTGCTGCGTAGGAGTTAAATCTAATAAATCTGAAGAGCTCACACCACTGAATGTGTCTTTTTTAAGGTGCAGGTTACAGGCAGTCACATACTGTATAAGAAGCATTGTGATGAAAAATTTCAGGAGTCAAAACTTAGACGTGTAGTGCAAGATGCCATGCAATGGCAGGAAACAGCTAATTCTCTTCAAGCAAAGTCTGGGGGGAAACACCTCAGGAGACATTTTCACCAACATATGGTACATTGGCTGATCAGACAGTGATGGCTTTATCTTTTGGCCTGGGGTCAGCTCTTTTGCCTTAGCACAGCTGGTACTGCCAGCCTAAGTTGCCAGTCACTTGCATTTAATGCTTGCAAAATGCTTTGTCTGAGGCTCAACTTCATGAAGTACAAACAGTTCATGGATTGCCGTAACCAGTTCTTTACACCCCTGCTCTGTGCTTGAGAGGGCAGGGAGCGATATAGCACATTTTCTGCTATTTTGTGTCATAGAAGAATCGCTTCAACATGACAGGTTCTGTTATCTCTACATCTTTTGTGTGATACAACCATGGTGGAGCTGTCTGTCCATCTTTACCACCAAAGAGTATTCACTGAGAGTTTGACCAAAGCTAGAGCTACCTAGAGTCCTATGTTCAAAGCCTACTGAGGACCTGGCAATGATTATGCCCCTGGTTTGGCACTCAGGAGGATGCTCACTCCTCCTGCTCTCCCTCTGGGAGCTCTTACCTGCTCCATGTATACATCTTATCTGACTGGGCTTCCAGCAAGTGCATGCATTCGTACTGAAGCTCGAAACAGGACTGTGGGCTTCCATCAGTCCTAAAGGGGAGGAGAAAGCACCAGTGTCATGTACAGTGTCATTACCCCACTTTAACAGGGCAAAAATGTGATGAGGAATTGAGAGGAAAAGACAGGAACCACACAAGAAAGTACAGCAATAGTAGAAATGGGGAAAATCAGAGATAGAGGAAATGTGGTGGGATCCTATGCTGAGGAAAAAACAGAAATGAAAATACTGATGGGAAGTAATTGATAGGAAGACCTAGAGAAAAGCAGAAGCACTTGAGGACTTGATGAGAGAACAGATTGGACAACAGAACCCAACAGAAGTCCCACAAGTTATTGAAGCTAAGGACAACTGCAGGAAGCTCACAGGAGGATTCCCCTCTGTGAAGAAACTACATCTATCTCTGGCTGCCCTGGTTAGCTCAGACTGCCTTTGTTTTTCCAAAAGTGCTTGCCCAGGCTTCTATGTGCCTTGCTGAAATTTCTGCCTCTCTACATCTGCTGTTTCTGCCCAGGGAATTCTGTCAAGCATTTCAAGTCTCCATCTGATGCTGTTCACTTCTGCCAAAACACTGTTTAGGAAAACCTATGTTTATGGCTGTGCATAAAATACAGGTAAACATTGAAGTCAGGAAGAGGCAGAAAATGTTTTATAAGCTGCTGCACAAAGCTGAGCAGCCATGCCATGGGGAAGAAGCAGTCTGCATCTTTCCCACAGCTCACAGAGTCAGCGCTGTACCCAAGAAGCTTTGGAATGCGTTGTTGTTGCCTTATGTAAAACTCCACACCACCCCTTGCACTACATGGTGAGTAAACCCAACTCTCTTTTCCTCAGCTGACAGAACAAAACCAGACATTCATTGGAGATGTCTTCAGGGGTTGCAAGTGATCAAGGGTCCCTGAATTAACACATTTTAATTAGACGTTTTCTGAAGGAAGTTCTGCTTTGTCAGGAATTCAGGTTTCAAAATCTCAGCATCAAAGCAAGAGAACTTGCATTACCAGAATGACAAATAAATATCACTGAAGCATTCCCTAACAATAATGAAAGGGCTGATAGCTGAGAAGTATTGAGCCAAATTCACTTAGCTCAGAAGGCCTCAAGAAATTGGTGTAATTTGTTAGCTTATAGCTACATGAGTGGAAAACTAAATGTAATCCTTGATAGCGAGAGTTACTTCTGCACAGAAGACAATGAAAATCAAAAAAGGGATCCTGGAGCCAGAAGATATGAGTAAAGACTGGAGCTTAGTTATATCAAACAATATAGTCTGAAAGAAACAAAAAGTAAATAAGGATGTAGAAAAAGTCCTGATATACCAAACCGTTTCTACCGAACTCCAAAAGAAATAGAAGTTGCCATAGTCCATTATCTAGAAAAACCCCATATTTTTAGTTCAAGCACAGCTATTTTTCACAAGGTCAAAAAGACTCAAATCTACTAGGAACGAAATATGAACAAAAAATAGACTAGCTGAAATTGCATTCTGAATTTATTCATCATTCATTTGATCACAGGCGGCATATAGTTCAGCAAGGATCTGATTATGTGATAAATGGTTGGTTACTGGTTTCTCAGCAGAAGATACACAGCACAAAGGAAGTGCACTTTTACTGTATTACTGAAAGCTGATTTTATCAATGTGCAAAGGGTAACTGAAGAAGAGCTAGTGTTAGAATCAGTAACTTCCAAGAAAACCTTAAAAAATTGCAGGTCCTGGCAGAATTAAGATATCAGCAATTATTAGTGAGTACTGAACTAACTTCATTTTACCCTGAAAAAGGATGGGACTGGTGCCACCCTTCAGCTGAGATGTAAAACTGATCTCATCTTGTTCTTAATTAGCTCATAAACCTTTTTGTTTAAATGGAGATTCAGCCCCAAAATCTTGACCTGAGTGCCTCCTGGCACACCTCAGACAACCCAGTATTAATTTCAGCTTTATTAATGTTGCAGTATGCCCCCTGTCAGGCAGCACTGCGCAGTCCCAGGGGAGCTGTGTTTCAGCACGGGATGAAGTCATTCTTAGGGAGGCAGGTCAGGTTTTACAAGACACTCAGGAATGAGACCTTTGAAGATGAAAGGTGTCATGTGATTTTTTTGGTAGGGAGGAAGAGACTGAGAGGGTTCAGTCCAAAGAGTGCTCATCTGACCTGACCGTTCTCTGCTCTGCTGCTTCTTCTTTCAAAGAGCATTTTCTGCTCATTGACCCCCATAACTGAGGGGGAGCGAAAACAAAAATTGGGTAAGACCAAATCAATATGTTGAATTTCTCCCTGTAATAGGACTTATTATTTATCCAAGAGAAATGAAGAGAGAGAGAAATGGGGGAATCAATAGCTTTTACCCCATCAGTATGATGAGTTGACCTCAGCTATATTTCGAACCTAGCTGGTTTTTTAGAGGTGTGCTGTCAAGTGGGGACACAGCTTCAGTGTGCCTGGAGAGGAAATGAGGTTAGCAGGACAGCAGGCCTCTGATATAGTGCCTCCTAGTCTCTCCAAAAATCTATGTCATACATATGCAGCTGGTACTGCAGCTGCTTTTGGTAGTGAGTTGTTCCCTGGCCTTATCTAATCCTGCACTAAAAAACTGTTGTTTCTGATACCCTGGGCAACTATGGCAGCACAGAGCTCAGCACCCATTGGAAAAATAGGACAGGTATTTGGGCACTTGGGCTTCACATCAGCCCCCATGTTCACTGCTTTATGGACTTGAAAGGCCAATGAGTCACATTACAACCAGCACTGCACAGCAGATACACTCTGTGAAAGCAAAAGTGTGAGCACTGGAATTTCTGCTGCGAGTTGCTCCAGGGCACTCCAAGTTGTACCTGCTCTAAGGATCACTTTGGCTTTGTATATTTATACTGTTTTGAGTTGTAGAATATGATTTCTTTGCTGTAAATGTCTCCTCCAGCCCCAAATTATTTCTGGTTATTTTCACAGGTTATAATTGTTAAAATTCTCACCACGGATGGCTTATAACTTCTGGACCATGTTCACACATATTTTATAAGTTAAAAAATATATTAAAAAAATAAGTGGCAATTGTGGTTAAAGAAATAGGCTCTATGGAGGCATAATCAGAGAATCACACCAGCTCTCTGCACCCTTCCACTTTATCTTTCTGTATGACACAAAAGTCATGTTATTCCTGAGATTCACAGAGGAAATAGGACATATCATTATCAGGTTGCACTTGTAGCTGAAAGAAGGAGTACAAAAGGCCTCCACAACAGAAAAATGCAGTCAAATCTTTTGGGTTCCTTCCAGCAACTCAGTCTCTTTGAATAAAGATGATAGATGTGATCACAAAGAATACAGGACGGATGGGGATAGCAGTGTATCATTTTCTGGCTGCTGCCCACTGCTTTGCTCCTGTGAGTGGGCTGGAAAGGGGAAATAGGCAGAGAGTTGCCTTTGATTTTATGCTCTCTCATCAATGGAGGAACCCCAGCTGGGAAGCTACAGGCGACACAAAAACAAGCAAACCAGAGAACCTGGTCCTTATGCAAATGTTTAAAACTAGCCACGCTGTTGCCATACGAAAAAACACCCTGACATTCAGAAGTGAAGGAAAGCATTTTATTGTGACCACTAACCAAAAGTAGACTTTCAGCCTAAAAAAAAGTTTAGGTGTGGATGTTCTAGATTCTTAGGTAACCCTTGTGATAAAGATTTGTACTTCTCACCATAGTGCATTGCAAGCAGTAGTACATTTAGATCAGTGGTACTTTTTTACCATAATGATACTTATTACAGATGATAAATCTGTACAGTGAATAAGCTTTAAAAACATGGCTTGAATAGCAACCCAAAATACTTCAAAAAAAAGAAGAAGCCCAAGATCTACTTCTGCTGTAGAGGAGCATTTCTAGTAAATCACATCTCACTACTGATTAAAGTTGTGCCATCTGGAGTTCACTGAAGTGGCATCTGGCATTCCAACAATTTTAGGAAATATGCTGGAGCTATAATAATAAAACACAATACCCTGGTTTTAAATAGGCAGTTTCTCCAGCTAATCTTTTTAAGAGAGAAGCTTCAGTTTCACTGGAAGTCTTGGCACAGAAGCAATACTTGGTGAAATCTGTGGCTGAGGTTGCACTGGAGGTCCACTGGCTGAACACAGTTCTTCCTTCTGGCTTTAAAATTGTGGCTTGAGTCTCACCTAAGTACTTTAAGTATATAAATATAAAGGAACCCCCTATTTTCCAAGGCCATGGGCACGTCCAGAGCATGACTGAACCCCATTAAGGCATGAATTATCTTTGAGAGTGCCAACTTACCATTCTTTATTGAACATGAAGACTGCACTCCTAAATTGTTTAGAATTAGGCAGAATGCTTTTGGGTCCATGACTATGCATACTGTCTCAAAGGCTTGATCTTAATTGATCATTGCTCAACCTATTGAATTAGGACCCTTTCTATATCTCTGTTATTTATAATCAGGCTAATTAGGCCCAGATAAAAAAATTTATGGATGCTAAACCTTCAAAAGTGTGTCAATATCTGATATTCTCAGGTACATACAAGCCTGCCTAACAGTGATTCAGGCTCTCCAGAGGTCTCCCACACATTCAAGACTTCCTCAGTCTTGTCATAGCTAACTTACCCAGAAGCTCCTTCTGGCCCATGCAGCACAAGACCCACAAAGCAGATTTTTACTCATCTGCTTAGTTAGTTAGGGGTGCTCTGATGTGTAGTCATGAAAAACCAAAACACATACATCAGTTACATTTTATAGCACAGTGTTAAAAGGGGGAAATATAAGTAGATCTGCCCCTTCTTTCTTTTAAACAGTAGATTGGTGGCTAAAGTCACCATAGAGAATGCATGTGACTGCTCTGGGAGGCTGATTCAATTTTCTGGAACCAAATAAGACATGTAGGCTAGCCTTAAATGAATTAAGTGCAAATTGTCTATTTATATTCAGAGGCTTTTGTTATTTGGATTTCTTTACGCTACAAGAGGAGATGCCTGGTTCTGGCATTGCAATAATTGCAAATAATCATACATTGAATCTATATTTTACCAAGTTATCTTCTTGTACAGACCCGTTCTTCAGCAGTCCTCCCAAAAAAAGTGTTCCATGCAGAACAACTTTTGTTCAGAATTTAATACTTCTGTATTCCTTATATTTCTTTTGTAATTATACATTAGCTTGTCAGTGATCCATGAATTAAGTTGACAGTGATTGGAGCAGAACCAGTTCTACTGGCCACGATATATCTTTTCTATTGATGATGTCAATTGTGACAATACAATTATCTATTTATAGGCAAACTCCCAATGTTTCATAGATAAGTGCATTTCCTCCTCAATAATATGAATAAACATATTCACAAGTCTGGTATATCTACAAATACTTTGAGAAAATCTCAGTGCTAGCTGGACTGAACTTCAGTGTGGTATAGTGCATTCAAATGTCACTTTTTATAAGAATACATCCTGGAATTTCACAACAGCCATCAAGCATTACTTGTATTTGAATAATAGCAAGAAGAGTTCTGCTTCTGTATTTTAAGTGCAATGCATAGTAGTATATTAAAGAGTAACCAATAAAATAGGAAAACTGAAACTGAAATTTTGTGTGAGCCTTCAGTAATTTTTTTTTGTAATAGCAATATCACAGACTATTTGTAGTAGCTTGAATGTGACATTGAATGTGTGCAATGAATTTTTTCCCTTGTCATTTTTCTTTCAGTCTCTCTTCTCTAGCTTTAACCTTTCCTACTTCTCTTTCCTTTACCTTCCCTAACACATGCACTCTAGTCTTGTCATTGTGAAGCAGCACACATTTCTGCAACTCTCTTATCCTGAAGAATGTAAAAGTACTCTTCAAAGTGAGTTCTTTTACTTTTAATGATTAGCCCACTGCAACACCCTCAGCCTGATTTTACCACTGTTGGGTAAAAATTACAATGCCATTTAAGAATGCACAATTTTGAGGGTTGTTTTTGAAGCTGAGGTCAGTGGCTTGCATGCAGGATTCTTCCTGTGCACTGGATGGTATCTCTAGCTGACCTATGCAGATGCAATTATTGCCCAATACAGATGCAACTACCCAAACTAGAATTTTGCCAGGACACGAGGATCAACACGTTTATGAAATGTGCCCTGAAGTTGTTCCCAAATTTTTTTGGAAGCTCATTTAAAAAATATCACCCTAAAGACAACAAAACCCCAGAACTACTGGAAATCCAGTACCTCCTTGGGGATTTTCCAGCACCAACCATGCCCTGGTCTCACTTGTGACAGAGTTTTTCCCTCACAGCTGGGAGTGCAGAGGAAAACCCTGTGCTACAACCCTGGCATCCTTCTGTGAGCAATTCCCTTACACGAGGAGGAAACAGTCTCAATTCTTTATGTTTTTTTTTAATAAAATGTTTTCCTCTACCTCCTATTCCATTGCAAACTTACGGAAATAAAAAGCACATTTAAACTTCTTCAGTTACATTTTTCTGCTTTGTGTTTCTTTTCTTCTGATCTTTTTGCTTTCATCTGCTGACTTTATTATACCAATTTAGCTGCCACAGATGTTTTTTTTCCCCTTTTCTTTTAATGGATATGGCACTGGAAAGAACTGATTCTGGCCTTCTGCCCACACCCATTACTTTTTGGTGTCTCCTTTTCCCCCAGTCATCTCTTTAAGTGACATGCAACAAATCTTGCAGTACTATGCTATGCTGACAGTTCTTTGTCAGCAAAGTTCCCAGTTGGCATGGCAAGTGGTATCCCAGGCCATCTCACCAGCCAAGGCAAATTGTCACATCTCCATTGATTTTCCTGAAATCAGCAGAGCTTAACAATTTAATTCAGCTGGATAAATGGACTGCTGTATTCCCAAAGTACACCCAGAGACTAACACTGGGGGGGGTGTTTATAACTTCAGCAACAGCAGCAAAACCTAAGTTCATCCTAAGCTTCCTTCTCACCACCCTTTAAAAATTTTCCCTGGAGTTTTTTTCCATATTGGATTCTGGTTGGCACCGGAGTCACCTTCTTTTCTTTCAGGCTTGCTCAGCAGCCCTGCTTGACAAGGGTTTGAAGAGATGCTTCTGTAAACACATCCAGCATCTTGCAGCCACAGGCAGACATCAGCTGTGCAGCGTGGCTGGCATAGGACCAAAGCTAGGGATATGCAGGGCCCTGATGCAGCCAGCAGCTATATCTTAATTTCCCTCATCTTTCCTGAATGGTAGTGGACCCCCTTAGTAGGGGGGCCTTTGACAGAGCAGCTGGTCAGTCCCCACGCTATTCAGAAAGTACAACAGGAGAGGACAACGAAGAGCTCTGTGATACTACTCCTGCTCAGCACTGCAAAGCTTTGACAGAGAAATGCAACTGTCAACATTTCAAAATGTCTTCCCTGTTCCTCCAAAAGCTGAAAGTTGTTGAATGTGGTCAAAAGTAAAGGGTGAATGTAGAGAGAAGTCTGGCAAATCTTTCCATCATAAAATATTGGAGAATATCTTTAATGTAATTTGACAACTAATTCCTAGGAGAGCAGGTAGTACTCTGTGCACCCTTCATGACTTAAACAGCAGGCTGAAATCACAGCCATATGATATCTATGTTAGTTGTTAATTCAAAGGATTTCTCTTTCCTTTAGATTCCCTCTAGCTCTAAATTGCAGTTGCATGTTCAAATTTAAAGCTTCCGGACCCTTAAATTTCTGAGACACTAAAATCTGAGCTGCTGGTTTTAGTTTAATCTTTAATATCAGAAAAGATACACCAGTGTGTGAAGAACCACATATTGCCCATAGTTCAAGCCCTTCTGAAAACATCATATAGATATGATATATAACACCCTTTCCCTGTAAATTTCCAGGTGTTTCTCAGATCTTACAGGTAGGAACGCCAGAACTTCAGAAAGAAAGGAGTTTGCCTGAGCTCATGTTACAGTTAGTTCCTCACCCCTATTCTGACTGTTATATTAAAAAAAAAAAAAATCATAGCTCAAAGCCAAGCTGAAGCCCTACTGCTTTTCCTTCCACTAATACATTTTCCCTGTATTGAGACATTTTGGTCTAGTTTATTTTCTACATATGACCACTAAGTCAGTGGTCCAATGTAGTGTGCTTCTTGGCCAATTCCATTATTGTTGATTTTAACAACCACATTACTGCATATTTGGCTGACCACAAGCTACATTAGATGTCGTTTTATGCAACTTTCACTAGATGCTTTCAGATGTACTAAGTTTTATTGCCACATGGAAACACAGAATAGATATGAGAGGTATAGTTGTGTTCTGTTTCTCAGTTTGTGAGACCAGCACCAGAGTTCACTTACAACCCTTTATAATGGTGTTGACCTGTGGTCTGCTCTGCTGCCCAACCTTGCTATCAGCTTCAGGGCTTTCAACAACCTCTTGATGCATCCAAGAAATTCTTGGGAACAATAATATGGAGAGGGAAACTATAAAGTATGTTCGTGCCAATATTGTGAAAAATATGTTTGCTTCTAAATAAATCTCTGTCAAAATCCTTTAATTTAAAAAATGGTGGTTCTATTTCTACTTTCTTTTCTTGAGGTGGAAAGTCACAAGGAAAAAGGAAGATGAATGATTCCTTATACCCAAAACTGACAGGAAAAAGAAAGAAAAAGGTGTGCAAAAAAAAAAAAAAAAAAAAAAAAAAAAAAAAAAAAGAAAAAGAAAATAAAGAGAAAAGAGAGAGAAATTGCTAAGCTCATAAAACTTTGAAAAACATAATCTGAACCCCATGGTTGGACAGAATGTTGTCACATGTCTAGTTATGAAGCCATCAGAACACTTATCCAGGAACAATCCCCAAAAGCAAACTCCAGACAACTCCTTGGACATCACAGCTCAATCAGGGTATTCTCATTTTATTACTGGCAGCGTGTTGCTGGAGTTGCCACCAGCTGCTGTGATGAACCAGTTCCAGCCCCTGTACTTCACAGGGAGCAGCCAGAATTCCTTTCTCACTATGCACTCACGAGGCAGAGTGGCCTCACTGACACTCTGAGTCTTGCCAGAAGTGGTCAGACAGAAGCATTAGGGTATTTACTGCCCTTTGCTGAAAGGCCTTATCTGGAATCAGAAAAACATATTATGAACCAAACAGACTGTTGAAATTGAGATCTATTGCTTTATCAGTTCTTTCATAAAGAAATACACTGAAAATAATTTTCTCTTTCTCCTAAATAACTTAAGGAAGTTATTAGTGGACTGCTATTTCCATTTCACTCTCTGACCCTGTTTTTCACTAATGAGATTTCCAACAGCACCTTAATTCACCTTTTCCTAAGTATCCTTCTCTTGCTTTATCTTCTTCATTAAAGCCAACTGTTTTTGTTTGTTCTAAAGATCTTAGCACAGACTGTGGAACTAATTATTTTTTCTCCCAATGAAGTAATGACCATAACCTAAAATTTACACTTGCACCCTCCTCATCAAAGCTGATAAATTTTCCTTGTTAGTAAGTATTGTTGAAGGCTGAAAAGACTTCCATTAGGTTTTCAATCTATGGCTATAATTTATGTGATAAAACAGAAATCTCACAGTAAACCAAGGATTTCCTAGGCATGGGCCTTAAATATTCTAAGATACACACAGATGGTAACTGTAGAGTTCCCAGGAGATCAGGAGGGAAACCAGTGTGATACAGGATAATTAAATTATTTTTAAGTTTCCCAAGTGCTTTGGGAATCCCTATATGTCACCAAATGCCTCCGAGTTAAATTTTTAAAACTTAAAAAGCCATCACACCATCCAATTTAGAATGGTCTACACACCTGTCCCTGTTAAAAAGCAACACAGAAATTAGTTTGAAACAGTGCTGTTGATACCTAACTAATATGGCCCAGTTTTGAGAAATGTTACAAAAATCTGGCTGGAGAATTCATGTGTGATTAATGTCTCAGCTGTGCGCCATTGGCCTTCTGTTGACAGTAGTTTGGGAACATTTTCCATTCATTTCAGGTGGCAACAAATTCTACTTTTAGGGGACAGTATATCTGCTATTTAGTTCCACATATTGTATCCTGGAACACCAGGAACCCAGTCATATAATGCAAACTCATTAATTTCTTTAATGCAAATGTTTCCCTATCCTATCCTTACAGATAAAAGACATATTTTCCCTTTTGTCTGTGAGTGCACCTAATTCTATATTCAAAGACACATTACTGCAAATTCCACAGTTAATACAAACTACATTTTCATTAGTGTTTTGGTGCTTCACTTCATTTAATTCTTAAACAAATTAGTGGTTTCTAAACCAATTGCTCTCCAACAATAGATGGTATGGCCTTCAGGAGGCTCTGCTTATTTAGGCTTTCTGGGAGCACCTACAGCAAAGCAAAATAAAACAATGAAAGGCATAACATAAGGAAGAGTTTTATATGAATACAAAAAAGTAGGAATAGTTAAATTCATTGCTCTTTTTCCTTTGCAAGTTACGGATGGCAGCTTCTTCTCATTATACTGTTTTTGTTTTTCCTGTGCACTGCAGCATCCAACCTTTGGCTTTATTTCATAAATACCTGTGCACCTTCAGTATCACCTGGTATTTCTGGGTTCGAATAAATCTCAGGTTTCAAAGGAACCACTTAAGCAAAGCCACTGTATTCTGTGTGGTATTAGTGTCCTGGAAACCCTTGTATCTATTTTACAAGTGTTCCCACTATGAAACTCTACATTTATTGAAAATTCTGCACAGTTTCTCTCTAAGTTCATCCTGCCTGTTCAAGTCTTGAACTGCATTTTCAAAAATATTGTTAAGCCTGGTTTCCAGTAAAGTTCCATTGCAATGATTATCAGTTTGACTTGATTTGTTCAGCTCTAATGACTGTACATGCTTACAGAATGTAAGCATTTGTTAAACCTCTCGTATCACCAAACCACCATTTTTAAATGCTTCTTTCAAAAGAACCACAACTTAATTCCACAGAGAGTGACTCCAGTCTGCCCTGGTATCAGTAGAGTTCTGATGAATGGCACATGGAAAGGCAGGATTTAAATCAGTGTCTTTCAATTGTTAAGGATGATTACAAGTTCATGGTGGCACTGCCTGCTTTTCCTAATACCTACAGTTCGTGGACTTTTAAAAAATCTAGGGTCGAAGAGAGGAGAAATAGAAAAAGAGAAGAAATCTGCTGGAACCAGTCTGTTATTGAAGTGAAGCCTGTTTTGTTTTCCTTGACAGGAATTTTTATGGTGCCAGGTCACAAGTACGAAGTATTTGGAGGGGCTGTTTTTTTCCTTTTATCCTCATAAAATGAGAAATGTAAGTGATGATACTGAAACCACCACTACTGGAGGCTTTAGAAGGAAAGCCAATGACTTTTCAGAGACTTTTTGTCTTCTTCCTTTTCCTATCTGCAGAAACAAGAAACCTATTAGGGCAGTCAAATGACTAGGAGGGAAAAAATGAATTTTTTTTCATTTTCTAAAG
This sequence comes from Erpornis zantholeuca, assembly GCA_013400515.1. NCBI lineage: Eukaryota > Metazoa > Chordata > Aves > Passeriformes > Timaliidae > Erpornis > Erpornis zantholeuca. Next base: position 37,366 of record VZTN01013213.1, on the reverse strand, counting down.
AAAGCTCGACCACTTTTATGAGAGATTTAACTCTGCCTTTACTTCACATTGTATTTTCCAGTGGTAACCCAAGGGTTTATTCTTAGTGTCTCTATTTTTAATTTTTTTAAACCAATAAGCTATGTCCCCTTATAGAAACAGGAAAATGTAATTCCATTGAAGTGAAAGAATAATGTAGTCTGAGAACCACTAAAAAAACATCATTCTAAATGAGCAGCCATAAAAATCCGACATTTACATATTAATATTTTGACATCACAAAAAAAGGGAGTGAGATAAGTCTTCTTAAAAAAGAAGTCCTTAAAAAAAGAAGTTATCTAATTGCTTATTTTACCTAGAAGTAGAACAATCTCTTTCTAGCTATCACATAGTAATGAGAAGTCATTATCTTGAACTCATCTTTAATTAACATCAATCCTGATTAGTCAGAATATATTAGGCTTTTTGTCTGTTACCACAGTATTTGAATCTCCAGTAAAGGAGGTATTCAATCAGATGTTATCATTTGCACACCACTTCTGTGTAATTATTACTTTACCATGTTTTGTGGATTCTTTGTCCATTTTTGAAAGGTGAAATCTATTGTTGATCAACCCTTTGTTAGCTGGATCAGGTCCTGGCACATCAGATTTTTGCATGTTGTAGGTGAGTATGACATTAGTCCAATGTTCAGAGTACCTGTAGTTGTCTTGTGCTGTTTTGAACCTTGAGGTTGGCCAAGCTTGTAATATTGAAATTTCAGATTAGAGAAAGTACACACAAAGGAAGCTGTTTAAATAATATAAGCTATTGACTGTGTAGAGGAATGAACAGTTTGCTTCCATATCACCACTTAACAGCACAGCACATCCAGAGGCACCTGTGCCTAGAGGGAGAGTGCAGGCCAAGGTCTACATGATTTGGGAGTAGGAGTAATATATGAGAGAAGAATGGTATGAACCATTCCTCACTTCGCTTAACATTTTTCCTGCTGGCATATCTATCCATATTCTTCTGCTTGTTCATTCTTACCTCTGTGGTTTTTAATAAGTGCCTTTAGTTCTTGTAGAAAACAGCAACTTCAAAATAACTTCCTGAATCTGACAAAATTTAGTAGAGAATAACATTTTAGCAAGAGAATTCTACAGGCAGGTCAACAATCATTATGAATAAGAATTTTTCTTTCTATTATGTTCCACAGGGCTTTGGTGTAGTATCTATTGAACCATATTACATTTCTCTGCAGTTTGTTTGGATTTCATCCAGACTGAACAAAAAAGACCCCCAAACTTAGTGCTGTTAAGGGGGTAGATCACCAACCTACGTGGTGCTCTGTGGGACTGGAGCAATTCTGGGCAGGCCTGTGGGAAATTCGGGTGCCCCATTTGAGAGATGAGGTGTCAGAGAGCCAGGCCATCCTGAGCAGCCACTCGGGCTGTGAATGCTGGGGGTCTTGCATGCCTTCCAGCTGGGATGGGTTTGCATGAAGCACATCCCAACCAGTGGCACTGTGGCATTGTTCTTTGACCTGCTCGTGCTTGGGACACAATAAAGGGACTGAGTCGATTTCGGGATCACGAAGAATCTTGCACTCTCCCTAACTAATGGCCATGCAGAAGGGCTTCTTAGCTCTGCTGTGAACAGAAGAGTTTTGAGTTGCTCTAGTCAGTTAGCAATAACTCTGAAAGGGTTGCTATGTTTATTTTGGCTACAATGCCTTCTTAAGGGTGTTACTGGCATGAAATCATGGAGGTACAACATACTGATGCTGGCTTTCTGCCACTCAGGGATTCCCCTCCCCCTAATCAGAAGGCAAGTGCCCACTCATGCTGACCTTTGACAGCTACACAGTCTATGGGCCAGTTTTATCATTAAATGAGCAGATGAGGAAGAGAGTTCCACTTTGGTTAAAAATAACTACCCCCTGCAAAAAGATTTCAATGCTTTACTTCAAGTTACAGATGCAGATTAACAAGACTTCAAAAATATGTTATTAGCTACATGCACAATAATTTTTCAGGGAAAAAAACCCACAAGAATATTCCCAGTTATCATAGGACTGACATTTCAGCTTTAGTACATTTCCAGGCAGGGAATAAGGGATTCAGTCAAAGAAGAATTACAAAACTAAAATCTCTTGCAGTGCTTTGAAAATTGAGACAGACACAAGCCTCTAGCGAGCCTAATGAAGTATCAGAGTAAAAAAATGATATAGCTTCCTAAAAACAGTGCTTTTGTTTTCTATTTAAAGTAGGAAATCAAAGGCGTGTCTAGTATTTCATTCTGTGAGGCAGCCAAAAAAGGTTTTGCTTTCAAGCCTGAATAGTGAATATGGAGATAAAGTAACACTTTTGAGAGCCTTTCATATGACTTTCTCCTTGGTTGAAACACTTGAAATGTGGAAGTAGAGTGCTGCCACACTCTTTCAGGAGGAAAAGGAAAGGATATAAAATTCCTTCAGTGTTTTGTGATGTGATTTGGGAACACAGCACCAGACAAATTTTTCAGTTTAACTGGAGGATTAAAGAATGGGACATGGTCAGAATGAATATTTTGCTTGCTGTATTTTCTGTATGTAAATACGTGAACGGTCCTGCTTCAGCGATTAAATACTACCCATCTGGTTTTTTGAACTTGGAGTGATAGCTCCTAGTAAATCTATTACAAATGTTCCAAACCAAAGAACTATAAAACAGCCTGAAGTAGGAAAAACTGGAATTGAACTCGTCCTTATTCTGTACTAGAGAGACCAGCATTTAGATGCCTCTGGTTTCCAACAAATCCAAGCCCCCTCTCTGAGTTTGCTGTTTACCTTCCCCCTACTCTCAAGTAACACCTCATTAAAATGCACACATGCTGAGCCCTTACTTGTTGACCATCCCTTTTACTGCCTTAGTGTACTTGCATTATTTCCTACAGTTTTATTTGAACTGCAAACACAACCATGGAAAATCCTGCATGAGGAATCATCAGAGAGGAGAGATATCGGCACAAGTGAGTTTGCCATTTGCCTCCTCATTATGTGTGTTTGAGTTTCCAGTGCCTGCAAGGCTGCTTTAGGACTAACTCTTTTCACATATTAGCACCCACATCAGCTGAGACGGATTTTTTTCTCCTCTGAGGACAACTAACAACAAAAAAATATCAACAACAACAAAAATATTAACCAAAACCCCAAAACAAGGAACAAGTGATGAAAAAAAGGTACCTTCAGACTGTGTGCACACTGAAACTAAATTCCCAGTGAGTGCTGGTTCTCATCAGTGTAGCTGAAAATGTATTCCACTGTGTCAACGAATGCTTGGTAGAACTTGCAGAGAGTAACAACAGAGGTGACTGCACTGAACAAATCTAACAATTTAATTTGCAGGAGCCAGCCCTTCTCACCTGACAGCTGTCCTTGCAGAGCATCATGTACCAAATCACTGCTTCTGCACTGACCTGCAGCTGGTGAAGTCTGGCCTCTCAAATACCACAAGAAGCTAAATTTCTCAATTCATGCTAGACCCCAAACCACCCTCTCTAGACAGCCTTGGCTATTCCTTGTGCTTAACCTTTTAAAAAGGAAACAAACAGGAGAGGAAGTCAGAGCTGGTAAATGCCTATTCCCCAGAAAACTCTTGCTGTCGATTCACTGCAACATTTGTGATTTCTTTCTCAAAAGACTTCTCTGCAAATCCCTTAAACTTTCTCAGTTCAAAACAATCTGTACCACTGTCTGTGCTCTGCAACCTGGTGTTTTCCTCACCAAACAACCCTTCCTCTTTTGAACAGATATATTCATTACAATATAGAAAATGGAGGAGGTGTTTGTGTGAAGTCAGATGAATTACTGTGGTATAAAATCAGGGTGGTTCTAATCTCCTTATGTCATATATGGTAATTTAATCAATTAGTTCTTAACTAGACCTCATTATTTAAAACTGAGTCTTCCTCTGCTTGGGACAGGCCTAGCTTCTCATGAGTCAATAAAGTTCTACTGCTTTGACTCCCTGATGAGGACTTCATAAAAATGTGCAATGATGCTATAGCTACTCCACCATATGTGGAAGACTTGAAATGTGAGGAATGGGTGTGCTGCATTTGGGTGTTCTGGACCCTGGATTTGGATACAACAAAACACTGTTGACCTTGTCATCCACTAGCCCCACCATGTCTACTGAGAGAGATAACTCTGTGATGGATCCAGACTCACAAAGTGGGAACAATTAGGATTCCACTGTTTCCATTTAAAATTTCTTTTTAACAGCGACTTCCTTTGGTGAAAATCTAAATTATTTTGCTAATGCATCCATTATTTTACTTGTTGCATCCTGATGTTAGGTCCTGTTTTTCCAAATGTGCTGGCTTGTAACTTGATAGAAAAGAGGTTTTTGTGCTTTTCAGATTTGCTCACTGTGTCTCTCCTCACAAGCCCCCTGGGGTTTGGGCTATCTGCTGTAAATCATTCTGTACATTTTTCACTTAGCTGTTCTTTCTTGTTTCTCTGTGTGTTAGTCATTTAAATGTTACAGAAAATCATGATGCTTCTGTTAGATTTTGCAGAGCTGAAAATCCATTTGTTCAACCAAAAGTCATTCTTGTGCCTAGATATTTCCTTTGTTCTTCTTGTATTTATTCAACTTTACCCATTAAGATGCAGAAAAATGGCCAGAGTTTGTTGCAGTGAAGGAAACAAACAAGGCTTCTGCAAAGAGAACAGGATGGTTGCCTTTCAGGGACTGATCTTTAGAAAGCTCTGGCTACCCTCACGATCTGAGCTGAACCCTGGTGACAGGGTAAGCTTCGAACATCGCTTGTCACAATCGCTTGTCACAGACTTGTTCAGGTGTTAAAACAGTATCTTACTCCATGGGCAGGCACATTAAAATCAATCAATGTCACTCCTGAGGGAGCAAATCCCTTCTCAGCATGAACTGTGGCTCCACTTCTGAAGAATTTTGACTTTGATAACTGATTTATTTTTCTCAATTATGAAAAAAAATCTGTCAGCTTCTTTGCTTACTGACAGAGAAAGCAGATCAAAGAATTTTAAAAAGAAACATCCTTGGCAATTACACCTTCTAAAAATAAGTAGTGCTTTACAATGCCATTAATTACTGTAATTACAGTGCCTTGAGTGAAGCTTGCAATGGGTGGAAAGCATTTGAGCTTTTTGCTTTGTGCAAAGCACAGCTATGAGACATTCAGTTTCCACAATGGATATTTTCTCCCAGATATGTGAGCATAAATTTCATCACCATAATATGAATTCCAAACCTCATATCCAAGTGCAAAGGATCTCATGATGCTTTTATGCTCTCAGGATCTAAACTATAATTTCAGCCATTAACAAGCACCATTTAGCATTAGATTTTCTAATGTTATATTATGGTTTTGGCAATTCTATACAAGATGCATTACAAGCTCAGTGAAGACTAAATTGTGGCACTGAATAAACACTTTAAATAATGAAGCAGAAATAAACATTTAAAATCAATTTAAGCATTTTACTTTAAATTTTCTTTTAGATTACAAAACCAAGCAAGATTTGAAAAACTCAAATCATACCACACCAGTAAAAATTAAATGTATTCCTGAGAGATACTGTAGGAACAAACTCTATCTGCACAATGTAATCCCCATCCCCTAAATTTTGCTAGGATCAGGTTTTGATCTGTGGCAGCTCCTGTCTGTGGCATCACATGGGCTATTTTGCCAATAAAAACCAAGTCAGGTGCTAGATGAAAATACTCTGAGAAACAGCAAGCAAAGACACCTGGCAAGTCATTGTGTACACAAACTAGGGGATTTTATCAGCATTTTTTTTTCAGTTAATGCCTTACTTAGATAAAATTACTCTGTTATGTTACTTGAAGAAGTTTCCACTGTCACCTGCACTTGCACAGGCTGCTTTAAGCTTGTGTTCCCCCAGAGAAACCAGCCCCAACCACTGTGTGTCCTGTACAGCCTGTTAGAAAAATCCCCTGATGACAGAATTTGTTCCTCCTGCCACATATATTCCATCAAAATGGTGTCATTACCAAATTATATATATATATTAGCTTTGCAAGCCCAATTTATACTTTGCCATCAAAACAGGTGCAACTGCAAATATTTTTCATCAGAAATTTAATTAATATGCATAAACTTGTTTGCCAAGCAATTTGCAAATGAATTAAGAATTAAATTAAATGCAGACACCTCTTTCCTCCCCTCCTCCCTTTCCCTGTCTGGATAAAAAGAATTTAGAGAAGTTTTCTGGGTACATTTTTGGAATAAAATTTTTTTGACTTAAGCTTGACGTTGTTTCAAACTTTTCTTCATTATTAGATAACAAAGTTGAGGCAGTAGAAGGATTTATTTCTAAAACTGATTTTCACCTGCAGTTAGAATCTCTTGATAATATGATGGATATACTGTCATGAAGTATGAAATCTACTGTGTCAGACATTAAATAGAGACTAAACAAGGACTGCTCTTCACAGAGCTTCCTACCATTGCAAATAAGCTATCCCTATGGAGAAATCTCAGTGTGACTCAACTGCTTACTGCAGACAAGAGTCATTATAAATCATATTTGCAGAATCACAGAATCACAGAATCAGCTGAGTTGGAAGAAGCCCTCAAGGATCTTTGGGTCCTTTGAAGCCCTGCACAGGACTATTCCCAAGAGTCACAGCATATGCCTAAGGGAATTATCCAAATGCTTCTTGAACTCTGTTAGGCTAATGAGAACCTGACTGTGGAAGATATTCTCTATTCACAAATATTTGCTAAGTTATTATGTTCAGTCAGTGTGCCTTTGTTCACTGCAGTGAGTTTGGTCATCTAAATTACATGGTACAGTTCCCAGTCCATGGCTGGAGGACTGGATCCCTTTAAAAGCAGAGTGACAGGGAGCAACTAATGAATAACCAGGTCTGGCTCCAGCTTTTGCGATCCTCTTGGCAAGACGGGGACAGGACCATGCTGCTCTGTTCACAGAAAGGGAACAAAAGGGAGAAGGGATAGAGCTGGGAAAGAAAGAGGGAAAGAAGGACACTGAAAAGGCATCCTTACTGGGATGGCTAAGGAAGAATGTGGATCACCAATTACAGCTTCTAGAAGAAGATCCTTCCTTGGGAGTAGTTGCCATGGCACAAACCCTGATCTTGGCTTTGCAGGGCTGTGGGATAAAGCAGGTGGTGTGGCTCTGACCCATATTCTGCCCCAAGCAGAAGCTTGAATTACCCACACCCAGGGCCACTTGCTGAAACTATTCTTCCAGGAATAGTATTTGGATAAATTGTGCTAATGTCCTCCATGCCCTTGCAATTCAGACACTCTGCTAACAGTTCCCATCAGTCATGAGTAATGGGAGCCCACACATTAATTCATACCAAATGCAGTTTTGGGTTCTTTAAGGAAGAATTTTAAGTGGTTCCTCTCCACTGTTTTCATATTATCAGAATGATTCATCTGTTTTCCATGATCTACTCCAACTTCAGCTGTTCTGGACACACATTTGAATAAAGTGAAAAACTGTTCCAAATAGAATTACCTCTGGACTGAGAATAAGACTCCACCACTAAGCAGCCCTCACATAGTTTCAGCTTGGTTAACCAGCACAGACATGCTGTAACTCTGGAAAACAAAAAGTTGCACATTCTTCTGCTGTTGTCCCAAGTCCTTCAGTTTTTCCTCAATATGTTGTTTCGGGTCTGGGAGGATGCCCATGCACAGAAAACTCAAGACACAGTTAGAATTGCAAAACAAATCAATTTTATTAGTTGCGTTAGCAATAAATACATACCGACCCCTGGATGTGGGAGAAGCTGCCAAGAAGGAGAAGGAGATAGAGAGTGGTTTCTGAGCAGGAGGGGCAGGAGGGCAGCACCCCATCAGGGCATCCCCTGGATGAAAATGGTGTGCATCATGTCATGTTCTCCCCTCCGCCCCGGGACCACACTTTATACCTCCTCCTCAGGAGCGGCCAGTTTCAACATCACCTTGTGCAGGGCTAACGCAGGAGATGAGGTCACAGCAGCCTGTGATCACACCTCCGTGCCAACAGCAGCTCTGTCATGTACTGTTTCTCCTCTCCCAGGATGAATCCCACCAGGTGACAGATACATTGCTTCATTTCTAGAAGTTAGTCCCACTAACAATAGAGCCTTCTTCTGTATTATCTTGTTGATGTGCACAACTGCAGACTAAATACGTCGGGCCTCAGAACCGTCTCCTATCCCTGACACATATGTATGAATATGTCTACCACAAGAAACACAGCTTGATAATCTCTCATTCCTTCTCCTACTACATCATTAATTAGAAAACAATTTTTTTGAAAATGAAGAATAGAGGTCATTGTTTTTCTGCCCACATTACAGTACCAACAGGTTTCTTTCCCAGCTTAGTTTACCTTGATCAAACTTGTCTCAAACTTTCATAAAAAGTGGCAGTTTCTGTTACTCCTCAGTAGAAAATTATGGTAGGTGGTCAATGAAAGTGAAGATGGAAAAGCTCAGGCTAAACTATTACTATTAACCAATAAGTGAGATGTTTGCACAAAATATCACTGTTCTGTATCAAATGAATTTTTGTAGAGCATAAAATTGCAGAAAAGTAGCTTTCAAAATTGTATGAAATTATTTATTCAGATGAAATGAAAATCCATAGATTTTGATGATTTGGAAATAATTGTGTGGATCTTAATTTCTCCGTTTCTGCAAAATCAGTGTTATTGTGGATCCCATTCAATATAACTAATTTTGAATGAAGGATTGAAGCATGAATTCAAGTGAAAAAAAGGTGCCTCATGGAGAAGAAATATAAACTGACTTTTTTCTCTCTGTCATCATCAGTGACAGTCAATTTGGCCAGCATTTTGAATTAACATCCCCCTCTGAACTGCTCAGGTAGTGAACAAATCATATTATCTGTCTGTATCAGTTCACCAATAGATTTAAAAATTCATTATTTGATGCTCTGCCTTCTCCATTAATTAGTTAATGTTTGTAAAGCACTTTGAAATGAAAGGAGCTGTATAAGCAACACTATTATCATTACACACTTCAGGGTAGATAAAGAATAAATTAATGAAAGTCTTCAGTAAGAAGAAAATGGACAAAATTTAAATGAAGTGGATTCTGCAGGGACTGGGAAGGTGACCACATGGCAAAGGGAAGCTCAGATAGGACTAAATCATTACACTGTGATTCTGAGATTTGTTGAATGCCCAGCATAGAAATAAATTGGTGATCTTAATCCATATCCTAAGGGACAAGGCTCTCCTTCATATCAAGTCATCATCTTTTCACAGACTTTTTCTACAACTGAGAAAAAAACACCTCTGCAAAGTGCAAAGGGGACAGTATACCAAAATACCTTCTTCCTGTTCCTGATTCAATGCTGCAATAGAGGTTTTCTATTTCCAGGGTTGTGTGATTAGTTCTTTCTAACACCACAGACAACTTAAAAGGAAAAAAAAAAGCCTCTTTTTCTCCCTTTCCAAACAGGCAGTGAATACGTTTCTTAAATTCTATAAAGGATGAACATTATGGGACTCTAGGGTACTCTACAGTGACAGAAAAAATAGTGAGGCCATAGTAAAACCAGAAGAGAGGCAGAATTATTGTGTCCTCTGTAATTCATGCATCTTCTGTTATTGTCCTTATCAACCTCTGTTCATTAAATCTTTAAAAACAGCTATAATAGTTTACATTATATTGAGCACATTTCCTGTTAAGATCAGAATCACAAAGTACTAAAAGAAGGTGGGCAGAGAAAGTAGGGCCTTACCAGAAAGGGGGTGAGGTTGGAAGTTGAGCAGAGACAGAAGAGGGGAATCAAATGTGAGAGAATGAGAGAGCTTGTGTGGGGAATGGGCTTTGCCACAAACAAGCTGAGCAAGTGTAAGCATTGTTCACATCTATTTTCTATCCCTACCACACTTACTATCCTGATACATGAGGGGTTTTTTTCTGCTGAACACCTGCTAGTGTTTGTAAGTAAAAATGACATTCAATTTGAAGCACCAGTGCATAGCTTTCTTTTTTCTCCTTTTAATGTAATGCTCTTTGATTTTGGGTCAAAGGGAAGCTTCAGTGGCTAGTAGAGCCATGCTTGATGATAATTAGGCCTTAGAGAAAAAGCCAATGTGGAATACTTATCAAAATGGTTTAAGATGTGATAGTGCACCTTAAATATCTAATTCTGCCTCTTTATGCAGGCAAAAAGAAATGCATGCAGAGCTTGTTCCCGGTTGGAGTGCTCTCGGCTTGCAGATCTGGGTTCCTTTCACCTAGGCACTTACTATAAGTATTTCATTCATGGTCTCACACCCCCTTGACTTCCTCCTGTCAATGGACGGGAGTGTGTAACTCCTAAGACTGACCCTGTTTTCCATCCAAATCTCTCCTGCAGAGAGGTTTTCAATATAGGAACTTCAGTTATGTAATGGAGGATGACTCCAGGACCTGAGACAAGCATGGAACATCATTGCCTCATCAGAGAACCATGACTTCACCTCTCTGCTGTGTCTCTGGGAGGAACAAACTAAACTGCATTGCTGTGGGACATTCCCACAGGCACTCCCACAGGCTGCCCTGATTGAGGGGTCCCCACTAGGAACCAGCCATGGCCATTCTTGATGTAAATGAAGAGGGCAGGGAAAACAATCCCTTCTTCAAGGCCTTTATTAAGGATCAGCTCTGGGGAGGGGGCTCGTGGGGTCGCGTCGCGCCGGCCGCCACTGCTCCTGTTCTCGGCGTGGAGGAGGAGGCGTCTCGCAGCTGTGTCAGGCTCGCTGGCAGAGCTGGGGGTTCCAATCCTCGCCGGGTCCACGGGAACGCCCTCTCCCGGTGGAGAGCGAGAGCTCCCTTAGCTCGGTTGCCTAGGGGTATTGTCTCTTTCATTAGTCCTTTAAGTTAGGGTGGCAACCTCCCAGCTAGGAAACTGTGACTGACTGATAGAGCAGGTTGTTGCTGGTCCGGTGGTGTTGATCAAATTTCTTCATTAGATGGTGTTAGCTCGTTATCTTGGGGTTTAATTGCCGCTCGTAAGTATGGACCACTTCATTTGCATTTTAATGCCGTCACTTCCCCTCAGGCGGCTTGTCGGGAGCAGTGGGGGGGGCGGCACCTCCGACGCGGGAAGGGCGTTGGGACAAACTAATATACATAATTGGGGTAAGTAATTCGGGAAAATGGGGGTTTACATTGGTGGTGTGGGCCCCTAACACAAGCGGGGATAACCGGGTACACAGCAGAACACTTTAACTTAAAATAAACGGCATGAAATAGAATCGGGGGAGAACTTAAACTACAACAATCACAAGAACAAGTAGGCTTAATTAACAAGGGGAGATCGGGGTACATCAAAGGTGACTAACAAAAACAAGGGTACAGTGAATGGGTGGGGTGCTTAACGAGGGTGATTAACTTGGACAATAGACTCTGATTAAAACGGTAAACAAGGCAACTCGGGTAGGCAAACAGCAAGGTTAACAGGAAAAAAACCTCATAACTTTGTTCATAACAATTCTCAGCTGAAAAACTGAGCAAGATGAGTGAGAAAAAGCCACAAGCTTCACACCATCGAAGCGAACTCCTTAGTCACTCTGGGACATCCAGGATGCTCCTTTGGGCTTAGCTGTTCTGGAAGGGTTACTTCCCCCTCTCCTTGGGTGTCACTCAATGTCATCAGCTACACCTTAGGCTGGATTTTTACCACAGGATGACCCAAAAATTGTCAAGATTGCTCAGGTGAAGTTTAAGCTTAAGCATATGAGCTAGTGATGAAATTTAAGTGAATAGTCCCGTTTTTAGATTGCTATTTTCCTTTTAAAATGAAAACCTTTTTACAGATTTGCTGGTTTCAGGAGCTGAGAGAGAGGTTTCAATATTTTTTTACAGCTCTTTGTGAGTTTCTTCCATGACTTTTAAAAGCATCAAAGACAGGGTGTTAATAAGGTATTTTAGGAAGCAGACATGCTGCCAGTAGTTTGTAGTTAGTGGTTTGTGGCTGAATTCAGCTTTACTACTTTCCTTCCAGTCCTCATGAGGCTTAGTTCATCACTCGGCAATTTACTTTTTAACAGCCTTTAATTGTCATTTAATATCTAAAACTCTATTTACACACGACTGCTGAGCTGCTACTAGCCACCACCTCTTTTTGATTAACACAGTTCAGTGTGTAAGATTGGTAATTATGTGCTTAGCAAGAAGGATGGAACAAAGAAATGCTCAAATCCAGAACTACATCCCCTTAATTTTATTACCTCTTTTGTTGGTTCTGCTTTTATGTCATTTTGCCTCCAGACTTTTGTTCCTTTCTGTGGTTACTTTAGTGCTTACTGCTATAGCTTGTGTAGACAGCAAATCTGGAACTCTGGTTTTCACAACTTCCTTCCATAAAATACACTACTGTTCCCTTCCTGAAAACAAAATCTTAAGAGAGGAATAAATGTTAATGATGAAATCCCAAGGGCAGTTCTGTCATTGCTGATTCTAGTAGATCTAGTGTTCACTTTACAGTCTGATCATACAAACTCTGGGAAGAGGTCTGATGACCTCCTTCTTCCCGAGCATTTTTGCAAAAAATCTTTAGAGAAAATCCACTGGTTCTTCTACTCTCAATACATACATGTGCTCTGTTCAAAGACCATTGTTCATTATCCATGACTTTTGGAGACCTGAGTTTACGATAGGTGCTTGAAAATGTCTTTCTTACATTTCACCTTTTCAAGGATTTATACCCTTCTGATACTCTGCTCTGTATTCTGCATTTCTCAATACATTAGTTGGCAAAAAGAAGCAAAGGATTATAAGCAGTGTTTTTGCCAAAGTTTCTCATGGAGTGTGTGAAATATGGCTCTTTCAAAAAATTTTATCTCAGCTTTTTATATAGTAAACGTTCACCAAATTAGGGTGTCAAAGTCAATGGCAGAAAACTTGGATGGTCTGAGGGGTTTTCACTCTACATTCATACACTCCTAACTGTTCAGCAACAGTTCTGCCTCATTTTTATCTGAAGAAGGAATAATAAATATTTTCTAATAATTGAAACTAAGCTTAGGTAGAGCCTGATCAAACTCTGGACATATTTAATAATGTGAGTATTAAATTATTCAATTTATATATATAACATGTCAATACTATCTGCACAGTGAGTTAAAGAATTTATTGCAATACCAGTAGTCAGGAGATGTAGAGCTTAGACTGCCCTGATAAAAGATGTACGTTTTCCATCCTGTAGATGGAGAAATAATGTTTTCTGAAGTCAGAGCCAAGACACAGTCTTGGACCAAGCAAAACTTCCATGGCCAGTGAAGGTTTGGTAGTTTAATCTGATACTTTCTCTGATTTCTAGAGGGTTGATTTGGAATGGTTTGCCAGTATTCTTGGCACAAAACACAGAAAGATTTGTTTTTGTAGTCTATACCATTTGCTTTGTCAAGGGAAGATGACAGGAAACACTCCAATCTTAAAAAGTAACAAAATTATTAGCAAAATCATGGAAGAGACAGGGAGGAGAGATAAATGAAGAGAAAACCACTTTTCAGGGATAACCTAACAGTTTAAAAAACAGCTGAAGTCAATTTATTTTGCACTATCCTCAATGATCTAATATACAGATGTCAGCCAAAACTGGGACATGAAACAGCAGCAGCAGTTGGACAGGCACTACACTGTAATGAAAAGAAACATATTTTAATGCACAGATAGACGTATGAAGAGATAGATTCATGTTTATTAGGAAGAGACCAGGAGAGCTGCAGAAATAAAGCAAGGTTCCCTTTAAAAGCACTGGATGGTTTTATTTCTCTGCAATTTGTGTTCTGTACATTCAGATCAAAGCTATGCTTTTGTGGGAACTCACTGTGAAATTACACAGTATCTCCAACATGTAGTACTAGACAACAACATCGAGGTTGAAAGTCAAATGCTCAGCCGCTGTAAAAAGCCAAAATAAGGATTGCAAGGGCAGCCTCAGTTGGACTTCTTTCTATGTATATGCTCATTTTGAAAAGGAACTCCCATAAAACTTTAAAACAGCACTGAACAAATTTCCTCCCCTTCCTGGAAGTGCCTGAACTGTTGCTGCTGAAAACTTCTACTCAGTAACTCCAGCTGACGTATATGCTTACCATGACAATGTTAAGTGTCAATCCACAGGATTACATCTGAGCAAAGTTATAGGCAATTAGGGAAATCATAGCTATTATTATAATAAAAGGAAGTACCAAGAAATCTCAGCTACAATCCTACCTACTAGTCCTACATATGATGCAGTCCATTTCTTCAATGTGTACTTCTCAGTGCTATTGCAAGGATTAAGAGCACTTTATGTGAACCAAAGTGTAACCAGCTGTCACCAGACTGTGCTTTCTTCATTCCCTGCCTCCAGCAACAACCGAGTTCAATTTTTAATGAAAAAAAGTCAGAGAGGTTGGAAGAAAACTCAGGTGTAATTATTTTCATACGCTGCTCTTGATTATGTTTTTAAGAAATAGTATTTGACTACTGTTAAATGATAGATTGCATTAAAATAAACTTAATTTATCTAGAGCCTGCTGGCATAGGAACAGGTATAAAACAAAGATAGAAGAGGGAAAACAGGTGACAGGCCTGCTTCACCATCTTACCTCCCTGTTCCTCCTTCCACATCACTAATTTGCTTTGATTGCCATCTGAATGGTGGGAGTGGTGCTCAGTCTGTACTTCTTCTTAAGTCTTTCCTTCCTTGAGCCAAAATACCTTTGCTTAACAAAAACCACTTGACTATTAACAAAAAATCTAATACTAACTTCAGTTGTCCCTGGTGTTAAACAAATATTTTTCAAAAAAGCAGAAGACCAGGAAAATGTATTTATTTTATTTTCAGTTGACAGTTCTATTCTTGCTACATACGTGCATTTTATTTATCCCTATTTTTTGCCTTTTCATACGACTTTCTAGAAGAAGGCCAGCCTTAGCTGTTGTCAGTGTCTGCCCTGTACATTAATGATAATGTTTTCTCTATGTCATACTTTTACTTGGTCTTTTCATCAGACTTATGACTTTTCAACTTTTGTAGCACCTTCCCAGTCAATGGTGACAACAGAGAGGTGTTGCTACGAAGAAATTAGTAAATCTCGCTGATGATGCACAAGAAGAATCAAGAGCTCATCTCATTCTTTCTCATCTTTTTTCCACTCCTCCAATAGTAAAAATTTATTTTAATTATATACATGGAAAGAACTGCCAGTTTTACCTGACGCCTCATTTCAGAATTTTCTGACTTTTGCACAGTTTAGATATAATTTCAAAATAACTGCATTGTGTGTTAGTGAAGGATAAAATGTTGCATTAAAATTACAGGTTAGATAGCTGAGGAGTAGTGTGCAATTCAGATTGTGGCCTTAGTATCTATTATCTGATTATTTCCTTGCCAGCACACATACACACAAGAACAATTGGTAGTTTAATGAAATAATCATATCCAGGCAATCTGTTTAAAATACAATAACTTAATAACACCAGCCACATAAAATTTTACACTGTAAGTGCATTACTTCTGGAAGATTCTGCAGAAGAAATTAAATTGTAATCAATTATCTAATGAGGTGTTACACAATGCATTTTTTCCAGGAGTAAAGTGAGAAACAGAACTAAAGCAGATAAAATAAACTTTCTCCAAAGTGATAAAAAGTTTCAACTCTACAATATCAGAATAATGGCAATGTCTAATCACTCTTTAAGACTCAAACATTTTATGTAAGACCTCTGATTAATTCGTCCCACAATTTGAACATGCAAATTTACCAGAACTTCTCTGAAAATGGTAAGAACATTAAGTGAGCTGTAAAATACATGTCTGAAAATATCATAAATACATTAGGGTATGTAAGGGTAAACTGAGGCACACAGAAGTTTCCCAAATTCTTCAATTTCTGAAGAGCATCTATTGCTCTCAGTAATACATGGCAAAAAATATTTTGGCTTTACATCCACAATTTAAATATTTGCATCTCCGGCCCCTTCACAGTTTTGTGAATTTGTTCTTTAGACTGAATTTTTTTAAACACACATATGGGTACCTAAACATGCATGAACATAATTTCACAGTGTGCAGGTGACTGTGCTGTCAGGACTGGAGTCTCAGTGAGAGAGGACTGGGTTTGAGCCATGGGCTGTGACCTGTATCGCATACCTGTCCTGGTGCCCTGCTCCCTCGTGCACAGCTCTGAACAACACTTACTTGCATCCTGCCAGAAGGCAATGGACTGCAGCACTGTACTGGTTTTGGCTGGGGCAGGGTGAATTTTCTTCCCAGTGGCTGGTGCAGGGCTGTGTTTTCTGTTTGTGCCGAACACAGGTTGATAGCACAGAGATGTTTTGGTTATTGCTGAGCAGGGCTTGCACAGAGCCAAGGCCTTGTCTGCTTTTGGTGGTGCCACACTGGTGAGAGAGCTGGGGCTGAATGGGAGTTTGGGAGGAGACACAGGTGGGACAGGTGATCCCAGCTGACCATGGGGATATTCCAGACATCATGCTCTGTATAAAAAGTGGGGTGAAGAAGGAGAAGAGGGAGACATTTGGTGTTTTTCTTTCCAAGTAGCCATTACACATGATGGGGCCCTGCTCTCCTGGAGATGGCTGAGCACCTGCCTGCCATGGGAAGCAGGGAATTATTATGATTATGATTATGGTTATTATTTCCTTGTTTTGCCTTGTTTGTGTGTGGCTTTTGCTTCCCCTATTAAGCTAGCTTTATTTTAACCTACAGATTTTCTAGTATTTACCCTTCCAGTTCTCACCTCAATCCCACAGATGGGGGGGGAGGGAGGAAGGGGCTGTGTGGGGCTTGGTTGCTTCTCGGGGTTAAACCATGACAATTACATATAAATGAATTGTACTGATACTTTTCATGAGTCCTTGATGAGACATCTGACTGCTTCAATCAGCTTTATTCTAGCAAAATTACCATTCTGAAATAGTTCATTCAAAATCTTTTCTGATTTTATTTACATTAGTCACACAGAGCAGACAGTTCAGCTGGGTGGAACCTGGCTCAAGGTGCTGGCACCAATTTGGTGGCCCAAACTACTAATGAGAGTTTCTTCCTCAGAGCACCTAAAGATCAGCTGCAATTCATGTAAACCCTACACTCAGCAACAGCTGTGTCCAGAAACAGCTGTGTCCAGTGTCCTCAGCTAACTGCCATGCAAAATGTCTTGGTATTTCATGTTCAATGTGAGCATGAAAAAAATATGGAATAAAGCTGTAAAGTCAGAATAATCCAGATCAGTGAAACTGGTTAAACTTTGTCAGTGATCTGAAGTGATCTAATTTCTGTAAAGAAATCGAACCCTTGAAAAACACTTCTCATCAGACCTTTAAGAGAGAGACCAGTAGAGAATGAATCCCCAGCCCATATAGAATATTTCACCCATGAAGGGTGAGTATTATGTTTCTCTCATGAGTATAAAAGCTCCATAAGTCATGACTGCAAAGGCATGAATGAATTATGAAGGTCTTTTGCTTTAGTAAAAGAAGCAGGATCAGCATTTGTACACAGGACATTCTATTTATTCTACCTATTTCTTGATCTGTTCATTTAAAATTGTTTAAAACTGTCAGTTCTACTAGTAAAGAAATGATCATAGAGCAAAATAGATCAAATTCATAGAAATATAGAAAATGGGTTTCTACAGGTGATCATAAATTATGTTGATTTCTGCAAATGGTTCTCAATTCCATATTTCAAAGAATGGCAGGCATTCAAAAGACTATCTTGCTTCATTCACTGCTGCTCTTTTGCACCAAATGAGACAGGGGACCTCAGAAAATAAATAATTGTGAGATTGTGCCATCAGGATTGGAGATTGCAGAAAAACAGAGTTTTTGTCTTCAGAGAGTCTATTTCATCTTTAGTTCTTACAGTAAATCAGGTAGAGCAAATAACAATGTCTTTCTGAGAATAAAGTGTTATGAACTGTATCAGCTGAAATAAAAATACTGTAAAGGTACCTTTAGGGCTGGGTCTTCAACTTTTTCCATGACAATGCAAGATCTCCTGTGGCCTCAAGGCAGCTGTATTTCAAAGTTCCTCACACCCTTCCCTTCCATGCTCCCTTTTCAGAGTCCCCTTGCAGTCTGACGAGGATCTGGGCACACTCCAACGCACCTCGATTTTCTCTGTACCTCATTGATTTGCTTTCTGAAGTGATGGGATTCTGTTGACCTATTTCTTTACATTCTTCTCATGGAAAGTCTTGAAGTTCATCTTTTCCCACAGAAAACTTTCTAGCAGGCATATATTTCATCTCCAAAGTTTGTAGCAGAGTCTACCCAGATGTAAGAGAGAAGATACATCAATGTTATGAGGCAAGACAAGGAAAGAAGAGCAGGGGAATAAAGACCATGCCATTACAAGGCTAATAAAGAAGTCCCTGGAAAGTTTTAAAAATAGAAAAATGGTTTTGCTGCATCTATGCTTCCATATTTCATCAGACTTTACCAAATAAATTTCAGTGAGGCACTAGATGGAACACTTTTGCCTCCAACATTTTTAAAATTTTCATGCTAGTTCTGGTTGCCATATCCCTTTCAGAATAATTTTAAAGCTGTTGTGTTTTGATATTATGTTGAAATGCAGTCATGGCAAGCCCTTTTCTTCTCTCCTACCTCTCCAGATGACCTGAACTTCGGCCAACTCAATGCTTTTAATGGGTTTATCCTTTTTAAAGATGTTTTCAGCCACCCATCTAACCCTTCCGTCCTCGTGAAAAATGAAAATATCTGTTTAATAAGAGGATGAAGCATTGCCACAGTCCCTGTAGGAAATGGCAGTCACTGTCCACTTCCAGCTAAGCATATGTCATGTGAGAAGGAGTTATTGTTCTGCCAATCCATCTACAGAATCTACTCCCTGAAGGAAGATGAGAATAAAGAAATTTTTTGCAGAGAATTTCCACAGTTGATGCTCTAAAAACATTGTGCTGCCAAGAAGACACTGGAAAACAGACATTAATTACCTTATTATTTGATTTTCTTCATCCTCAGAGTCTTCCCATTCAACTCAATCTCTGCTCAAGCCTAATCCAAAACTGGCATCAGGCTGTCTTATTAGCTTTCAGTAAGTGTGAATCCCTCCTTATATGATACAAGCTTAAGGAACTGCAATAAACAGTCAGACACTGTTTGTTCTTCTTCTTTTTTTTTCCTTTTCCTTTCGATCATCCAAACTGGTATTTTTACAGTCTGGTATTTGTTCACGTTAAGTCAAAGTGAATAAATACAGCTGCAAAATTCTGTACGGCCCAGTGTATAATGAAAGAATAACCACCTAAACCCTCAAATCACCCTTCCCCTCCCCTCAAAAAAACCCAAACCAACCCAAAAAATACCCAACCAAAAAATCCCACAACCCACCCTGCTCCCAAAACAGCTCCAGGGAGAAGTCCAATGTAATGACAAGTAAAGGCAACATGCATTTGTGTGAATATAAGCTTTTCAGATGCCTGCCGATTTTGGGATCAATTAAGTTGTTTAAGGAGAAGAATCTATTTGAAGAACCCCATTCGATGCCAGTACCTCTTGTGCAGAATTGACTCTACTCCTTCACCCCCTTCTACAGAGACAGATCAGTGAAAACAATAATCACATACCAAGTTGGATGGCTTTGTCTCCTTCCTCTTTCTCACAAGCAGTTCCAAATCATAGTGTTTTTGCCATTAGAAGGAAGATGTTTTATTCACTTAATTGGGTTATTGTTCTCCTAGAACTTCAAGGAAGAAAAAAAAAAAGTGAAAATATTTTCTAAGGGTTCAGAACTCTTTTGGTTCTATGAGTGTCATCAGTAAGGACAACTTACCTCCTGAAGTGAATCCTCCAGCCTGTCAACCAGTTTTAAAGCACACAACTCTACTAGTTCATTAAAAAAATAACACAGGCAATCCAGATTTCAGATGGAGAATGAGATACATATTGTTAGCAGAAAAAGAATGAAGAAAGTCCTTTAAACTGCCTTTTAAACTCAATCAGATGCAACTGAAGCCCAGGAAAACATGTCCAGTCCACCCACAACTCATTCAGCACAAATCCTGACACACAGGAAAATATCACTGACAGATTACAGGAAAATAATAGGATTAAACTTGGTCTCAAAACAAGGGAACAGCATGGTCTTCAAGGAGCCAGAGGAAAGATTAGAGACATGCAGGTGAGGTGTCAGTTAGAAACAGAAACCAGATAATTAAAAACTGATCCAGAACAGAAGGCACATATTTCAGATTATAAAAGAAATACTTATATATCCCCAAAGGCTCATCTAGAAGAATGGTTGTTGACAGAGATGGGCAAATATTACTACAAAACCTCTAGGTTGTGAGTCCATTACTGTGAAAACTCCCTAAGACATTCCTGCCATGGGCCATTTGTGGCAGAAAGAATTGCTCTAAAGAAAGCTAAATCTGTCCCGAGTCCTTTGGTGTATGCTGAAGCCCAAAGAAACTCTGATCTAACTAGTGCTCTGTTCCTAACAATGCTTGTGGGCCCTGGGAAGCTATGAAGCACTGAAGCAGCACAGATTTGGCTGATGTCTCTCCTTTTTCCAAGGGCAACCTCCACTGAAAGGAATGAGAAGAAGGCCAGTCTGGCAGTGCAGGGACATTTGGCAGTGCCTCCTGTGGGTTCGTGATGGTCAGCAGGCTTCAGCCAGCAATGATAATATGGTAAATTCACTCCTTGTCACACGGCGTTTTCAGATAGCTGTAAAGTCTGTTTCAAGGATACAAGCAATATAAAGAAGTATTTTAAAGGTAAGAAGGACTGAAGCTCTGAGGTATTTTTGACCCACTGTGATAAGGTGATCTCCCTGTTTCACACTTTGTTTGCCTTATACACTACAGCATTTATGGATAAAAAGACATCCAAGTACATTTTCTCTGCTCGGTTTATCTTTTGATTATCTGCCTAGGTACTCCTAAATTCTGAAATGAGCTGTAGGGACACAGTCCTGTTGCTATACTATAGAACCACTGAGAGATGCAAAACCACATCCCAGCAAAATATCCAGAGGCTCTGTGTTGCTCTCCCTGCAGTGCTATGGCTTGCATGCCTCTTCCTGGAGAGGAAGGGAGCTTAACACCTTTCAGGATCCTGACACATACAGCCACAACAGGAATGCTAGATGTTTGCAAAGCTTACTCTTGGGCTCACTGTTAAACAACAGGCACCATACAAAGTGTTACAAATCTGTTGCAGACTCAGAAATCCCTGGTGATTTTAAAATATTTTCTAAGGTTCCTCCATGCTTCTCCTTGCTGGGAGAGGTTGAAAAGCCAGAGGCCAGGCAGGAATGACCACAATGGCAGGGAGAGCTCCTTCTCTCTGGTCCAGTTTGCTGCAGTTGGCTGATGAGGGTCTTGGATTTGTTTGTTGTTTTTTGAGAGTTTCCACTATGATCTTTCCAAGATGCTACAAGACTGAAAAATTTTATACTGAACACAGATGCTCTTGTCATATTTTTAGCAGAAAATTAATTCATTAATACGGTTTATGTAAATTTAGTAACTGTTTGGAAGGCTTCATTCTCAGTGCAATATTCAATATTTGCTTAATATCTTGTCAGACATTAATTACATTCCCAGATAGGAATTTATACTCAACTGTGGCAAAATGGTTCTTACTATTAATTCTGCCAGAAACAGGGAAAGATTAACTGTACTATGCCTGGAACGGATTTTTTAGCATTGCAGATGTTATTAGTATGAAAATGCATGCATCCTCTGAAAAATGTATGGAATAAAAAGGATTGTAATTCCATTAAGCATAACAAGATGAAACTAGTTTAAGGAAGGGGAAAAAAAAAAAAAGAAGGAAATAAGGCCTTTAACTAGTGACTAATAAAATTAAAACCATAAAGAGATTTTTTTTACTTTTAGAGACAAACTAAGCATTTTTCAAAAGTCATCTTGACCACTAGTCCGATATTGTAGAATATTTTTGACTTAGTCTATAACTATTCTAGTGACATTCTTCAACACCAGTAACTAGCCTTTATTATAATAAATTGTACCAAATCAGTTGTATATTCCATGTAGGAATTTCATATAGGAATATAGGAGTAACCCAGAGGTCTATCTGGTTATACAGGTTGGTTCAAAATCTCTGAATATTTTGATTCCAGGCTTTTACTATTGCAGATGTTCTGGAGTCAAAGTTCACTGTAGTTCTACAACTGATTCATAATTCCTATGGTATTCTTTATTGTGGAAACATCAAAATCCTGCCTGCTGTACACTTCTCACTCAGTTAATATAAACTTTTCCTAATCAGAAGTAGAAATGAGAAAAGAGGTACCGAAGTCTCAAATAGTTTGTCTAGTCTTCTACAGATAGAAACCAAATAAACAAAATAATTTAAGGGCCTTTAAGAAGATATTTTGCCAATTCAGACCACTGTTTTCTTTCTTTTCTTTTAAAACACCCGTAAAAACTATTATGCTTGAGCAGTATAGGTTTTGTGCAGCTGCACAGCTCGCATGAAATGATATACTTAAGGTAGCTTCTCTTCCCAACTCACTGGATGAGAGTTAATTCCATCCTAACTTCTCCTGTACACCATGAAAACAGTATAGCTGATCTCCAGACTGGCATGTCAATTAATGTTTACAAGAGACAAAAAATGGACTGTACATTTAATTCACACAGTAAAATGGAATAGGCACAGACCAGGAAACTGTGATATTCCAGTATACTTCTGACACTCCTATTATGATTTTTGTGCATTCACTTAACGCATTTTATTTGTTCATGGCTATAAGGAAAAAAACCCAGCTGTGGAGGTTGTTTTAGTCAAGTGCTCTGTGCTCCCTAGTGCCATTCCTCTATATCACCAGGAAAATGAATCTTGTCCTTGTCTGTGAAACCTGTCATTTCATTTTGACTCATTTGTCTCTGCCTTTTTCCTTGAAAGGCAATGTCCTTTTAATCACACTCTCATGCAACAAGCTTTCCAGTAAGAAATTCTTAAAGCTTCAAAAAGCTAGTTAAATACTGCCACCCCATAAGTACTTCTCAGCTTCAGTGGCCTGATCTGGGTTTCCAGAAACTCCGTGGCAAAACTTATTTTCTGTGGAAGAAAGACCTTTTTATGCTTTTAGGGTGTATCCAGTGACATGATGGATTAGGTACTCACATCTGCAGCTGTCTACAGAAGAGCCAATAAATCTACGAAGCACAACGTGGCACAGGGCTAAAATAAAAGCCAGAAGTGTTACAGCCATTCTTTTCTAGCACCACTGCCTTGCAGAAGAGGGAGTTAGTTCAGGTGCAGCACCAAATGGAGGCACACACCCATCAGGTCAGGTCTGGTCCCAGTTTTGGAGCTGGAGTTTTGGGTACTAAGACTTCTCTTCAGCGTGTCCTATTTGTTTCCCCTGTGCATACCTTAAGGCACAGGACACCAGCAATCAAACTGGTTTCCAACCTTGGAGACTTTCACACTTTTTCTGATGCTTGTGAGGGATGAAGGAGACCTGGTGAATGATTCACTTCATCACTATATTTTTCAAAGTACATGTACTTTCTCCTGCAAAAATTAGCATCAGCAGTAAAATACAAAATGTTTGAAAAAAATTACATAAAAATTATTGTTACACTGTAAAACTATCCTCCTTGAATATCACCTTGATCAGATAGTTGTGCAGAACTAGGAAGGCTGAGAATGAATGAATCATCTTGTTCTTAGCTCTGCATTAGTAATTTGATGCCTCCATATAGCACCTCAACTGCATATTAAAGACATAAAGGGGCTTCTAGTTTCTGCAGCCCGCCTCAGGAGAGAGAAGTGGTGCAGAAGCAGCACTTAAAAAGAGGAATTTACATGAAGAAAAGAAGGGGCTTGCTATCTCTAATTAGGGCCTGGAGAGGGTAGGACCTAATGTTTCAGTTTGATGATGAGCTAAAATCAAATGGAGAAGGAGTATTATCAGACACCTGCTTCAGTTCATAATAATTCTTAATACACTAATTCCCTTTTAGCTTTTCTTTCATCCCCACTTTCCTTTATTTCTTTGGAAGAGAGTCTCTTTTGCAAAATCATTCAGAGCCTTTTATTTAAATGTTTCCCATAGGAAGACACCTCACACAAATATTCTCTCTAATTTTAATGATCCTACACACAGCAATGCCAGTTCCTTTGGTAATCATTAGCAAGGCACATCCCTAACAATGATTAGGATTATAGGACACATAGAAAAGTATCAGTGTAAAATCTATTTCTACTCCAAGCAATTTCTCTTGCAAAAAAAATGAATGAAATATTGCTCTGATTGCAAATCCAGAAGAGTTTAGCTGAATTTAGCAAACATGAGGCATGTGAATGAGAGACTAAATTGGCTCTGGGAGGGATGGCACACAGGGCAGGTGCACAGAAATCACAGTGTTTGATGTCGGAATGCAATCTGCTTACAAAGGTGACCCTGTGCATGAAGGGCTTCATAGCATCTCTCCACTGTCTGGGATGAGGTAAAAGTGAAAATACTATCTGAAAAATGCAGAACTGACAGATCCATGAGAAACATGATTAACAGCTCTGAAAGGTGACAGCAATGCTCATAAATGCTCTGGTTCTTTCCTGCCACAGCGCGTTTGTGGTGAGGTACTCATTTAGTTTCTGAATACATAGAGCAATTTATATATACAGAGAGATTAAAACATGTGCAACGGTTCAGTTGCAAAGTTGAATTTGAATTTTTGTTTTAAAACATTTATTAAAGCCAAAATTAGCATTTCCTGCTCCCATCTTAGTAAACTAGCGACAATTTTTCCATACCATTTAGGTTCTTCTTTTCTACAAGCAGTTATTCTAGCTGATGGGGAACAAGGAAGACTCCTGTTTGTCCATATATTTCTCGTGGAACTGACTCTCTCATGGTTTAGATCTGTGCAGAAACCCTAAAGAGAAACTTTCACAAAAGTAAATTGACTTTATAACTTTAAATAACTCCCTCTTCTCCTACATTTAAAATATGCACATAAAAAGTTCCAACACCTGCTGATACTTTGTAATAAGAGCATGCAGCAGACTTAAGGTTCCTTATTTGAGGACATTCCTAATCTGAGGAATTATTATTCATGTTTCTGTACAGCAAGTCAGAAGCACCATTTTTGCCACTCCCGACAATAACTAACAGACCATGAGACTGATATGTTTCTGAGCAGGGTCTTCCTCCTTTCAGGATTTAATTTTTCTGTTAGTTCCAGAAGAAAAATGAGCTAATGTTCTCTTGGGATTAAATCATGGTTTACTAAATTTAAAAAGACAGAATTGCCCCAGACATGCATAGATCTAATCTGCACCACATTTTAATAAACTTCTAAACAATTGCATGAGTATCTTCATTGAATTCAGTAGGATTTCTCATTCCAGTAAGGGCTCAGCTAACACAGTAGAAGGTTACAAATTCAGTTCATGGTTTTTAAGGCTATAGATTAGAAAATGACAATGTGCTTTAGCCTGAAGTTCTGGTAATGAAAAAACACACATTTAAGCAGAAATAAGCAGAAGAAGAACTCCTTATTAGAAAGTTCTATGACTATTAATAAATTGTTGTGAGATCCTTTGTCAATGAGAAGTGCTATATAAATGTAGATTTCTTTCATGGTATTATTTATGTATTTAATAGAAAAAAAACCCTAGATTTTTATTGTTTTTGGATTAATAAAATACTAAATATGAAGGGCCAAATACTTCCTTGTTGGAAGGTTTTGAAACTAACTTACAGCACAAATGAATCTGGCCCTAATATCTAGAGGACACTAGATTTGCTCAGCACAGAGAGAGGAGACCCTTGGTACTACAATGTCCCTGTCTTGGTGTGACTTTATGGTGTACCCGTATCACCTGCTCTATGCCCAGAAAATGAATCTTATGCCTTTCTGTGCCTTTAAACTGAGCCTGAGAGGGGAGACAAGGGAAAAAAAACAGCCAGAGGAACTTTTTCAAAGNATTATTCTTTTCTTGTGTGTTTGTTAAATAAATAGGTTTTTTTCCTCTCCACTTTCCTCAGAGGAAATACTTCTCTTCCCAAACCTTGTGGGGGAGGGGTAACTACAAACTGCTTTCTATCAGAGGTTATTTTTTTCTGAATTTGTCTCAAACTAGGACAGTCCTCATGTGGGCAAGCAGAGAGAGAAGTGCCCATCTCTCCTCTGGTGTCCAGTGACAGGACATGAGGGAACAGGTTAGAGATGCTTCAGGGGAAGTTCAGATGGGATAATTGGAAAAAGGTCTTCACTGAGAAGGGTGGGCAAGAACTAGAACAAACTCCCCAGGGAAGTGGTTAAGTCTCCAAGCCTACTAGTGCTCAGAAAGTGTCTGAACAATGCTCATAGATATAAGGTTTAACTTTTTGGTGGCCCTGTATGGAGACAGTATTTGTGGGCTTGGTGGTCCTTGTGGGTCTCTTCCAAGTCAGCTTATTCTGTCATTCTACGGCCCCAAATATCTATTATGTATTACTGAAAACAAAAAGCAATGCCATTTTAGCTTATGAAATACTATTTTCTTGTACAATCCAA
This sequence comes from Erpornis zantholeuca, assembly GCA_013400515.1. Lineage (NCBI taxonomy): Eukaryota > Metazoa > Chordata > Aves > Passeriformes > Timaliidae > Erpornis > Erpornis zantholeuca. The sequence goes on along the minus strand of VZTN01013213.1, from coordinate 10,854 downwards.
AATCTCTGCCTTCATCATACTTTGATATCTCATGTCCCTTTGTACTCCTGTTTTATTTTCGAGTGCTGTTCTTGTAATTTAAATTTTGAAAAGGTTTTTAAAAACTTTTTCTTGTTCTCTCACATTAATTGGTTCAACTCCATGAAAAAATTGTCACCAGTATGTTTTCTATAGGAAAATGTTTTCTTATAAGACCTTTTCAGGATGGGAGACTCAAATGTTTTCCTGGAAGGGCAAGAAATATCTGAGATAAATATATTAAGCAAAAAAAAAAATTCCCTGTGAACAGTAGGAAAGAAGTTTAAGTCTTTTCTTGCTTATTTCAAAAATCAGGTGCTTGAAATAAAAATGTCTGATGTGGAGGGAGAAGTGAGTGTTTTGAAACGATACCAAGACGTGGAAGCATAGCTATAAAATGTGCTCTGTTTTGTAGTAATACTCAACAGAAGGATCAAAGAACTGATCACTGCTAATACTTTTCTGCATTTACTTTATGAAGTTAGTAACGTATGGGTCTCCCACCTTAACTATAAGTCATTTCCGACACATGAAGCAAGACAGATGAGTAGTGCAGGAGGAGAAGTGAGTGTTCCAGGGAGGCCTGAGGAGGTTAGCAGGGAGCTAGGGCACCCTGCTCACCTGCTTTCTTTGATTACCAGATCCTGCAGAGCCTCGTACTCCAGAGAAGAGTTTCATGCTATGAAAAAGGAAACATCTAAGCAGTGTTTGCAGTGAGTGAGACACCTGTGCCATGCTTTCAGAAGGACTGTCCAGGCTGACAGGATGTAAGGCAGAAATCTGTGACTTAGCTCATATAGCGAGGAGGAGGGTGGCAGGTGGGATGAGCCTGGATCACTAAATGGACACTAGAGATCACCAGGGAGCTGGAGGCACTTACTTGATGCTGGCTGTAGCCTGCCATGCTGATTGCCATAGCAAGCTCCTCTTTCTGGCTGAACATGAGGAAATTTAAAAGCCTGATTTTCTGGAAACAGTAATTGCATTGGTGCTTTCAGAAGAAAAGATATCCCTCTTATCCACAAAGGTAAAAGTAGAAATGATGGCCCAGACACAGGCCAAGGTGTAGGGGGTACTGCAAGACATCCTGTGCCGATGACACTGGGTAATTCTTTCACAAGCTGGCACTCTCCACAAAAAGTAGAACATCCTACTCCCCACATACTTTCCCTACTTAAAGATTATAAAGAGATTCTTCAAAATCAAAGCACCTTGAGATGAGATGAGATTTGAATAAGCAGAGGGCACTGCATTGCTGCAGAGGATGGAGGGACTGGTTTCAAGTCAAGAACACATGAAAGAAAGTGTGAAGAGGAGCTGAATGGAGGAGAGGAGCTATTTTGGAACTCCTCCTGTGCATTTGCTAGCATCGTGCACTGAAAATCTCTTTCACATCAGATACCACCCTCCCTGATGTCTGCTTTCATATTCCATGGTGTTATGTAGATGTCCTAAACCAGAGCTCCAGAGTTTATAACAATCTCCTAAAAAATAGACACACAATCAGTTCTAGCAGTACTGGTTAGATCATCTAAGATCAAAAACAGAAATCTCCATGCAGGAGGCAGCAACACACACACACATATATATTTAATGTCAATATCCACACACTAGTCTTGAAATCCAAGCCGAAAAATGTATATTCCTTGAATATTTATCATAAATGTAATTAGTTACTATTTAAAAATTAAAAGCTATGGCAGCAAATGCATAAGTAAAGGTATGGAGCTTTTATTGTTACATTCATTCATTGAGGGAGTAAGATGGTAAGGAATGTTCTTTGGATGATGCTTATTACTGTTTACATCAAAACAAACTACCATTTAAATGCTAGTAATTGCAGTGAATATTGTCTTGAAGGAACAGAATGTCCCAGGGGACTTTCAGAGATTTATATTAGATCTGGACTGACAACAAATTACCATTGTCTCTTTGAAAAGAAACATCAAAGCATTTAAGGATGAATTTGCTGAATTCAATAAACAGTTTACAGGTGATTTCATTAGATAATGAGAACTGATTATACACTAAGTTATCTGAGGTCCTAAAAAAGGAGAAATAGTGACAAGTACTAACAATATAATACACTGGAAGCATTCATTTCCAATCATAAAAGCAGATTCAGGATCCTTACTGCTTAGAAAACACTGTATTGCATTATGTTATGAAGTCTGATCTTGATTTTACAGGCTACTTATACTAGAAAAATATTTTTGTGATTTCAAGTGCTTTGGATTAGTTTTTTTACTACACATTCCTAATTCACTGATCATTTGTAACTGCTCTAAAATCCCCAACAATGCTTTGAATTATCGTCTTCTACCTGCTTTATTAAATCACCTGGCTTAAAGCTGAATCTGAGATGGTTCCTTCCCAAGGTCCAATTCAAGGCACTGATTCTGCATCAGGGAAACCACAAATTCAGGTATCTGCTAACACTTTTAGCATCAACTTTATTCAAGAACATAAACCCAGCTAATGATGGCTGAACATGTGAGAAGGACTTTCTCTGTTTGCCTTAGCCTGCCTCAGGCTGGCTCTGTTTGCTCTCTCTTGAGTAAGCAGTCATTCTCTCCTGCTCCTTTCCCAGACCCCTACAAAATTATAAACTTTTGCCACAGCTCCTCTCAGTTTTTTAGGTTTTAGGGAGACTCCTCCTTTCCTTACCATGTACAAGCCGTTCCACACTCTACTACTATCCATCCTTTTATAGAAAACATATCTGTAAACAGCAAAGATTTCACCAAACCCACTAGTTCTTGAATATATACAGAAGCCCTGTGAGCTTCATAACAGAAGCTCACAGAGTGTTCTCCATGGCAACAGCATTATACTGCACTATGCTATACTTCAGTAACTTTTTGGTTGATTTTATTTACCCACCTACTTCTGCAATCAACTCAACAGTACTGGCTGGGTATAAAATCTTATATACAAAATAATTTTTTTCCTGTGTTAAGACAGGCACACATCTCTATCTTTCACCAACTGCTATAATATAAATGAGAAATGTAACAACTCCTCAGGTCTGCTGCTGTAGTAAAATGTATACCTGGTCTTGCCCACAGAAGCTGTTATAGGAGAAAGGAAAATACTAGGGACCTCTCTCCCTATGGAATATTCTGTCTTACATGTGGTCTGAGATTATCTGCAAAATCTAAGTCTTTAGTAGAGAAGATGTAAGTTCTTTGTTGAATAAATTACAACAGGAGGTTTTTGTGACACTGGAGCAGAACAGTAGATAAAACACAGAGAATGTGTCAGTAAAACAAATAAATAGTAATAAAGCTTAAAAAATTGGAAATAATTATCTGAATAGAAAGTAAGAATGGAACTGGCAAAACTAGAAGGCTTCTAGTTGTCAAACTAGTGGATTTTCTAAGTGGTTTTTTCTCTAAGACTCAGACAATTAAAAGTTTTTAAAATCTTTTTGGAAATAGGTAGTATTGAGCATCTATGCTGAGCAAGCCAAGAGAATTCCTATGCATAAATCTAGAAATAAGGATATATGGGCAGCAACATCTGCCCATTATCTGGAATAGGATAAGACTCAAAACAAAAAAAAAGCAAAAGCAGCAGGAGATGTTAGCTATAAAAGTGATACAATCCTGATTTTTTCCTGACTAAGGGAAAGACATCATTTAACTTCATTTGGTCTAGGATCTGGCACTAAGTCCTATTATACAGGCCAGATGTAAGGAATTTATTCCCCTTAGGAGAAAGCAGGAGAAGCAGATGGCTGTTTCTAACAAACACATTGCAAGCCATAGGAAGAGCCTGTCTGCATTTCCTGTGAGAACTAAAATTTCACTAGAAGTAAGGACATCCTTAAAACCAATGCATTCCTTTAATGGCTCAAAAAACAATAACCTACTTATTATCTCATCATGCCTAAAGGTATTAAACATCGCATGCTGGATTTGTTCCTTTGCTTATCAATTCTTTCTGCACTTCAGATGGTGGATGGTCTCAACTTTTGTACTGCTGTACCCTAATTTATTTTTAATATCTCAGTGCTATAGTGTTCATTCTGCAGGGCACATTTAGCTTTAAGTGGGTAAGTCCCATTTAATTCAATGGCCAATTGTGTGCTCAAATAACTTGCTGAATCTAAGCCATTTGCATCCACCAATAAAAAGTAACAAGAAGTTACCCTTCTCTCATTTGGGGCCTGAATGTTCATGTGTAACTCAGCAAAAAGGATGACATTTGGAAATATGGTGCTTGTGCTGCTGCTCTACCCTTTTCACCTTTTGCTAAACAGAGGTTGTGGAATCCATATCTAGCAAAATAATGTATCTTGAATCTTAGCTTCTTTTTTGTTTTCCTCCTCATCGCACTAACAGTTTGTGAATGTTGTTTGCATTAAGGCGGCATCTTAGAGTGTTCATCAGTATCAAAATTCTCTTGGAGACAACTTTGTACTTGTCTGCTCTGTGTTTGCCATATAAACCCACTTCAGTGCCAGTCCACAGGACGTGTGCTGACAGCAGAGTGTGCCTAAAACAACCCCTTGAGATGCTGGGGTTCCTGGGGTAACCCAGAGTTCTGCGTGCCCGGGTCTGGGTTGTGACTGGACAGCAAGAAGGATCTGAGGCACTCTCAGGGAGCATATATTTTATTCAAAGGTGTACTGCTGCTAAAATAATAGCAAAGGGGATGCTGGGAATTGCCAGCCCTGGAAATCTTGATTTATTATAAAAAAAGTCCAAGGAATGTATTGCTTTTTGAAATTGTGCTACTATAAAATATCCTCTTGAAGCTTGCTAAAGTGAGATCCAATTTAAGGCATGTCATTGCATCCTTGCTTTACATTGTTCTCTGTAGGTGTTACAGCAAGAGTTACAAAAGATAACAAGTTGCCATCATATTTTTCTTATGACTAACAATATGGCTAAAAGAAAAAGGAGAGAAACCTTAACTCTGATATTCTTTTTCCCTGGGGCTTATAAAAAACAACCAACCATGTAAATGTTATTTTCATTGCCTTGAGTTTTAGACCCTTTGTACCTAAACAAAAAGGAAAATGTTATGTTGTGCAAATAAGATTTCAGTGGCAGCACTAGGAAATTCTCCTGTTTCAAGTTATGCCAGGGAGGTTTAGATTGGATATTAAGAAAAAATTCTTCACTGAAGCGGTTGTCAAGCATTGGAAAAGGCTGCTCAGGGAAGTGGTTGAGTCATCATCCCTGGAGGTGTCTAAAAGAAGTGTAGATGTGGTGCTTAGGGACATGGTTTAGTGGTGGACTTGGCAGTGCTGGGTTAACAGCTGGACTCAAGGATCTTAAGGGTCTTTTCCAATCTAAACAATTCTATGGTTCTATGTATGGATCTGTAGCAGAAAAGGCAGCTCAAGATCCATCTGCTGTGCCTGGGATTACTTAGGCAGAGCTCTGTCTCCCTCCTTTCCTGCAGGATTTGATGCAAAGGACAAAAAGCATTTCTCAAGATGTCACACCAGACTTAGTTAATCCTTAAGTGGATTAACTTAACCATTATCCTATCATGGTTTAGTTGCAGTGTAAAATCAGTGTGTAAAACCAACTATGTTATGCTGAAGTCCATTCATTTAGCTTAATTTCAGAATCTAAATTTTCACACAGTGCTATTAAATTTTCTCAACTGGTTGTCATCTTGAGAAAGGCTTTGCTCCAACCATGGGACGAAGTGATTTTACTTTCTCACTTATTCAATATAGATGTACTAATGGACTCAGCAAGAAACTTTTTTGTGACAGTAAGAAAGATTTGCACAGTCTGGCTCCTCCTCAGCACAACAAAACTCGTGAAATCACCTCATCAGAGAGCCACTGGCTGCTACCAATGAAGTGAATGCAAGGCTTGATGCTGACATTGAACAAGAATATACATTATGCTTCTGAGAAGTTGAGGACAGTGCATGGTGAACAATGCAAGGCCAAAGGTTACCACTTGCTCTACTCTTCATAAACAGAGCTACATCTCAGAGAGGACTCAGGAAGACACTAATTTGCTGAGCTCTGAGATAAGGTTATTTCAAAGCTTCTTTCTATATTTCATTTTTTTTTACCTTTCTGAAAAACAAATTTCCAGATGAATTCCCCATACTTGGTCTCAGCCTTAGAATGACTGTTTTTTTCAGTGAAATAGACTAAAATCTCATCACCTATTTTGATTTATAGGAGAGAAAAATAGTTCCCAATGGCTTAAAAAGTGATTTTTGTTTTTTTCTGTAAAAGATTACTTAGCTACAACTGAAATTGCAAACTAATCCCTTCTATAGACTGCTGTGAACTGAGAAATCCCCTAGCTACTGAAGGGTGGTGCAGAACAAGGAAGGGATAAAGTTATATGAGTCTGTAGTTGTAACATTGAGTTTACGATCAATAGAAAATGTCAATTTTTTTACACTTAGATTTTTAGGACTGCAAACTATTGTAGCCATGTAAGAGTGGTGTAGCATTGGCATTAGGTTTCTGTCTCATTGAAACTAGTGTATTTATTTAGGATAAGAAAGAAATTAGGTACATTTTTCTGCTCAAAGGTGAATGTAAGTCTGCTGGGAAAAAGGAAGAATGACATTAAGAAGAACATTTCAGAGTTTTTCATGTGATGTCAAGTGTGAGAAGTGCTAAATATTGAGCAGCAGTGAAAAAGAGAAGAGACTAAGACAAGAGCCTACCTAGACTCTAATGATACCAATCTAAAGCAGAAAATGTGAGCCAGATTGCTGACTAAGAGAGTTGACTCTGTGGTCTGGAAAAAGGCCTTTGAGATTTTTGGATTCCTCCCATATTAAAGACAAGCATTTGTGGACTTTTAAAAGAAACAGAAAAAGAGACAGTCTACCCCAAAGAACAGAAAATCAGTTATGAAGACAAATAGTTGATCCCCTAGTTTCTTCTCCAGCTGGAATACTTCAGCAGAAGATGAGGAACTGTAGTGTTCAGGTTGGACAGAACTTTGATCATGAAGCTCTAGAAGGACAGTGAAGTCTTTGTCTAGAAAGACAATATCTAAACAGAATTTCATTTGTATTGCTGTGTCGTGATCGCAATTTAAAGGCTTACAAATGCAGGAAATTAAAATGTTCCACAGTAGTCATGACTCCATCAATCTAAACAGAAATGTTATGATTCATATTGTTAAATGTTCGTGTTACTAACAATGTTGACCTCTGACAGCTCTGCTGCAAGAGAAGCAGCTAAATTGGAACTTGTCTTTAGTAGGTGAGCATCATAATATCTCTGGAATAGTTAAAATCTAACATTTCTACACTTTCATTGCATTTTTGTGTAATATTTATCTAGGAATGGATTTCAATACATTTCACAGAAAACAACTTGTTTTTATTACCTCTAAAGAGAAAGACACATGAATACAACCTTGATTAGGAGTATTGCAAATAGCCAATTATTTTTTATTACTTTCACTCACTGTAGTCAAGCTAAATTAATGTTCCGAGGTAAGAGACTTGGCTAGACAAGGAGGGAGGGAGAGAATGAATTGAACGACCTTCAAGGTAAAGCAGACTGTGCAGTGAGGAAAAGGATAAAGTAGAGCAGTGAGTGAAATGGGGTGGGGATGAGAAAAAGCAAGTGAAAAAGAAAATTCTCAGAGAATCAGAGCAACAGGCAAAAGAGAAGAACTCAGCAGCTACATTTTAAATGGATAAGAGGTCAAAGTTCACTTATTGTAGTAAGAAAATGTAATCTACTAGGAAGGGATCATGATTGGAACCAGTATTTTGTCCTGTAATTGCTCTGAGTATTAGGGAGAGAAGCATAGATTACCACTGAAGAAAGTCATCCACAGAATAGCTTCCCAAGATACTCATGCAGACAAAACTTCTTTTTATGTTCCTAAAAGGTACAGGAAAGGGAATACAAAAATAGTACAGGTGTTTCCTTGTTACCAGCTGTGATAGAAATCACGGGAATTAGTACATCCAGTGTTTCCCAGATATTGATGGAGGAATTTTGATACAAGGAAGAACAAGGAACTTTGGGTTTTCTTTCCAAAGCAGGATTTTTCTTTCACCCTAGCAGAATCCAAGAAGCTCTGCAATCACAAGTCAAGAATTGAGCTGTGATGTGCAATAAGGTCTCCTATACTTCAAAAGGTTCAAGTACCTAGGATGACCTTCACCCTCCTTAACCAATATCTTCTGGCACTTTTACCTCCTATTGATCAAGAGATGGAGAAGCACTTGCTTATGACACCCATACATTAAATCCTTACATCCAGGGAATACACACTTACTTCCCCTTCTCAGTAGGGAAATTTTTCTTCAAATTTACACCTTACTGCTCTTTCATATATATGTCACATCATGCTCATCTACATACACAGAGATAGCATGTACATATATATGTTTGCAAACATCATCCAAGTAGCAAAATATCTTGCTAGATGATTCACTTTATGAGTATTTATTATCTCCTACTTTTCCAGTAATGCAGTTTTACTGAATTATCATCAGCAATTATTAGAGTCTTATTAGAGCCTTCATGACTTTATAAAAGCTCTTGACATTTTTATTCTATTGAAGTTGGGTCTTAAGGTTGAAATTACGTAAGAATATTGATTTGATTTCATTTTAAAACAAAGTTTGTACTCTCTGTAGTTGATGAGAAAAGCTTAAACTATGAAATCAGTAGGGTTTAGAAGTTCTAAAATGAGAAGGCCAAGTAAATTCCTGCTATGTCCCCACTACTTACTGCTCCTAAAATGTGGTCAGCATATGGAAGAGTGGATACATGTGTGCATATTTTAACTGAGGACCATTTTTGAGCTTGGTTTGTGTTCATGAATCCTTGACAATACTAACACTGAACCCTGCAGCAGAAGTTCAATAGTTCAAATTTTATGTAGAGATGTGGAAAGGACATCTCAAAGAAGAAAGTGACATCTATTATACCATGAGGGGTTTTGCTTGTTCTTGTCAGTTTTGCTAAAGAACATGAAAGTGGAGACTTTTTTCTTATGATCACGGCAAAATATTTTGTGCAATTTTTTCCTTTGTTGGCTTTATAAAGTGACTGAAAGTGCATCCACTGAATATAATGCTTCAGATATAGATCTGCTGCTCTCTTGTCATATCTCGGTGATTTTGAACAAGCTCTTATTTCAGATGTAGATCAGAGAAACAAGTAGGTGGTTGAGGAGGAAAAAAGGCAAAGCAAGAAATCCTTTTAAGTTTTTGTGGTGAGGACTCAGCACTGATGAAAGATTTCTACTGTTTAGATCATGCAACTTCCTGATGTTTGAACTGTTTGAGCACTGAGGGTCCTGTACTTGCTATGGCAGGGAGCATTTTCCTCCCACTGACCCTCCCATGCTGAGATTCAAATGTGGATTATATCTTTCTTATTAAGACAAGAATGAACATTGCCTTTCTTAAAAATTGATTTACTGCATGATTTGCATAGAGAGAGAAATCGTTCTAAGAAGAATGGCCATAATATACTAAATGGAAAAGCCAAATTTGAACCATGAGTCTGGGTTTTTTTAAATGAAATAATTATTTATTTTACAAATAATTGGTAAATAATAATCAATAATTTAATAGATAATTAATTTTTTAAGATCTATGGTATTTTTTAAAATAAGGTTTAGATACCTTTTGTATTATTATGCTTTAATGTTACTCTACTTCTAATTTCTCCAAAGGAAAACCCCAAATTATCCCACAGAAAATGTCT
>VZTN01013212.1:106496-233630 GCA_013400515.1 Erpornis zantholeuca | reverse complement strand
AAGGTCATAGCTAGCATCGTGCTACTTAAATGACTGGAACTTGGCCAAAATACTTACATGTTGGATAATTTTTCTACAGAGTTAAATATTATGGTAAGAGTTAAAATACCTGCTTGCTTGATTCTCTAGTTTTGTAGAACTTCTTATTCTAGAATATCAGCTAGGTGCAGAATTTATTTTCAATTTCCAGAAGATCTAATCAGTGTTAAGACAAATTCAGGTAACTCAGCAATTCTTGTAGAATATCTGTACTGCATAATGTCAAAGCACACTAAAAATTTCTGGCATATTAAAAATACAAATCTGGAAATGAGAAAAAGTAGTTGCTTAAACCCTGCTGGTGGAAGCGATCTTTGTGGTAGTCTTGGCCTCTCTCTATTTCTGTGCAGTAAAATGTGATTTTTTTTGCTAAAATCTTAGTTTTGTAACTCGTTCGTTTGTAACTAATCAAAAATATGTATCCTGGTTTTAGTACTGAAGTCTGATAAAATACAAAGTGACGGGTTTTTTTCAATTACAGAATCGGATGCATGAGAGCATGAAATTGTTTGACAGTATCTGCAACAATAAATGGTTCACAGACACTTCTATTATTCTATTCCTGAACAAGAAAGATCTTTTTGAAGAAAAAATCAAAAGAAGTCCTCTCACTATTTGCTACCCTGAGTATGCAGGTATTGGAGGGGTGTGCAGATGTCAAGGGTTTTTTTTGTTAAATACCTAATTTTTGATTAACAGATCATGAGGACTTGTATAACTCAAGGTATCTAAAATATTTATGTGACCTAAAGTTTAAGATGGGGGGTTCTTTCTATGGATCACAAAAAAATAGTGTTTAAGTCTTTTTATCTGGAAGAAATAATGTTGGTCCACCGATAGCATTTACATGTTACTGCTGCAACTGTTCAGGCTCATTTATTTAGCCCATTCTTACTTATGATGTTATCCTACTTTTGTACTTTGATATAAGCAGGACTTCCTGAAATACATGAGAGTTTTTTGAACAGGGAATGTACATACATTTTGACATGTGGCTTATTCAGGATAAACATAGCAGAAGAACATTAATTCATTTAACAGGTCTTAGCATTTTTGTGTATGATTTTCAGTGTAACTTCAGACTACTGCATTGTACAGAAAATAACACGTTGGAGGTAAAAAGCTTAGGAGAAATTTGTATGCCAAGTGTCTTTTATTGAGTGTGGGAAACCCCAAACCTTTTAAAAACATAAAATTTGAAAGCACATAACTTGAATGAAGGAAACAAAATATCCTAATGTAGGAAACTGATGGGTCATTAATGTCTTGTTCCTCTGACACTGAAGTAAATGGAAAGATTATTCTTGCACCTGGAACTGAATTGATTGCTAAGTTTTTATTCTTACAAATGCATCCAAAAGGTCTCCTTCCAAGTTTTTTTTAGTGGTATCTTAAAGCAATGGCTGTGGAATTACGCCTCTTCAGGTTTAGGCAAACTATTTCCAAAGAACCAGTTCCTTCAAAGATAGTGTGCATCTTGTTCTTCTTCTGTTGGAAACCTGCTTAATGAGCAATTTTCTTTTTCTAGGGTCAAACACTTATGAAGAAGCAGCTGCTTACATTCAGTGTCAGTTTGAAGATCTGAACAAGAGAAAAGACACAAAGGAAATCTACACTCACTTCACATGTGCCACAGACACAAAAAATGTGCAGTTTGTTTTTGATGCTGTAACTGATGTCATTATTAAAAATAACCTTAAAGACTGTGGCCTCTTCTGAGAACAGACAAAAGGTTGTTAAATGGTAAATTACATGCCTGAAAACAGGACTTCAACATTTGGAATATGCCCATGCTGTGTAAAACCTGCATAGATATACTTAATTCCCTTTTATTTTATTTTTATGTTTGGAGATTGACTTCGCACAATTCTAATCTGATTCTTTTCAAGGTGAAAGAAGTACAAATTGCATTGTGCTGAATGATAGATCAGTACTGTACTTGCCTGTTTTAACAGCTTTATTTATGTTTGTCTTGTAAATTTAAGTAATTAGTTAACACTGAGATGTCAGTTGATTGTATGTAAACTTACAGTTGTAGTAATGTATTTGTATAAACGTTGAACGGAATATTTTAGTAACTTGATGTCCTCTAAAACATTCCTCTAAAATTTCCATGTTTTATGAAGATACTCTTACAGGAGACAGACACTTTTTGCCTTTGGATTATTTAAACATCTTGTAAAATTAAATTTTCTTTTCATCTTAAGGGTGCATGCTGCCTTATTCTTTACTTTCGTTGGTAATACTGTATATGGTGTTAGCTTTTTTGATATTTAAACAGCCTCATACACCTTCTCAGACTTAAAGAAACATAAACAATAAACTTGTTTTTTGCCTTAAGTTTTGAAAAAAATCTTTTTATAAATTTAGGATAAATGCAAAGATTATTTTAAAATTTAAATCAAATCCACAGCTTATGAAATCTAGGCTTGCTGTCTTTGCAGTGGAAATGTGGCAACACTGGGAAATTGATATTTAAGGGTCAGCTGTCACTGAAGCTGATGGAAATGCAAAAAGGAAGTTGTTAAAGCTATTCATATCAATAAAAAAATTTGGCACTGTGGTCTTTATTCAGTGGAATGAATGGAAAAGTTATCATTGGGGTTTTTTAAATAGACAGTTAGCAAAGACTGGACTTCAGAGTAATGTTTTTTCTCCTTAATAAAAACATAAATTCATGTTGTCCTTTAACTTTTAGCTATTTTCTGGTAATAAAACTAGTTGGATAACTTAATAACCATAGAAATATTGGGTTTTTCCACAAAATAAGGCACAGGGACTTCACAGATTGAAGCAATTTCCTGTTGCATATAGCAAGAATCTTCAGTATTTTGGATAGTATGTTTTAGTGACTTAAAAGTGCTGATTCTTTAATTTTCTCTTGAGTGATAGCCTCACAGTTTCTTATAAGTGAAAGATTATTTTCTTCTGGTTATGCTTTCATTATGTGATTTGCTATCTTAGGTACATATCATCCATTGCCTTAGGGATAGTGCCAAAACTGATTTTTTAATACAGATTTTAAAAGGAATAAGCTTCTAACTGTAAATAAGTTGATGGTTGTCTTAAATGTATGTTGTCATCTAGAAAACACAAATGCACCAAACCTGGAGATAAAATTTTCTATAATTGTTAAAATATTTCAGGCAGCTACAGTACACCATAAGTTCTTTGAAAAGTAAGTAAGTCTTGGAGCCTGTGGCTATTTTTCTATATTAGCATTTATGTTCTTAGAAATGTTCAAAATATTGAAGTGATTGTTCTGTTGTTTAATTTTTGATTGTGTATGTGTTTAAGTTAGGCTTCTGCTTGAGTAAAACTTACCTGCACTTCTCATTCTTTACTGCTTTCTTTGTTAGGTACAGAATTGCTAAATGCATTTTAAATGAAAGATGAGAAAGGAGATAACTTATTGCTGGAGGTTGTTTAATATGTTGATACATTATGAGCTCTTTCAGCAGTTATGGTAAGCAATCTGTATATCCTGGGCTGCTTTTAACTGTGCTTTACAGTTCTGGATATGATTTTAAATCTCACTGAACTACTTCGTGGAATTGTATTTACACCTACGTTCAAGCTGGTTTTTGTACTTAATGTAAAACAAAAAATTGGGATTAATCAAATTAAATAAATCTAAATTTTGTGCCTTGCTTGAAAGAAATGTTTTTTGTTAAATGTGCTGATGGAAATCTTTTTGCATCCATTCTGTGGAGGTAACTAGGTAGTAAAAGTGATAATATAGGAAGTTAAATGTAAAATCTTTGTGCTAGAAGCATTAATTAATAACTAATTAATATTATTCCTTTACCATTTTTCCCAACAACTTCAGTTGGAGAATTTTTGGAATTCCATAACTAGTGGTTTATAAAGTATTTGTATCTTAACACAGAACAATAATTGTGAATTAATTTTGCTTGTTAGTCCACAGATAATCTTGTTTTTTCTGACCTGATGGGTGGCCAGCAGGGATGTTTCCTTGTAGATGTTCTGCACTGGTTGATCAATCTTTGTCCAGAGATAAAACCATCAGCCTAGCCCACTTCTCTAGGGAAAGCTACAAGAGGATTTGCACGCAGTTGTGGTGCAAACACTCTTAATTTTCACTGCAGCTGTAATAAGGCTCCAGTGCATCTCTGTTCCATCAGGAGCTCTGTCAGAGCACTGCAGAACACGGAGGAAATGCTGCACGTGCGCCACTGAGAGGGACAGTCTTGGCCCTCAGCAGCCTGAGCTCTGTTCTCTTCCAGTTCCCCATTCCTCTCATTTCTTCATGCAGAGTGTACAGGCAAACTGCTTTCTCTAGGATTACACTATGCTATTACACTATTACACATAACACTAAGGAAGCTCCCTCTAGTACGTTAGAAATTCCTTCAGACTATTGTAAATGTAGTTAGTATATGTAAAAACCAGACTTGTGGAGACTTCTCCAGCCCCCGTGGTCTTGTGCACGTTTCTGTGGTTGAAGTCTCTCAGTAAAATGCAACGGTCATTAAACATGGAGTTATTTTTAAGAGGCTTAACATAGTGGAAGGATGGTTTGGAAAATTTGCTGTTTGGCTTTGTTGTGCCGCCTATGGAATCTGGAGGTCATTTGATGTTAAGTGTAGTAACCTCTTATTAACTAAAACAAGGTCCAGGATCACAGCATGGGAACAATGTAGCATTTGCTGGATTGCTGTGTCTGGTTCCATGAAGGCAATTAACATCTTCGTGATTTAAAATCTACCTAAAACCTTAGGGAGCAAAAGAGATCCATCTGCAGCATGCTGAACAGCATGGTGGCTGGTGTGCATTCAGAATTGAGGAAAATTAAAGGATAATTGTCTGTTTCAAATCAAGCAAAAAGGAAACCCTGCCAAGATGCTGGCTGTCCTACTGTGTGAATGTCTCTTGAAGTTGTTATACTTCATATTAATAACTAAGATCCCGTGGGTCAGAGAGTAATGCCATTGTTGTGAGCTTCAAAGCCTTGACTATTTCATTTTTTAAAAAGTGTAGAAGTGCAACACGAGTCTTTAAACACCACATCCTTGAATAAATCATAGCCTGTGCAAGTAACCTTATGGGCTATGAATGCAGAAGGTGAGACTGGTAAAAGAGGAACTTATGTAGTTCTTGCACAAGTGTCTGGTTTTTGGACTCTGATGAACAATAATACTGAAATTTCAGTTGCATAGGTACAGGAAAAGCATTTTGTGTTTTTGGCTTGATGTAGAGGACCAGAATTTTACTCAGTTATATTTCCAAGTCATGAAAATATGCTGTACTTAAAGATGGCTGAGTTAAAATGCATTTAACAAGCTTGTTGTCCGTCGTGTATTTAGAAGCAGTGCTTTTCAAAGTTGGTCATGATTCCAGATAAGGTGTTTCTGGCTGGTTTGTTCTTGTGTTTTCTTCTTTTTGGTAGTGAGAAGACTTTGTTATCTGACACAACAGAGATCAGGATTATTGAGCAGTAGGAGTAATTTACTTGATCTAGGGCATAGTTAGGCTTATTTTTAAAAGTGCAGTCAATAGGTTGAGATCTATATGGGGTAGTGTAATGCTATGCTATTTTTTGGTCACACTCCCTTCTGGGTATTAGGACAGGACCAGTGTAGAAGTGTAGGACACAGTGTAGAAGTACACTTCTGTAGTAGAACTGTATTTCTCTAGTGCCGGGTGTCAATTCTGAAAGGAATTTCAGAGCATCTGCTACAAAAGAAAGATTTATGCATGCAACAATGTGCTGATCAGAATGTGCTATCTGAAATTTGACTCTTTAATTGGAATGGAACAAAAGGCATTTAAGACCAAATACATTGTCACTGGAAGTCACTGCAGCTTCACAGAACTAGCTGTTCCCAGCTACCTTAGTCTTTAGTCTCCCTCCTTTTCTGTCCTCCCACTAACAGAAGTTTGGGGAGGAGTGGTGTCACTGTGCTTTCCCTCATGGGTTGTGCTATTTGTGTCGCCATCTAAAGAATGGGTACCTTGAATCCTGCAGAACGTGCTCATACATACTTTGCAGATAGAGAAGATGCAGATGCCTGATGTAAGATTATTATTGATATGGTAATGTAAGAATACGCAGATTGATTAGAAAATAAGTGTATTTAAAACTGCATGTGTTTGGATTGAAAAGCATGAAGAAAAGTTTAGGAAACCAGGAACCTGAAGAGGTGAAGCTTTTCAGTTCTGTAGCTTACAGTTCCACAGTGATCCACAGTCTGATCAACATGACACCAAGCACGTCTCAAATACCTCTTTCAAACAAGTGTCCTCCTGTCGACTAAATCGGAATGCACTGAGTACAGTACAAGTGACTGAGTGGGAAACACATTGCAAATAGAAACATACTTCTAGAAGGTTTTCTTCTTTGTCAAAATAAAGTAAAAATTTTCTAGCCTAAATCAAATGAATAAACCATCAGTTTTGTACATAGTTTCATAATAATTTGTCTCAGGAGCTATAACATCTTCCTGTGAAAAAATATGGTGAGGTAAAGTCACAAATTTTCACCCTTCCTCTGTTTCAGTGTCATGATTCTCTTGAAATGTGAATAAAAAAAACTCAACCCACAAAATCTATTCTAAAAACCATATGAAACTGTCATCCTCAGAATGTTAAATTGTTTTGATTAAAAAATGCTAATACTTGTCCTGCAAGTCACGATTTTTTTGATAGATTAAAACAAAGATTAAACTATTCCTGTTTCAATTCCATAAATTGCATATGTATAATACCTTGTGTAACTTTCATCAAGAGCTTTGTTATTAAAACACAGAGTTTTCTTGTGAGAATACTATTAACTTTGACTTGGTGTGAATTGCCAAAACTTACACTTCTATTACTTTTAATTAAAGGTGAATTAAAAAAAATATCTGTAATTATCTACTTTGTAATTTAGAATGTAAAATCGAACACTAACAACCAGAAAAAAAAATTAAAATTACATTGTAATTTTTCTGTTGTAAACATTAAAACGTTGAAGATGTGAGTTTGGCCTGTAGGTCTATAACTCAGTAAGGATATTTCATTTCTAATGATGACCTTTCTACTATTTTTGGCCCGTAACAAAAATGTGATTTTAATCTTTTGTAATTCTAGACAGATTATCGAAAAAAGGTCAGATTTGTTAGGGACTGCACATGGAGATGAGTACATTTGGTCAAATTCTGAAGTTGTTTCATATAGATTCTGCCAGTATCTTTCGTAGCCAAATTGGTTTGGCTTAAATGTTGTTAGTTTGCCTTGTTTTTCTACCTATTAATTTAATTCTTTGTAAAGCTCTCAGTCTTTGGCCCTCTGACTCTATTTAAGGAATGGAAGAAAGTAATAAATTTTATCATCTGCTGAGACAAAAAAACATTTTCAGGATGTTTGTAGTCAGTCGGACATGAGATTAATGTTCTGGGAAAGCATTAAAGAAAATATTCAGTGATGATCTTCACAGCTCTGTCCAACATTTGAAGAAAGCAATTTTGAGAGAGTGTTGTGGCATGAAGTTGTTTTTTGGTATGTTTTTGCATGCTTTTGTTGTCTGGAGCTCTAATCATGAGAAAGTAACACTGAGGTATTTGCAGTTGCTCAGCCACTTATCCCTTTCCCAGGTGAGGCTGTTGATGACTGTGTTAAAGGTGCAGGCAGCCTGATCTTCTGTATATTGAGGAAAAGGGTTCTGAGCTGCTCAGCAAAAAGAAATGGGCAGGGGGCACCTTGATCCTCCTGGAGAGAAGAGGGTAAGCACTCTTCAGCAGAGTGAGTAGAGGTGGAGGAGGGGGTTCATAGTTGCACTTCTGATGTCTATTAAGTTTGTATTTGAGTGCTAATCAGGGTTTAATACAATTTTACAAGTAGAGATGATGTATTTGGATGCTGCTAAGAGACAGTCATTGGTATGTTGTACACTTAATCTTTGAGCATGTTGTCCTATCTAGATTCTCAATCCTTCGAGATCTTTCTCCCTGTAGTTAAAAGCTGTGCCAGAAGGAAATGCTACTAGAGCTGCAGAGTAATAGTTTGTGAGTCTTTAATGAGTTTTGTCTTCATCAGAAATTTTAGTGTTGCAGCATTTCAAAGATGATCTGACAGATAAATCGTGAGGTTAAATGGGCTTTATAATGTTTTAAAGTGCAGAGACAGGAACAAGCTGTTTTATATCACTTCATTTTTTTCCCCAGTAAATCTGTGAAATGAAGATGAAAAGAGAACTCCAAGACTCTTGAGTCTTCCCAAGACCAGTGTTGAAATACGACACTTAGGCTGTAAGAGAAGCAGAATAAAGCATTTGTGTCTCCTGTGGAATTACAGCAAAGAACTGATAGCACTTCCTGATAGCACTGGTGTTTTTAATCCAGTTCGATGACAGTTGACAACCTTGGCAAAGAAGAGAGAAATACTGGGATGGTGTCAATGATACAGGACCGTAAACTACCAGAGTACAAATGTTCGGGTCGTTTGAGGCCTAACTGATGGCTGCTGCAAATGGGTTGTTTACACAAACTGACTTTCAGAGAAATCTTTGAAAGGAGTTACCTGTTCCTTCGCTTTCAAAAGGATTGCAGAAGGCAATGAGCAGTTCTGCTAGAAATACATAATTTACTTTGCTTAAATGTTCAGCATTTCAAGTGAGTTAAAAGACTTTTTGAAGTGATTGCCTGTCAGCTGGCATGGACTGATATGTTTTCTTAGCCTTTGGTGAATGCAGTGTAGTTCAGATTCTTTAAAACAACAAAACTTGTACTTCTGAGAAGTAAGGAAGGCATGATCACTAAGAAAATAATTTGCAAAATTAAAATTGCATGTTAGGTAGCTAAGACTTGCATTCTTTCAATAACACACACACACGGTGTTATGCCAGCATTTCAGAAACTTAATTTTTGAAATAGATCTATGCCAGGGAGCATTTCACATTGCCATACTTTCTACAGAAGTCAGGGGTTGATGACACTAATGTATTTCCTATAGTCCAGTTGCAAGGATGTTTGGTTGGCAGTTGGGATGCTGAGTCTCAAACTCATTCAAATTTTTGAATTACATTTGGCCTGCTGAAATCAGATAAAATCTTCCTGACATGTGGGCAATTAAATACTCTGAAATTGTTATTTTTCCCTTGTCATGTTGATTTGATTTTGTTTATATGATACTGACTTCTCTCCTGCAAGGACTGGAATCTGTGTCTCAGTTACATCCTAATCATTTATTCCTTTGCAACAAATGTCTGTATCTTCTATTAAGTAAAATAAGTTCAGTGGAAGGTCTCAGAGTGAGACCCTTCCTCAGCTTCTTGCCCTGAACGAAAGGTGAGCTCTGTTGGTATCGTGAATGAGGGCCAGTGGTACTCTGTTGTGTGAGAATATTGCTGTCCCTCCTCTTCACCTTTGGATGATAACAAAATCATCCTTTTGGACTTTTTTTTTCCACAGATACCATCTTATTTACAATAGATCACAATGTTTAACTCAGTTTGAAATTAGTCATTTTTTTGAACTAGCAGCTCACTTAAGACTGGCTTGGTCATGCATTAGCTGTTTCTCTTCTGAGCTGGATGGATTTGGCCTGAGGAGACGTTCTGTATAATGCATGTGTTTTTAGGCCATTCATACTTGCAGTTTTTTCTTGCATCAGTTTCCATTCTCTGTGTATATCTTGAATTGTGCGGTTATTTATAAATGAAGGGGGTTTAAAAGTGGAAAGCTTTTTTTTTAAATTTCCTTTTGGTAGGATGGATGGGGACGGAATACAAAACTAAAAAATACCAGTTTGAATCATCTCAACAGGCTTCAAAATTTTCCATTCCTGAAGATTAGACATTACATGAGAGGTTTGTATACTGCTAAACAATTTAATATGCTTTTTTACAAAAAAAATCAGATTGAAAAGAAAACTCATACTTAATCCCCTTTTTGTCTCTGTCCTCTTTCTGGTCAGAAAAGAGTAGTTAATTGATGACTTCATTAACTATGATGCCATTAGACATGGGGGAGACAGACAAAAATCAAAATACTGTTCATTCTGGAAGAATTCAGATAGCAAACTGAGGAAAGGCTAAATGATGAAACAGGACTGCAGGAGTTTAACTGGATAATGGAACAATTTTAAATTCCTGAATGAAGGCATGCAGCTTCATTGCAAGGTGTTGGTCCCTTGCCTGAATTGACTTTAACTAAAGGCTGCTGTGAAAGCATTTCTTTGCCTCATTGCCAACCACTATTCTGCTTCAGAGCCATTAATCTTTGCTGTGTTCAAAAAGAGATTCTTAGAAAATCAATTTCCAATGGCCCAGGAGGCTGGACATCAAAGGCAGGTCTTATGAGCCTTGTTCTGGAAGGCAAAATAGTAGAGGTAACGTTTCTACAAAGGCCTCTGTGCTTTAAACACAGCAAAGTGATGTTTATAGCACCTCATTTTATCAAATAATGTACTTTGTTAGCTGTCGTATCAGCACACCTCTTCACTTGTATTCTATGTTAGGAGCCCAGTGGTGCTGAATTCTTTGAAAGAGAAATGATGTGAGAAATGTGGTGAGAAGATACAATCATTTATCCTCCTATGTCGATTAATATCTGATTTTTTTTCTATTGCTGTCAAACAGCCTGGAGGTCATGCCACAGAGAATGATAATCACGAAACAGCATCATCAAAATGTATTTGCTCAAGGATGAGTTTGCTTCTGATGCCAAAGACTAGATAATGGAGGAGTTAGAGCTAAGTGACAGAATTCAGTAGTTCTGTGGGATGTTTGAATAGCTTTGTTCAATGGGTCTTTGCTGAGCTGCCTGCTACTCCCTGGAGGCTCTTCAGCTCAAGAGGCAGTTTTGGGTAGTTTTGTGGCCTTGGGAGTTTGTAATGCTCTAAAAAAATTCCTACTCTCTTTGTTGGAAAGTTTTCCCTGGTCAGTATCTCTCTTCTAAGAGCTACCATCTTATGCAATATATGGAAAATGCCTCAAATAACCAATATACCCTTGCTCATTGTCTTGCTACGGGCTTGAATATTTGATGGGTCTAATTTAGAGGTCTTTTTTCCTTCTATGGTTTCTTTTTTATTTTTTTTTCTGTTGCACCCTTTTGAATGTTCTATAGTACTGCAGCTGTGCTAAAGATACTGATAAACCCACAAGTACTTATAGTCTTGCTGATACATCAGTTATTATGGACCACAATAATTGTTTCCTCTACAGTTTAGAAATGTCATGCATGTTTTCTTTTTCTGTTTTAGTACTGCACTTGAAGTTTTGAGTGCTTTTTAAAATTACTCTTCAGTGCTTTTCAAAATTACTTTTTAGTTCAGGCTGTGTGAAATCTCTCTGTATCTTAACTTGGGCCATTAGCTCAAGAAACACACTTTAGTAAAAGCTGAGTAGTTCCATGAAACTGTGACCAGTGTACCTTTCTATTTACAGGGCTTTCTCCCCACCCCAGTTATTTATCCACAGCTACAATAAATGCACTTGCCAAGTGATGAATTGATTTAGGGGGATTTTTATTAGCAGAGGAAGGTAACAGGAAATGCAGTGAGTGGATCTTGGGGAAAAGGAAGCAGCTGGGGATGCCAGTGGCTATGGGATTTGTTGCAGCTGAAAAATAAGATTTTAACATCTGTCTTGTGAATGCTATATTTAGTGTTCTGGAGAGGAAGCAGATGGAAAGAGGCTATCAGATCTGCACAGTGTGGAAAGATAAAGAATAAGCCCTTTTAAAGCAATATAGAATCCTTACGTATTTCCTCTTCTGCAACAGTTTCCATATGATGATTACATGGTCATATACACAGCCTCTGGCTGTCCTGCATGCAGGTCCTGAGCTATGTCTTATGTATGATGGAAGAAGGTTTTGGCATGTTTCTGAAGCACTTGCTGTGTTGTGTTCTTAAATGCTTTATGCACCACTATAAATGGTATTCTTGTGTCTTTATTGGGATTGGTACTTTTAAAAGTGTTGTTTTCAATCACTCTTACCCTGCTGATGGAACAAGAACTCCTGGCTGGCTGCTGTTCCAATGGTGGGAGACACAGCTGGTCAGTCTGACCCAAGGCAGTGGAGTGCCAAGTGTGAAACCGTGCTAAGTCAGGGATGAAGCAGTGATGATCCAAGATGAGGCAGAGGACTGCCAAAACCGGACTATCTAGATCTTTCCCATTTAAAGTGAACAAACTCATCGTGAACTGGAAGTTGCCAATTGGAAGTTGCCTCATTTCCTACCTGCTCTGACCACGAATGCAAAACCCTTTTTGCTTTGTTTCCATAAATGATCCTTTGAGGCNTGTTGTTTTGGGGGTTTTTTGGTTGGGTTTTTTTTGTTGTTTGTGGGGTTTTTTTTGTTTGGTTTTTTGGTTTTTTTGTTTTTGGTTTTTTTGGGTTTTTTTTAAGAAAGAGTTGAGAGTTGGCTGGAAAAGGAAGCGATGGGTGAGGTTTTTTTGTTCTGTTGCAGCAGCTGTAGTTATTTTTTTAACAGTAGAAGGATAGCAGAGGAGTAGTGACTTTGAAGCACAGAACTGCTTTGAAAAAGTTCTTTTGGCTTTTTTTTTTAGTTTTTCTTTTTTCTCGGTATTAGTTTAAAGGTATAGAAAGGTATAAGATTTATTTTTTGGGCATAGAGTAGGCGATATGGGATACATTATAAAGTTACACTAAGGTGAATTATCTGGAATAGCATTTAATGAGACTGAGACATGGGTAGTTTTCCATTCCCCACAGTTATTTGGGACATCTAAGAAGTCATTCCACAAAGTGAATCACAGCCAAAGGAGTCTGCAGCATGTGCAGTGGACATCATGATTTACCAGTTGGACAGGGTTTCACTGCAGTAAATAAGCTTGAGATGTTAGCCTGCACTGGAGAGGCATACAAATCCTCTTTAGGTAAGATCTCACAAGCATAAGAACACATCGCATTTCATCCCTCAAAACCAGCATCAGAGGTCGGGAATTTCTCTCAATACACAAGCAAAAGGTTCTGGTACTAGAATACAACACTAAAGCATACCTGACAGTGCTGCCCATCGCTTTGCTGCCAACGTGGACAGGAGTTTTGTGTTCAGCATTGTCTGTCCCACACAGCTGAATTCCACTTCCACTAAGGTTAGAGGATGACCAGCTAATCTAGTTCTGACTTACTTGTGATGACCACAAAGCCCCATGCTGGCCAGTATGTCAGCAACCACCTTTTAATATGGCAGGACTTACAATGGATGTTGGCTGATGTGAAACTTTTTATCATATTTACTATCCAGTGAGCATTTAAGATGGTCTCTGTTTAGTCTGATGCAATTAGATGCAAATGCTGTCATAAACAGTAACACCATGTAATACTAGCAACAAGATGGTTCTTCTGTTTATTTTAAAACCCCCCTTCTATTCTGAGTTCAGTTGCTTTTTATTTATTCTATATGAATGTATAAACAATATCATGTGCAGTATAGGTGAGAAGGGTTCTTGTACAGGTAAAACAGTCCCTTTTCATGCTGTAATGTGCTATCATGTGTTAAAGATATTTTCTGTGAGAACACACTGGAACTTCTTTTCCACTGATGGAAATGGCATGAGGTATTTCTCTATTACTGAAAATAGAGACCAAAACTGACTTCTGTAGAATCTCTGAAAGACCATTTCCTGACATACCTCACTCATTATAATAAATTTCTTACTTGAAGTTGCATGTGAAGTCTGTGGCAGATCTAGTGAATGTGAGATAATCATATTCAGCCTTACTCTTTAGGTATCTGTAAAACTGCACTATTATCACTTCTGAGTGATAATCACTTAGTGATTATCAGTTCTCAGCCACTTCTGAGATCTCGCTCTCTGAGCTGCAGTGATGTAGTACAGACCATTTATTTCGTATTTAATTATCCTTGTGTCCTGGAAAGATACTGAGCCTTTCTTTAAAGACATAGGTTAGAAAAGCAGTCTAAACTTTCCAGAGATGGAGTAAAATACTACTTTAGGAACTCAATATACAACCTTTTTCTTGGAAAACCTGTGCTTATGTCCTTTTAGAAAACGTGTTTATATGAACCTTATCTTATATTAGTTGGTTTTATCATATTTTCCTTCTGATAAAAAGTAGCTGACTTCAGAGTGGTATTAACTTCTCCATAGAAAAGAGATTTCATAGCTTCTCTTCAGATACAGTGTTCTCAAATCCAGGCATAAGGTAGTAAATATTATGTACTAACGCTTTACAATATGATCTGTCAGCAATCCTGTTAAAGTAAAATTGAACATCTTTTCAAGGATTCATAAAAGCTGGTACTAAAACCAGCTGGTAGCTGAAACTGAAATTGCCAGACCTCTTCCAGCATTACAAGCTTTTTATATCCATTGGAGAAGAACAGAACACTTGTAACATACATACCTTGCGAATAGAAAGAATCTGTGGAGAGTTGTGTCTTTGCTGACTTTTATAGGGATCATCAGGGAGGACATTTAAGTCCTTCTTCCAAGTATTGCAGACTGGCTTGTCACCACACTGCTCTTGTTTGTGCTCTACGTTGGCTTGGCTTGCCTGGGCTGTACAGTGGTTCAGCTGCAACACCAGCTCTGGCTTCTTCTGGAGTGTCTCTCATCCACTTGTGCTCGTGGGTCACTTGTCTCACACCCACCTTGGCTATACCTCATAGCAAGCAGCACAGACCAGGAGAAGCAGATTTGTTTGAGTAAAATGCCTGTTGCTAAGGGTGCAATGCCCAAGGTCTCTGTTCCATGGGATGTTACTCTGAACCAGCTGCTCTTTTGGACCAACTGCTCCTCAGCAGTTCTAGGTGCACTCTTGGTGCAGAACCATATTTTCAGAACATTTTCACCCTGGGAGAAAATGAGGATGCATTTCCTTTGGAAGCACATTCCTGGTGAAAATTAAAACTAGTGTAGACACACCCACCTCGTTATTCACTTGAGGGAGACTGTGCACAGATGCTCAGTCTCTGTATATCGCTGGTATAGAAACAAGCAGCAACCTGTCTACAGTCACCATGCCCAGTGCTCTTATTTCTACTGAAGGCGTGGTCTTCTGGGAGCTCATACCTCTGAAAGAGAGCCTTACCACTGCTCTCGGGATCTTGGAAATCCCTCACCTGCACTGGTCAGTGAGGAATCAATTCAAACTGATTCAGTTCTGCTGGTGATCTTAGCTCGTAATGCCGTATTTCACTTTTAGTATAGTTTGGTCTGTAACACTTGTATACCCATGGTTAATCAGTACTGGTGTGTTATTAGTGATCTCTCAACTGAAAAGGAGTGTACATCCCTGTATGCAGTTTCCATAATAAAATTATGATTGTATTAAGTAATAATTGTTGTTCTGTCATTTTACAGGCCCTGTATGCTGTTTTGGAAGGTCAGTTGTTTCTCTGAGTCCTTACAACAACAGATGTAACTGCTTACATCACAAATTGGCTTTTACACCTCAGCTTTTTTCCACTGAAGATGCATTTCTTCTCCACAAAGTAAAACTCATTCTCCATGGTCTTCATTACCATTCAGCTCTACCAATGGACCTAGAGGCTCCTGCACTTGCTTTGAGGCTCCTAACTCTTCTCTGTTGACATGCAAGATATTTTCTGTCATCTCATTAAGGAGAAGGATGGCGTGGGACAGCCCTTCTACCAGCAGTGTAACGTGCTTCAAACCACTGTTCAGAGAGCAGAAAGCTCCGAGCTGTGCCATATTATCCCAGTGAATTGTTCAGCAGGCTCAGCCTTGTCCAAGGCTGCTATTCTCCAAACTTCCCTGTCCCCTCTCTTGCACAACCAGACATTGCACTCCTCTGTATTGTTTGTTTCCCTGCCTAGAGCACTGATCTTTTCTCCGTAGTGAAAGCTTGCTGCATGCACAAAGTG
The DNA here is from genome assembly GCA_013400515.1 of Erpornis zantholeuca. Taxonomy (NCBI): domain Eukaryota; kingdom Metazoa; phylum Chordata; class Aves; order Passeriformes; family Timaliidae; genus Erpornis; species Erpornis zantholeuca. Next base: position 217,766 of record VZTN01013212.1, on the reverse strand, counting down.
TCCCATAACGCATAAGGGCACTTCATAAGGACACTCTTATAATACAAGGCACAAGCAGTATCTTGCTTTTATTGACCATAAAGATCACCCACCCTTGTTCTACAGGGCTATGAAAGTTTTTGTGAAAGCTCTTAGGCTGCTGGAAGGCTGCTCTTTAGCTATCACCAAACCTCCGCGGGTTCTGGGTGTTTCTCCTTATTGCTGGCAGCCTTTTATCTATGGAGATAAAGTGTTCCTCCATCATAACTCTCTGTTTAGCAACCTGGCTTTCTGTATTAACCATCTATTTGGGCTGCCTTCTTGGTAAAAAGGTTAATATTTGTGAGAGGTGTAGGAGCAGAAAAGGCTCCCATCAAAACACTGAAACAATTTTTTTTAAGATTTATTTTTGATAAGGATCAGCCAGCCTGTGTGAGGAGGAGACTGGGGAGAGGCTGTCAGCTGTCTTGATGGCAGCCTACTTGGCCTCTGCCTGGACACCTTGTAGAGCCAGAAAAGTGTCCTGTCATGTGGTCTTCTGGTATAGGAGACTCAGATTAGAAAACACGACCAAGGAACTGCTCTTTTCTTGGTGTTCATGACCTTTCTTCAAATGCAGCCCATCAGTCTGTTTTTCTATTGCTCCTTCTTCTCTTTTTTGCAACATTTTGAAAATCAGCCTGCTGCTGGGTGACCCACACTGAATTGTACGTGCAAGCCTGGGGTGAGGTGAGGCTAAAATCTCAGATCTTTCTGTGGTGGGGAACTATTTTAGACTGAAGACATGCCCTCTCCATGCTTAGATTACCGGGATCTCAAAACTAAAGGTTTTATTACAGCTTGATGACAATACCAAAAAAAAAAAACTTCTTGGAGAAGGGTCTTTACTGAGATGACTAATTAGTAGTAGTTAGTTTAGCATACTAACTACTGCTAAACATCCTTTGGTGTGGAGAGGGAGAGGATGCCCTGTGCTCAGTCTGAACAATCTCCCTGTTTCCATAATAACCTACAGATGAGAACCTGGAATGAGTTTTTCTGTGGGAAACAGCAGTTGAGTTGGGAGTATTAGACTCGGTGTGCTGTGGGAAGGGTTTTACTACTGATCCATCCCTGTTTTTTCCTTGTTGCCTGCTCAGAAGGAATTTGACAATGCTTTGCACCAACGTTAAATAATTAATCACAGTAGCCCCATCATCCTTTGGGGAAACACGCCCTTCTGATGGGAGTTGCTCTTCTCAGCCACGTCTGGGACTATGGGATCTGCTTCTCCTCCTGGTGGCAGCAAAATATGTGGCATGGGCACTGCAGGAAAATTGACCAATATTCCTTTTTCCAAGGAGGTCAATATTTGGGATCCATACCATGGCCAGGCTGTCCTGGTAGAGGAAAAGCAGTCTTAGAAGCTTGGAGTGGTCTTGTGGGATGAAGGTGGAGTGTGGAGGCCAGGGAAGATGCCAGTGGGATAGTAATCATGTGTTCCATACTGGGTGACTTGTGTTTTGTGATGTATATCTCCCACAGCCTCTTGCTTTCATCCCATACCATGTGTCCCCAGTGGGCAGCTTTTGGTGGCACATCCTCCTGCCCACACAAACACAGCCCAAGCCATGCAGGGCTGCTCCTGCTCTTTGCCTTACCATAATGGGGCTGGGGGTGGGCTGTTTGTGACTGAGGCAGGAAGGTGATGATGATGTTGTGTTTGAGGCTTTCAAGGGCCTCAGAGGTACTGAGTGCATGCAGTTGTGGCATATGGAATACTTAGGATTTCCCAAATCAGAAAAAAGCTATCATAGGGATGTGAACCCTGAGATGCCAAATGGCATATCTGAGGATCTGCAGCTTCTGTCCTTGTCTCCATTTAAGAAATGCTGATACTGAACTGATGGGTGTAGAAAACTCTGATGAAATAGTATGGAATTCCTTTCAGAAATCTTATGGCAGATACCATGGCATACCAGATGCTGTTGGCGTGGGAAGAAAAGGAAAAGGGCAGATTTGCTGCTGGAGGTTTCTAAAGTCAAATCTTCTGAAGCTGGTCAATTGCATAGTCTGAATTTTGTAATGTTTTCAAAACCCTAGATGTGGATCATTCTGTTTGGAAAAATAACTTGTGACCTCAATTTGTTTTCTTACCTTTTTTTTTTTAATTAAAAAGTTAATAAAAAATATCATAAGATGATTATATTTTTCTTTCTAGTCTTTGGTGCTTGATTACACTATATAAGTCCATGATTGTATTCAGTAACAAAAAACCAGAGCAATGAGATTTAGCAATTTTCCTGTTTGCTTCTATATCCTCATACTGGTCAAAATATTCAAGGATGTTGCTAAAAATAAGCATCCTCTTCCTGCAAGGCAGTGAACTCGGATTGTAAAGTGCCTCTTTCAGGGGGGTACACAAAGTAACAGGAAATCTGTTCGGTCTTATTTCAGTTTACTGGTGCTTGGCAATGATGTCACCCTTCTAGAACAAGGGTTAGGCCCTGAGAGCAGGAGTAGTAATTCTGTTCCACAGTCCTGTGTTTCAGAGGAATGACCTCTGGTTAGCTTTGAGGCTGAGCCAATATTCAGTGAAAATGGGAAGGCAGGGTCATTTGAACTTTCTTCAGGGACATCTGTTGTAATTTAGGAAAAAAAAAAAAAAAGTATATCTCCCCATATAGGCTTTTTTCTGAAGTGGTAAAGCTGGTGGTAAACCCCAGGTATTTAATGCTGTGTTCCTTAAGTCAACATACTTAATATTTTTTTTTCAGGTCCTTATTCCCTTCATTTCTTCAGTTCATGAAATCAACTGATTTTTTTTGTTAGCAGAAAGATTAACAATTATATTCCAAATTCCAGTGAGTTTTCTTGCTTTCGCTGGTTTGTTGGGGTTTTTGAGCAGGTCGGTCAGGTCTGCCTAAGTGTGTATGGTTGCATACGAGACTCCTAGCAGAAGTCTAATCTCAGGAATTATTACATTTCAATCCTGAGGAATTCCATTTGTTTTCTTATTTCCGTTTTTGCAAGTGATGGATATTTTTGTTACTGTTTGAAGTGTTTGATGTTCATGTGTACTTGGCTCTAAGAGGAAGGATTGTCCTCATTGCATTGATAATTTTCAGCTACCTTTTGCATGATGCTTTTTAACACTATTGTGAAGTGTTTTACCTTAATGCAAACATTTAATCAAGATTCATATGAATCTTACTAATCCTTAAGTTCTTCATAAATAAATATATGTTACCATACTTATGTAACAGAAATTATTGGTAGTGCAGTGTTACAGAGTTTATTCATGCTACAGAATTTATTTATGTTAATATTTATATTCATTAATTTATATTAATATTCATTCAAATGACTTTATTAAAAGAAACAAATAGTTAGTCCCTTCCTATGAGTGAAAAACTGAAGGAGAAGAGAGTGGAAAGGGCTACTGGGGCAATGCATCTGTCCTGTTTCCAGAATTCAGTGTCAATGTATCCCATATCATCCAGGTAGGTGGTTTATGTACCCCCCACATAGGGGGAATCCAGCATCCACAGGCAAAAATCATACATTCAGAAATCAAGGGTTATCACTGTCCTACATAAAAGACAAAAATCCTGTAGATTGTGGCAAGTTTGCTGAGCAAAGAGCCAAAACCTAAACGTGTATGACTCTGTCTTCAGGAGGCCTTACATCTGTATTTCATGTTTTGGATGATGGTGCTGTTCATATGAGATATCTGTGCCCTGTCACTTTGAATATGGTCAGGTGTCAATACATGTAAGAGTATTGCCTTCATGCTTAAAAAGAAGTAGACAGTGAAGCTCTTACTTGGTTCTGCCCAACACCAGGACTCTCAGAGTTTCTGCATGTCTGGTGCCAACTCTATTCATCTTGTTTAATAAGTTACATCGGCTCTGAGTGTCAAAAGCAAATGAAGATTTGCTCTTTTAGAAACTGCAAGAATGAAAGAAGTTCCTGGGGCTGCAGCATCCAAGTATTAGAGTGCAATAATGAGTATCCAGTGAAAGCCCCTTTCTGCTGATAGATCTGAGTTGCACATGCTGTTAGCTCAGGGTGGTTTCCGGGTGATTGGGACTGATTCAATATTGGGGATTTGGGATCCAATAACCCCAAAGTGAAGATTACACCTGGTCTGTTGGAAACTCTCTTTAGTCTTTTCAGTCTAATAATTTCAGCTATATTCAGAGGTGATATAAATCACATGCACTTTCCTGCCAGGCATCATTACTACTTTGAGGTAGGTTTGCTTATAATTCTGTCCTCAAAATATTATATTATTGCTTTCAGATGAGTCCAAGAGGGAATATTTCATTACTAAGTCATGTAATTAAGTAGGCAGCACAGCTGAAGTCCAGCAGGAAGGGTTCCCAACAACCTATTTCTGTTGCTTGAGCCCTGGAGGCTGGTGGTCTGCTGACTGTGTCTTTCCTAAGGACAACACTATCTTGAAATTAGCATGAAAACACTTACCTGGGAGAGAGAAAAAAAAGTTGGGTTTTTTTTCATCTCGAGGGTAATTAAAAAGCCCCCAGTGCAGCAGCTTGGAAAAAAACGGAGACCACTGCTTCTTCTAGCAGAATCCATCTTTATTACACAGTATAAACTCCAGTATTTATATGTTCCTACCATGGGAAAGTTTTAAGAAAGTTTTGGGAATGTGCAGAATTAAAGACAAAACAGCTACACCGGCCAAACGCCTGGCAGGGCAGACTTTTCTACCCCTTATCAGTCACTCCCGCAAAGATGCCATCTCCCAGCCATTCTGGGAGATAAAGGAGAGACATTCACACCTGGTGTTTAGGGCTGCAGTCATTTCCTTGGTATGCATCTTGCCCAAGAGAACAGAAGGCCCTTATCAAGATTAAGATAAACAAGTAACAAGTTGGTTTTCTACCCAGGCCTCTCCTTAAGGACTGAATGGCTGCTGCAGGCCTCTGCACCCTAAACTTTTTAAAATATTCTGAGACTATAAGTGAAGGGGGGATTCTAGGTAAACAATAGCTATATTGCATTGCTAATTATGACTGAGATCTATCAGGCATTTTTAAAGATGAGTATATCAAATCACAGACAGTTCTGAGAACTTTTCATCTTCTATTTCCTGTGAAAATGTAGATGATCTAGCAGAGAGAGGAAGACTTGTAAACAGCTCTTGGTCTGGCTGAGCCAGTACTCAGACAGGTCCATTAACAGCTATGGGAAAGTGCTGCAAACTATAAAGAAAACAGCTGAATAACACACGTCTTTTGGATACTACCCAGGTTTGCTGAATACAGACCTGACAGTGTCTTTGGGCTGCAATGTGTGACAGTGAGGGAGCTGAGGAGAAAATGATGAAGTGGCCTTCCAAGATGTCTCTGACTTGTATCTGGAGTTGAAAGTAAAACAAATAATGTTCAAATCATCAACTTATTCATAATGAACAAGTTCAATGGCTTTCAGTGTAAAAATCCAGGCATACAGGGACATCTTTGTTCTCCCACAAATGACTTTAAGGCCTGATGTTAAGTCTAGTAATGTTATTCAGAACACTTGAATTGACTTTTGTATGCCTTGGATGTAATACTTTATAAACAGAGTAATTCAGAGATGAATCCCTTTTCTCTTAGGAAAATAAATACAGAAGTCTCTTATGAAATTTTCACATATGTGACCAGGGAGTTAAATATTCCTCATTTTTTGATTCCTTCAGGAAGTAGAGACAGATAGACACTGAACAGACAAAGCCATTACAGGAATGATTCCCCTGGTGTTTAAGCTCAATCATCAACAGATTTGGAAATGTGGTAAAAGTGACCTTTAAAAAACAGGAACTACAATCATAATGTGTAATTTTTAAGATGTATCGCAATGTTATAGCAAAGATGGAAATTACATCAGAAGCAAAGACACACATCTGCCATTTAAAGCTTAACATTTTAGGATGGCAAATTATTGCCAGTAAAACCATATTTTTATGTCCATACTGACTGATATATTCAGCCTGGTTTATTTCATTCTGTCTGTACAAAGCAAGTGTAATCGTGGGTTTTTCAGCAGAGTTTACAGCTGCTTTTCTTCTTTGGGGTACTATAAAGCAAGTCCAGTATGTTAATGGATTTGGACCTATACTCTAACAAAGTAAAAGTAAATACTCTAAGCAAGTATGTAACATGCCCGATAATCAAAAAGAAGAGGCATAAAGCAGCTTCTAAAGTTAAATCTTTTTCTTTTTGCAACTGACCCTTGTTTTTTGAGACCTAGATTTGCAGCTGTCTGTGAGTGAGAGGGGAAAGAAAAGAAGCAAAGATCAAATGCTCTCTGGAGTTTTCTAGACCAGACATTCTGTAAAATTGGCATACTTAATTTTGATATTTCAGGCTTTTGTGGATTCCTTGTTTCTACTCCCACCGAACAATATCCGATTTCACAGCAGCAGCAAACATGTTGCTGAAGCAAAACAGCATAACTGCACCAAAGAAGGAATAAGATATTTTTTTATTTTCTTTCTTTTTTTCTGACCTGCTTTAATTCATCACAGCAGTCTTCCTCTCTGCTTTGACTACTCCAGACACCTGGAGAACAAAATCTATTATAAAAATTCTTCAGACCAACAAAGTGCTCACTTTGCTGCTCATTAGTAAATGCCACTGAGGATGAGTGAGAGTTGAAGTTCCAAAGGTTGTCTAACCATACTGTTTCTGTAGATCTAAACTCCTGACTCCTCTTGATGCTCCTGGGACAAGACAGGCTCTTGTGTTAAGCCAAGCCTTCTCCATAATGTGGGTGGTGTTACAGCAGAAATATTTTCTGCCCTCATCCTCTGTCTTGTAGAATAGGAGGTGGAATTCAACCCTTTCTGGCTTTCTGGTCATTTTATTCCAAGAAACAACTGCTGTGCACAGACACCAGGCTGCCTTTGGCCCTGCTGTGTGTCCATACTTGGACACGTCAGAGCTTTGGAAAGCTGAGGGATGATGTTACCTGGAGCATGGTAGGGTGCTATGAAAGTACATCAGGGCCATGAGTCTGTGCTCCCCCCTCCCTCTAGGCTCTTCCAAGCTGGATTTAACATAATGGAGAGTCTTTATTCCTTCCTCTCTGTCAGCAGTTCTCACAGATGATTATCCACGGACAATAACATTATTATGACTTGCTATGAATTACAGAAGCTTTGCGTGGCTGCTCTAGCTGAAGAACAGCATGGACAGCAGTAGCACATTTGATTGCCATTGTAATATCTGCTACAGGGTGCACACAGAAATTTTGGAATGGAAACTTTGGAGTTTCCCACCTAGGAAGGCTGAAATGAAAAGCTCGTTCCACTTATGCACAAGGGGCAGACAGCAAAGGCTAGTGAGTTTTAATTTGGTTTAAACCAATTTGATCTCAGAAATAATATTTAAATGTGGTCATAAATATTTAAATGTGGTCGTTATGCTGACAGCTTGCTTCATGGGGAGGTATACACAACTGTGAAGAATTACTAGTGTATATGGTAGCAAGGGATTAAAAATTACAAATTTAAGCTATACGCTCACTATTGTGGCTCTTTTAAACACATGGAGAGAACTAAGTTGTTCAGCCATGTAATTTGGCCTGCTTACATTAAATGATTGCATGTTTAATGGCTACAGTAATATGAGAATTTTCTGAAAATCCGTTCTTGCATGTGTCTTGCAGTACAATACTTTCTCTGTGTTGTCATTTAAAATAACAGACAGTGGAAGAAAGTGGAGAGGGTATTGTCACAAATAAATGGTCAAAAACAATACAGTTGATAGTAAATTTAATGGTTCTCAGTTCTTGCCTGCCTTTTGCCCTTTCTTCGCACATGATTTTCTTGATTTTGCTCTCTCAGAGCCATCTCTGGAGCAGTTTAAATGTAGCACACTGAAGTGTGGTTTACAAGATCATTTCTAATATTGCCTTACTGCTCCGCTTCAGGAGGAGCAACACTAAACCTCTTCCTGGCCTTGTGAAATGGTGCTGTAAAATATCAACTGCAGATAGCTAAAATTTACTTCTGGATCTCAATCTTCCTTTCATGTGAAAAATGCAGCCCGCTCCAAAGGCATAGAGGTATTGACATGTTAAAGCATATAGAGAGATTATAATTAAGTGAATTAGTCAGAAACAGAAGTACTGGGTATTTTTGCAAAATAATAATGAGTCAAGGAGTTGCCTGAGACAAATGAGGAGCCAGCTTTTCACACATGAGCATGCAGTCAGTGGAGCAGGGGAGCTGACATGAATTACTGCTATCAGCTGAGCTGTGGCATTAACCATGTGTGTGCTCACAGACAAGGGCAACGCAAAGTCAACTGCCAAGGTGTTTTCAGCCCACGTGCTTTACTTTACAGTGGCATCAGAGCAGCACAGAGCCATCGTGCCTGCCTCTGCAGAAGGGTGCTGACACTAAAATCCCATTGTTACAGTGTGTGTTCAGGTAGCACGTGTTACGAGCTCCTAAAGTCCTACCTAAATTTCTCATTTTATCTGAAACTTAAATATAAACATTTTGAACTGGAGGTGTAAACAATCACCCGGGGATCTCTTTGTAAAGTGTATTTAAAAATGTCTTCAATGTTTTTCTTCTTTTTTCTTCTTTCTAAATGCTAGTGTACAAAAAGTTTCAGTTAGCTTTAAATTTATTTGGGGGCCCCTCTCTCTCCTAGGGTATTTATGATTCAGAGTGCAATTTTACCATGAGTATTCTTGAAGCATTTTGAAAGCTTCCTTGTGAATTATTTCTGGCCTTCTGGTATTTTATAAAGCATCATATTTTGCAACTGAAATATTTTTAGCATGATTTTTATTACATCTGATTTTCCAAAATCATAGGGAACCTCTCTTGACACAGATGGAAAAGTGATTAATACCTGAAGGGGACACTGGAAATAAGATGGACAAATTATGAGTGATATTCTGTGTTGGATCCTCTTCTGTTAACTTCATTTCTTTTGATCTCAGATTCAGTCTGTACAGAAAACTTGGAGCCTTTTTTTATGTTTTCTTCTTTTTTTTGGGAGGGAGTGGAAACTGAAGAGGGGAGGGAACATCCTTTGGGACTTATCAGGCATTCATCTTCAGCAGCTGAAGGCAGAAATAAAAATCTCTTCTGGCTTGGTTATTTCATAATTTAGCATTATTATAAGTTTCTTCCAACCTCCTCTAAAATATTAAATAATCTTGCTGTAGTTCTGGCAGTGTGATTCTGTGTATGACTATCTTTGGTTTTTCCCCTACTTACAGCTGCTTTCAAATGTGCTTAATGACAGTAATTTGCAGAAACTGACTCACTAGAATTTGTCCAGGAGGAAAAAATATCATTCAAGATTTTTTTTTTTGTTCCCCCCCAAAAACACAAATCCAGGGCAGGATCTGAGTCCTCTCTCCCCAGCTAACCATGAGCTCTTACTTCTACATCAGGTTGTCATCATAGGGTTTTTTGCTCCCTGAAAAGAAAGATTTTTGCCTGCTGTGTTTACTTCCTCAACACCTGGAAATAGCAGTGCTGCCTGGGCTTTGGCAGTGGGGCTTTGCATGGCCTGACAGAGTCCTGGAGCATCCCCTCTGCTGAGTAGCAGGTGCTGCCCATCCAATGGGCAACACTCGAAAGATCAGGGGAATTTACTCTTCAGTCTTCCCAAAAGATGTGTTAGGATTAAAATACCAGCCCTGTAATTTCTTTCTCATGGTGTTTTTGCTCACACTGGAGAAAATGAAAACAGAATCTGTCCGGACAACATAATTATTTCCCATTGATGGAAATGGGCACAGTGGGAATGTGCTCTTGCAACAAAGATTGTAATGCATGAAGAAGCCAGTGGTTTTGGTTGCCGAGGGACTGCTTCAGTCCTTAGACCCCCCCTCCCAAGGCTGGGGCTATCTGTCATGCTCTGTCACTGCAGACAGCTGGTGCACAGCAGGCAACGACTGTGTTGCTGTGGGCTTTGTGTTGCTTTAAGATTTTTATAATTAAATATGAAGCATCAGTTAAGTATAATGCAAACTTGACAGGACGTTTTTTCAGTAAATCAGCGGAGTTTCATTGGCTTAATTTACAATAGTCAACCTGCTGATGTGCTGGGGTCCTGGCCAGTTGTGCTGATCAACATTGTTTCACTGCTTTTTCTACACCACTGTGTGTGCAATTGTGGTGCTGGTAGGCCTATTAACCAAGGAACCACTGAAGTCCCCCTGAGGGGAAGACACTAAGAGGTATCCCCCAGGTCAGGGTGACAGAAAGAGGCTTCTCCTAGAGACCTTTGTTGCAATATATTAATGTACCCCAGTTCTGCTGCCCTGGTTGGCCCGTTGGCCCCCCCCCCACCCCTTTCCAACATGTGTGGCCCTTCTCTGCTCCCCCACCGGCCCTTGTTCCTCAGCCACTCGCTCTCTATTTCTCCGCTGGCCCCCATACCCCAGCCCTACCTGTGTCCTGCCCCCATGCCATCAAACCATTGGTCCCTGATGCTCTCTCCACCCCTGCTGACCCCGTACTTTAACCTGGACCCTCGAATGCTCTTTGTTCCTGGACCCCCTCACGTGCGTGAGTGTAATAAACCTTTCCGTGGAATCCCTGGAAAGGAAAGTCCTTCCTGGCTCTTTCCAGTGTGTGTGTGCATGTGTGTGTGTGTGCTGGCACTGCCGAGCAGCTTCCCTGCCGAGATGCTTCCGAAGGGTGCGGCATGTGCCACCCTCACCTGCCGCAGTGTCGTGGTTCTTGCCTCGTGCTGAGGCTGGGTTAGCCAGGGCTATGGAGCATCTTGCTGAGTGTTCTCAAAGCAGTGCTCTTCACGGTGTTTCATGGTGTTAGGATAACCCAAACAATAGTAATAATAAAGGTTCTGGGGTAAAGGACAAGCTGGGAAGGCATGATGTGGTGACTGAAGTCTGGTATTTGTCAGGCTTCCATGAGTGGGGCTTGAGCTCATCTCTGGGAGCTGAGAGTTTGGGGGGTCTCCTGCTGCCACCTCAGTCCTTTAGAAGGGGCTGTAGCCTGATTTTCTCCATACAGAGGTGAAGATTTAGCAATGTTTGCCTTATCTGATCCTACCAGTTTGAGCAGGTTTGGCTGAAATTTGCCCTTAAAGTGACTTCTGCTTGTTCTCTTTGGCTTCAGAAGTGGTTTCATTTTAGTTAACGTGCATAGATATATATCCAAAACCCATGTATTAATAAAATGTTCTAATATTTGTTATAATGGGTGGCTCAATGATTCCTGCCAATATAATCACAGAAATTAGTGTAATGAATAAAATCGTGTCATTGGAACTGAGCTTTCCATAAATCTGATGTTTGACTGTAGTATTATCCAAAAAAAGATGTTCTACAACCCTTGCAGGTTCATCTAGCATATTCGCATATACAATATTTTAAGTGAATGTAGGACAAAATGTGTCCCAAGAATTTTCAAATTTAGTTTACTTGACTGTTTTTAATATAGTTTTTGGCAGGGAGCGTTGTAGGGAAAAACATTTGGTGTGTTCTACATTCCTTGGTTAGTTTTGCTGGTTATATAACTTTTCATCTGAAAGTGTAAGACTGTTCTCTATCTTTATCCCAAGCCCATGTTTGATCACCCATGCTATGGTGCTATTCTTACTGTGGCAAAGCACACAGAGGTTTAAGCAATACAGCAAATATCTCTCTCTGGAGCTCCCACTCTCCTTAGCAGCTCTTACCCCACATTGCATTCGTCAGCCACTGCCAGAAGTAGACACTGTTATATTCACTAAGTTATGCTCAAGAATTTGTGTCACTGGGACAATTTTACTTCTGCTATTGTTGTCTAAAATAAAAAAAAAAAAAAAAAGGAAAACCAACCCAAAACTTTCAACAGTGTTAAAATAGTAAGATAAAAAACAGGTCTTTAATGGACACTTTCAAGTGCTCCCATAGTTATGGGCACTCCTGGCATCAGACTTCTACAATTTTTATAAGTTTAACGAATTAGCATTAGTCTAACGAATATTGTCCAATTAAAAGAGAAGTTGGTTAGGCAATTTCCCTGCCAGGTTCTGCCCCACTGGGGTTGTTTCAGGGGCTTTTTTGTTGTGTCTTCTAAGTTCTAGTGGAAAACAAAATGTCTTTGTCACACTTCTCCTTATTAAGGATAAGACTAAACAGAATTTCGAATATGCATTAGAAGGGTTATCTTATTATTCTAAAATCTAAGAGAAAGGGCAGGAAAAATACAAGGAGCTACATAACCATGTGTTAACCATCTACAAAGCTACAAAATATGAAAAATGTATAAAAAGCTAAAATCTTTAGGCATCACTACAAGCATGGTGACAGTAGGAATTAATTAAAAGGCAGTGTTTGCTGTGCTCCCCTGATTGGGGTCACATAATTGCACAGAGCCTGTCTCCTATGGTTCTAACTTTGTTCCCAAGACAAGCATGTGATGGAGCCAATGCTGGAGTTGGGGAAAACAGCCCTGGAGAATTTTCATGAGTAGCTGTGTCCCTTGCTGAGATCAGTGTCCAGGCTTCCAACTGGATGAATGCTTTGGCCAGGACCAGCCACCTGGCACCTGAGCTTCCATCTCCTCCTCTGCCTGTAAATGGCTCTGGAGGCAGAGCATCCCCTGCCACCAGAGCCGTGCTCCCACCATCTGCCTGGAGTGTAAGAGTGGCAAACCTAGTGCAGGGTTCTTCTGGCAATGTGTTAGAGTGGCTGTCTGACACTGAAATGTGTTGATGTCTGTCATAAGTTCTGAGTATGCTGTGTTTGTGCTGGAGTCTTGGAAGGCTAAAGCAGTGCAAAGATCCATGTATGTGTCCAATCAGTAAATGGTGAAGCTGGATATATTTTGGACTTTTGAACTTGATTTTAATGGGTCTGACTTATTTTTTTCTCTATCTTCAACTTTTTATGAAAATAAGCAAGCATATTGAAACTCTTAAATGCTTTTAAGGTATTTTTTTTTGGATGAGGACTTTCAGCCACTGCACAAAGTGAGGCTGATATCCCTCTGACACCATCCAGTCCATCTATCCTCAGTAACAGGGTAACAAAATTAAGTAACTGCTACCTTGAACCTCCACCTTGGATTTCGCTGAGGGCAGGACACTTACCACTTTGTTTTTACTATTTCTTGTTTTATAACTCCTCATTTTCTCTTTAATAAACCTAAAGTACTTTGATGCTTTCACTTCCTATTGAAATGAGTGGAAGAATGTTCAGTTGAATCCCAACCTGGTTTTGATTTGGACAGAAGTGTAACAAGGCTATAAAAAGCAGAGAACTGCAGTGTATGCAATACACATGAGGCATTTTTCTAGAAGTGAGGCATCATTACTAAAGCTTGCTTATGTCATTTAGATTTTTCTGAATGCATTGTGAAAAGGATAACATTGTCATGACACAGTGTCTGGTGGCTTTTATATTACTTTTCTGAGCAATTACTTTATGGCTGCTATTCAGGCTCCTAGATTATGTAGTTTCCCATATTATCCTCAGTGTGATGCAGATTATTTGTTCACTGAAAACACTGTGCTAACACTACAGAAATGTAAGTGCATCCTACCTCAGCTCCTGATTAAGCAAAGTGTCTGGTGGATGTAGCCATGATTGATTTTGACAGCTGAACATTTCAAATTTTATAAGACTTTGGTCAGCTACTTTGTGCAGACTTTTTTTTCTTGTATGACTTGCTGCCTTTAAAATACAAACATGTAAATTTAGAGCATACATTTATTTTTCATAATGAAAAAAGAACCAGACAGCCATGGCTAATGCTTAGGTCAGACACACAGTAGAAACAAACTTACAGCAGCCTTTAGGAAAAAGAGATGTTGAAGAAATGTTTGAATCCTTATAAAAAGAAGGATAGATTTTAGATTAAAGCAGCCTTCCTGCAAGCTGTGTTTTTTTCCTTCAGAAAATGTTCCATAGTTGTAAAGGTGTATAATTTCAGAGGATGTCACGGTTGTCATGGTGATTGCATTAATATTGCATGGGCATAAAGTGTGCAATAACATTGTGTCAGTTCCTCCTGCCCTCAGGCTGCCACAAGTTACTCATTTTTTCCTTCAGAATTGCTCTAATTTTCCCCTATGAACATTCCTTTTACAAATACCAGCTCTTTAATTGTTCACTTTTAATTCACATAGATAAATTGCCACTCTGTGCACAGTCTGTGACAGTGAGAGCAGCCCTGAGGAGAAAGACTTGGGAGTGCTGGTTGATTAGGAGATCAATATGACCCAACAATATGCACTTGCAGCCTAGAAAGCCAAACATGTCCTGGGCAGTGTGGGCAGCAGGATGAGGGACGTGATTCTGCCCCTCTGCTCTGCTCTGCTCTGGTGAAACCACTAAGAGTTCTTCTTCCAACAGACCTCAACATAAGGAGGATGTGTACCTTGAGTCAAGTCCAGAGGTGGCCACAAAGATGATCAGATGACTGTAGCACCTCTCCTGTGAAGACAGGCTGAAAGAATTGGGGTTGTTCAGCCTTGAGGAGACACTGGGGAGACTTTAGAGCACCTTCTAGTACCCAAAGGGGCTATGGGAAGAATGGAGAGGGACTTTTTACAAGGGCATGTAGTGATAGGATAAGGAGAAATGGCTTCAAACTAAGAAAGGGTAGATTTAGATTAGACATTATGAAGAAATTCTTCCTTGTGAGGGTGGTGAGGCACTGGAAGAGGCTGCCCAGGGAAGCTGTGGCTCAGAAAGTATTCAAGGCCAGGCTGGATGGAGCCCTGAGAAACCCAGTCTAGTGAAAGATGTCCCAACCTATGGCAGAGGGGTTTAAATTAGATGTTGCTTAAGGTCCCTTCCAGCACATCCATTCTATGATTCTACAGTTTGCCTTAAGGAAGGGACTTTTATAAATATAAATTCATGATTTAGTTGCATTGTTCAACTAACACTGGGAGAAAGAAAGAGTTGTGGATGTGATAACTTAAAGTTAGGACATGTTTATTGTCTCTTTTATCTGCTATATTTATGTTTTTTCCCCTCATATTTTGGTCATTTTTCTATCACAGGTTTGAACTTGCCACTTTTTGAATCTATGAAATCTTGGCCAATGCTAATCATGCAAGCCTCCACATTATCTTTTAGGATAAAACAATAATAAGAACCAGAAAACCACAGAAATTCCCATTGGTTAAAGCTGTGTTGCAGTTGTGAATATTTTTCTATCTCTGCACTTCCATGCAAGTTGAGGTTTGTGAGATAGGGAAAGTCATAGAGGTACCTTGCTCCTCCCTTCTCTTCAGTTAACTTCAGCAGGCTTTGCTAAAGATCCTAAGGATTCAGGAGGTGTTATCACTTCTGCTTCCTGCACATATTGGGTCTCACTGAAAGTAGAAAATGCCTTGTTAACAGCTAATCCCCAAAGCATGTCCCCTGTTCGTGTACACCTGCACTGCCTGTGCAGGCCTGAATCCCATTTTGTCGTGTTTTGATAAAACCCATTTTGAAAGGGCAGCTGCTGCAGCACTGAGCTCCCTGCTTGTCAAGCACTGCTGTCTGAGTCAATAACCTTCTGCTCCTCCATCTGTACTAGCTGTCTTTGATTTGGATGTTCAGTTTAGGACTTCAAAGCCCTAAGTAAAGCCTGTCTGTCCAAGCATATGTTTGTTAAGTGCCTCAGAAAGATTAATTTCTCTCCTGTTTCTGTATGGTAACTACTCTGGCACCTTCAGTCCCAGTAGCAGTGTCCCCAGAGCAAATGGGAGAGGAAATCTCCTGCAATGCATTTACACTTTATATAGGAGCAGCTCATTGTCTGCTCTCCTTCACGTAAAAAGTGTGTTGATCAAATTTCCTGCCCGTGCCACGGCCAAGGTCACACACTCAGTGTCTCAGAGGAGTTAGTTGTGCCTCTTCAATATTCATAAACATAAGGCTGTTTTTCTATGTGCAGCATGCTGTGTCCATATTGCATAAACTTGTTTTCACCTTTTCCTTACACCCTGGCTGCTTTCCACACAGTTTCAGCCCTGCTGGTAGGGAAGTGAGTGTGCCTGCCCAGAGCCTTTCCCAGCCGGCACCCTTGAACTTGTCTCCTCCTTCTTCTGCATGTGCTGGGCTTTGCTGTCCTGCTGGCTCTGTTTGTCCTCAGCTCATGGAGAAGTTAGCAGCTGTCTGCTCCTGGTAACTTTATAGTCCATTACATTCCTACTTTTTGGTATGAGTAACCTTGCCTGGAGTTTGGCACAGACAACTCTCTGTTGGATAGAGTCATAAATACTTCAGTTAGAGCTGGGGGTGTAATGCCTTAGATGATGAATAATGGGAGATTGCAATCAATCCACTTCTAAGAGCCTCATAACTAACACTCATAGGGGAAGACATTTTTCTTCCAACTGTTTGGAGCATTTAATCCAAAGCTCAGCATTAGAGACCTAGGAGGGCCCATCAGCAAAGTGTCACATGCATTAAGCCCAGAGCAGAAAGCCTTTGCACAGCAAGAACCACAGTATTTAGGAAGATGCACTAGCTGTGCTCCAGATCACTTACTCAGTATTAAAATTCAGCTCCTCAGCCTTCTTTTTCAGCACCTGAAATATTTCAGCTGCCTTTATTTTCTGTTCTCTTTCTATTTAAAGTAAATCAGGTTTATTTTTTCAGTGCTAGCTTATGAGTCACTGTTAATGGGAAGGTGGAGCAGGGCCAATAATGCGTTTGATTGAGAAGATCTGTTCTGATGGTGGTTTTTGTGAGGAAATGAAAACCAGAAACTGCAATAAATTTGCTTATTAAATAAGCATTAAAGTTTTTGCTGTAAATAGGATTCTTCATGGGTTTTTTTCCTGAGTCAGTGAAGTCTTGTATTTCTAGAAATAAGAAAGTGACTCATTATATTTAGCCAAGGGTTTTTAACTGGTAATACTATAAAACAAAAAGAACATATGGTCTACAAACACAGGTCAGCTTCACTGATTTAAGAGGCATTACCACCGATATGCACAGATCTTCCCCTATTCTTTGTAAGGGCTGTGGGGTTTTCAATAGCTCTGTAGAACCAGAAAAATGAAAAACCCTTAAGTCTTTTAGCGATTACTGTCAGTACTAAAAATGGAAAACATCAGAAATCAGGGAAGATGTAGGTGTTCCCAGAAAATACACCATTCTGCTATGCACAATTATGCCTTGCTGACAGCTTTAGTAAGAAATTACTTCATCTAAATAAGAAGAGGTATTGCTGTCACTCTGGTGTGGACCAGTCAAGATTTCATTAAGCACATGCACAATATATTGAGAGCTTCATTGCAAGGGCTGCTCCCAAGCACATTTCCTGGAGGGTTAAAGGGAAAGCAGAGCCCTTTTCTTCATTACTAATTCCTCTAGATATTTCTTGCTGCTGAATGGTAGACACAAACTGCAGCCTGTGGCCTGAAGGCTGTGAAAATCCAGCCTTGCCATGCTGTAACAGTCCTTCTGTGCACTGCACAGGCACAGGTCATGTAAATCTCTTTTAAGAATGTGATAGTGCTGCCGGTTGTAAAGTGTGGCTTATTTCCATTGAACGTGGTTTTGATACTGCTGTGCTCATGTTTAATATAAAAACCCCCCTCACTTTTAAAGATACTGTCAGCTATTTCTCACTCTGAGAAGTCAATAACCTGCCAGGTTAACTAAGCTTAGCTGTACCCTTGGTGGGTTTTATTCCTGATGTCATCCCTGTATGCACTGCTGGAGTGTATTTATAATAACCATTTTATCAAAATCATGCATGCTGAGCACAGACAGCCCCACAGTTTGAAAAAGGAGTCAGTTTTGATACTGATGTGGCAAGTCTATATGTGTAGTGGGCACCTGTCCCTTGTCACTCTACCACTGGTGTGTCCAAGGTCCTGTTTGATTTTCCTGTAGTCCATACTAAATGCCCTACTTGCTGTGAACAGATTTAAAACCTTGGCTGTAATTACTTTATCCTGTCCTGTAGATAGTCAATCTGCTCTAATTTAGACACTGTGTATTCCCTGCTTGACACTTTACCCACCTACATAATTTTTCCTCTTTGTTTGTCTCATCAGCAAATGGCTGACACTGCTTTCATTCATCTCCCCAAAAGCAGAGTTTTCATTGCACAGGCTGGTGGCCTGTGCTGTGTCAGTCTAGGGCAGGCTGAAGTAGCAGGGTCCTGGTAACATCACTCTGGATGAAGTTTAAAATGTACATAGATCTAGAAACATATTAAAATGTCTTTGCTTTCCATGCTGTGGAGTTGTAAGTACAGCTGGAAAAGGACATTTTCTTCTTTGTCTCAGTATAAATGCAAGCTAATGACAAATTTGTAATGGATTCTTAACCTGTGGCAGAAACCGTGCTGTGTATTGATGAATAAACAGATTTAATTTCCCCAAGGGAACAATAGGCTCAACATTATCTGCTGGGGCAGCACTGCCACAGAAGGTGATGTTGTAGAGTAGTATATTTAGAATGAGATATTTTAGCCTACGGTTATATTGCTTACTATCTTGAATAATGGTTCCTGCACCATGACCCTGGATCAAGGTAATCTGCAAAAATCGTGAGAGATCTGCCAGTGCTCCCCAGCCTGCTCTGCACTGGGGCAGACCTGATGAGCTTCTCCCTTCAGAGCAGACACAGAGTCTCCCACCCTTTGTGCTTCCTCCTGGCATGGAATGGGGTTTGCATCAGGCCTTGGTGCTGGAGCAGTGTCCTGGCTGGGAGCAGGGGTGTTGGAAAGCCACTGACCCCGACTGTCCGGCTGTACCGCTACACGGGGCCAGAGCCAGGGGTGGCTTTATTAAGTCCCTTCATTTGTCTGTTCTGTGAATTGCTATCATTCTTCCCATGGAGAAAAGACACATCATCAAACTTGGCAGAGGGTGAAAACCTTACTCATCCATGCTTGCTTTGGCTCTGATATCCAGCACGTGGAAAGGGTCAAAGTCCTGGAGTAATGGTTCAGTGAGCTGAGCTGATAGAAGGCAAAGATGCACATCCTGCTTTGTGCTGAACAGGGAGCCTGTAATATGATTTGTGAATAAAACTGTGCAAAATCACCCCCACAAAGCTTTTTCCAAGATACCAACTGGGATATCTGGTGTTTGAAAGGGTGCCAGTGATGCAGGTTTCTGGAAGTGGAGGGATAGCCGAGCTTTGAGGAGAGACACTGTGCTAGAAGTGAACAGAGAAAGCAATGTTCTGCTTTGCACTCCAGCCAGCAATAATCTCTTTTCCTGCTGAATACTGCATTTTTCCATTATAAAAACATTAATCTGTAGGGTATTGGGACATGGTCAGGTCCTGCCAAGAACAAATTGTTAAGTAGTTGCTGTGCTCATTGCCTCTTAAAGCTGTAACTATTGGTTTTCATTTTGCAAAATAAGTATCATGGGGCAAAAATGTATTGGCTATGACATTGTAACTATTTCCCAGAAAGATTAATTCTAAACTGAGAGACTTGGAAGCAAATCATTCTTAGAAGGCTCTGTTTGTTTAGCAGATGTTGTTTATATGTGAAACAAAGGATATTTAGTTAAAATGGTATGATATGCTCTTACATTTCAAAACAAGACTTACTTTAAAGTCTCTATTTTCATTTGGCTTTAGGTCATGGTAAAATACAGGAGTTTCAGACTGACAAGGAACTGGTCATTTCTTCACAGGCTCTCACCCTTTGAGGGGTCAGACTCCAACTGCACCATCCAGAGGCACCACAGCAGCAATACCTCTCTTAAGTTGTGCCCTCTCCTTTCTTTGGAGACTCCAAGTACATTCAGCACTCCCAATTCCCACCTCTGTGACCCTGTGGCTGTCCAACCCTCCCAAAGTACATGAGAGAAAGAGTTTCAAATAGGGATGTGCACAAGCTGATCATCTCACTTGAGATTGCAAAAAAAAGTGCCAGGGCTTCTACCAAGCTTATTTCCAGAAGGTGCCTGTTTGTTCCAGAGTACAGACCTAAAACCCATCACATGTACAAGCCCATTCACTCAAATCAATCACCTATTGGATCTATTATTGCATAATAGCTTTCAATAAAAATGATGGCAATAATGAATATGCTGAGATAATGAAGTATGCAATAAAGGGAAGAATCTGGGAATGCACAGTTTGCCCCAGCCTGAGGGTTAGTATAAGCTGGCACAACTTCTGCCAAGATCAGTAAGAGTTACAGTCTTCTACAGCAAGATCACTTTGTCCTTGGACTTTATTGACAGTTATGTTTTGTTGCAATCTGAAAGTGGAAATACTGTGAAATACTACATCAGCTCATCACATGGCTTATTTTTTCCCCCATGCAGTTAGTCTGAGGCTGTTGCCAGTCACTGTAATGGAAGCTGTGTCATACTGCTCCTATTCCCAAGTCGATCACAATTTAGGAATGTATATGTCTGTGTTCTTGTAATGACAAATACTGCAATTGTGCTAGTGATAAACTGCAGTCATTTCAATAGTATTTTTGCTGTCATTTATAAGCATTTCTAAGACTGAGACAGCAGAAGGGATCATAGAAAACCTAATTCTTAGGGCCTGTGTCTGCAAAAAGAGAAGGGTTGTAGCCTCTGAAAGACAGGAGTCCTTTGAGCCCTTTCATATTTGGCTGGATGAACTTCCCAGTAATTCTAGTGTATTGAGAAAATGCTGGATTTAGTGACAAATGACTTAATAAATCCTTTCTTTAGGCTTTTAGTTGGTTTCCACCAGAGAGAGATATATAATTTAATATGTCATTGACTACTCTCAGGTATGAGGCTACCTCCACAAATCTTTTTGTACTGTCACCTCTTGGCTGGTTATTAAATTAGTGCTGTCTACAAATTTATTTGGTCATAAATTATTTGGTAATTATTGAGAAGTTCCTTTCACCCTGTGTGTCAGATGGTTGTTGGGAAGTAAAATGGAAATGAATGGGTTTTTTATGGTAATTTAAAAGTGCTTGGGAATAAGTGGGATATAAGAAAAATTACTGTGTTAAATATCTGAATTTTACTTTTAGTAAAAATTTAAAATAAAATAATGTCTCTGGACAAGACATCAAACCTTTTATTTATAAATCAGATTCTTAAGAACTGTTATATTTGGTTCAAAGTAGCCTGATAAAAAATTTACATATAATCAATTTAATTAATTGCTATGGCCATCTTCTTTCTTTTATTCTGATATTGGAAATGAATAAGAGCCTAAATGCCCTCAAAATATGTTTGGCTCCAGAAACCTTCTGCAGCTTCCAATGTTTACAAGCAGCTAGCAGCACTGCCATGGGGATGTTGTGTTTGGCCCAGCAAGCAGGGCTGGTATTTCAGGTTTTCTTTCTCTAGAAACGCTGCGGGTGCGTTGGGCACCGAGCACCCTGAGGGTCTGTGCCTTGGCTCACCGTGTCTGCACTGGGAGCTGAGACTCTGTGCTGTGAACAGAAGGGCTTTGAAGCTGAGACAGTATGGACTCTCATGGAGTCCCCAGCAGCACATAATGCTGAGATGGAGTTCACCTACTCCACTTCAGAGCAGATCATAGACGATCCTGAGCTGGAAGGGATCCACAAGGATCACTGAGCCCAACTCAAGATGCTGCTCTGCAGCATCTGCTGCCTTTACACTCCGCTTGTGTTTCTTTCTTGAGGAAGGTATCAACTCCTAACAACCAATCATCCTCTAATATAAAATAAAAGTCACCAAAATTTCATTATTTTTATGTCTCATTTTTAGTGTTACATGTCAAGGATCATTTACATGATGGCATCAAGGAAAGAATGAGGAGCATTAAGTGACCCCTCCTTAGAAAACATAAACAAAGCATAAACCTAACTGCTGTATATTGATTTTAAGACAGGGTCCTGTCCTGGTTCCAGCCAGAACAGGATTCGTTTTTGCAGTAGCCAGGAGGGATCATGGCTGGAATGCAGAGGTTATTCTATACACCTCGCCATTTCTGGGGCTGAGGGGAAGGAGATCTCTTACACTTGAGTAAATGTGGCTGAGGAAGCCCTTGGGTAGCACCAGTTCTGAACATCACTCACCTCTCTCTTGCACACTTGAAACGAGGGGTGGTGATCACAAAGATGATTTTCAGTGTGTGATTTTTATTTATTTGGACCTGCTGGTCAATCTTAAATTTTCATTTTTGTCAGACAGAACAATCCTATAGAAATATTTCTAACTCTGAAAAGCTGAGCAGATTTTAACCCTTTTTTTTTTGTGCTATTCCAGGTCCATGACATTTGAAGGATTCTGTTCAAATAGGGTTAAGTTGGCCTTGGTTTAGAAGGGAATTATGTCAATCTCAGAGTGACACCAGGGTAAAGTAAGCACAGATGCACGTCTTTGCTGATAGGATCTGTCAGACCATGTGAATGAATATAAACAAACCTATTCCTGCTTGTTAGACATGGCAGTGGTGGATAAGACCTGGAGCTTAATGAAGAGAAAGAACAAACTCCTCCTGTCAGGCTGTGTGGAGATGGAAGTGGATAACCTGGAGGTTTGGCTGCACCCTCAGTTAATCCATATGGAGTTCAGATCAGTTTCATGTAGAGGTTTGCCACAGATTCTGTACACTCCCCATTCATTATCACAGTACTACAGTTCCTGCAGTCAGGATATTGCCATTTACTTGCAACCAGGTTAATTTTTAGCCAGATCAGTCTGGTCATACAGATTGATGGTTCTCTCTTCATTGTTTGTCTATTCTTCCCCTCCACCAAGTTTAAAGCAAGCAACCAAGCCAATCAAAATTTTAATAAATAGAAATATTAAATATTAACCATTCAAAATTTGGGTGTAGTTAGATGACCCTAAATAACATAAAATTCTTGGCCATTGTATGACTGCAATTTGAATTTCATATCATTGTCAGTGCCAGGCTGGATGGGGCTCTGAGCAACCTGGTTTAGTGGAAGGTGTCCCTGCCCTTGGCAGGGGCCTTGAAACTAAATTATCTTTAAACTTCCTTCCAACAGAAACCATTCTGTGATTCTACAGTTTTGTATCCTGAAAACCTGGAGGATTTGCACATGGAAGCTCCAGTACAGTTCAATAGGGATGTGCCATCAAGCCAAATAAGTTGGTAATTGATCAGCATTGATCACTTGATGATGCCTCTTATCACTAAAACTTTGTTCTGCTTTTGCTCTAATCTTTGTTGGCCATTTATGCTACTGAAAAATGTTACATTTGTGGCTTTTGGTGTTAGTTAGGGACAGGCCAGGCTTAAACCTGTGGAAAGGTGTTGAATGGCAGGATACAACCCCACAGGTCTCAGTTCCAGGTGACACTGAGCTCTCTGCTGAAGTTTCACTGTCAGTGGGCCCTGCCAAACTGGGCAGTGGCAACTAGAGTCAGATTGTGAGTGAAAATGAAGTATCCCTTGATGAGATAGGCACTTGATGAGATAGGCACTACTCTTATAAATTTTTTTTATTCTTCAAGAGACTCAGAGTATGACCCAAAGACCAGATTTGTCTTAGAACTTAAATCCATTAATCTTGGATTTCCTACCACCATATTTTTCTACCTTTTTCAAGTTAGGGGTTTCCCACTGGAGACACTGAGCTGTTAAATGCTTCTTAGATGAGTGAGCAGGAAGGCTCAATCTGCATGTGTATTTTATATTTGGAGCCACTGCTCTGATGTCCTTTCTCATACCTTCAAGAATTATTAGATGAAATCCTCAGACTCCGTTAAACAAACAAATAGTTCTGATGTTTGCATCCTTCAAACTCATTTCACCACACTCAGTTTTCTCTGAAGTCCATGTCCTCAGAGAATACTGCTGAATGTCACCATCCTGCTGCACAGCTATAAAAATGCATGTCTGACATTGAAACTCATTGTTTCATTCTGATCCTCCCACTTCAATCTGCAAAAACCTTATTATACTGGCATATTTAGCTAAGAAAGGGATAATGCCTCTTCCATGGATATCACTACTTGAGCACAGTACTGAAACCTGCTTAAGAGAAATACTAAGTGATCTGGACCATAAAACTGATATCTCCTATTTTGTTGTTTTTCATTTTCTGCTCTACGCTTTTCCAGATGAGCTGCTGATAAAGTAAATTTATCAGAGGTTTATGAGACTCCATTGTTCTTGTACCATGAACAGGAAGAACAAAAATGGGAATAAAAAAGAGGAAAATTCTCAGGTTCCAAAACCACTATTGTCCCAGAAGTTTCATCTTGACTAAGATTGTCCTATTGGAAAAGTTCAGGAAAATATTCACCACAGATGTTTCACATTGGTTGAAACAGAAGTCTTTTTAATTATACAACTTAAAATTACTTAAAAAAATCTTTCCTCCATGCCTGTCTTTTGTCAGACCTCAGAAGGCTGTGGTTCCCCCCAGCTTCTCTGGAGGAGAAGGTGGCAAGACTGGCGAATTCATCTCCCTTTCTTCCATAGGATATTGATTTTTTTTCAGCTTTTCTGTAAGACTTCCACAGCTTCTAATGACTCCTGTTCAGCACAAAAATACATGTGAGAGAACAGGAAAACAGACAAACATCACTCTTGCTGCTTGCCATTTGCATCCTTTTTTATGTATTTATTTGGGAGAAACCTGGCCAAACCAAATTAATCTCAAGCCCCCTTGACTAAAGAATATCCTGAATTTCACTGTGTCCAGGGATTGAATTCTACACCACACAACAAACGTGCAGCCCTGAGCTGGTGTCCTTGCTCATGCAGGGTGTCCTGCTCTGGCTGTGACTAGCAGAACAGCTCCGAGCACCCAGTGCCATCCATTCATCTCTTCTGTTTCATCCCATCCTGTTCACCTCTTCAATTCTTTGCTGCACTGAACTTTACCTCCTGCTTCTATGTCTCTCCTTTTAAGCCAGCTGTGAGTTTCTGAGCTGATTGAACTCTTGCTGGGAGATAACTGCACATTGTTTTCATGATCAGCAAGGTCTCTCATCGACCGACTTGTCTTACCAGAAAAAAATCTGTGAAATATTCATGGTAGATTTAGCTCAAGGCACAGACTGGGTGTTAGGGATAAAAAACATAATGAAAAGAGAGAACTTTGTCTGTTTTCCCTGGACTGTAAAGCTCTGCTGAATGAAGGCATGGCTTCAAGCTTCCAGTAGCGATGAGCATTTCTGTCTTTACACAGAGAGTCAAATGTGTCTGTCCTCTCACAACCTGAGTTGGCTTTGTCAGCTTTGTCAGCTTTGTCATCCTCTTGTGCAGGCCTGAGGAAGCAGAGTGACTCTGTATCTGAACCAGTAATTTTCTGTGGCTATTTTTAGAGACCTGAGGGTGGACTTTTGTTTTTTTCCATTTCTTTCGCAAATGAAATTTCAGAGTGCCTCACTGCGTTTTGACTGCTTGTTTTATTCCTTATGTCTCTTCAGTTATCATTACTCCAGGATGATTCACATGGCTTTCTAAATGCTTGTGTTTGTATGCCTATTGTGGGGATCTTAGCAACTGCATCACGCTGAAAGCCCAGGCTGGCTGATACTTAACCTTTACTTCTCTTTATAGGAAAAAGGTCACTGCTGTGAGCTCATGACTGAGCAATGTTCTGAAATGTTTGATTATCCTGCTTTGTACCTCTGCCTTCTTCCTCCCACAGTCTTCTCCTTTCCTGGTCACTGTGGTATTTTTTTTTTACTGTGTTACCTGCTGTCCTTCAAGTAAGATTTTGCAGCACAGTCATACATGGAGGCACCAGAGGTACATCAACAGAGCCCTTACTTCTTCTTACTCCCATACACTAGTTCTTCATTTTAGTTACATAACAGGAAGTCACAGGCCAGGCTTTCCTCTGTCACANTTTTTTTTTTTTTTTACTAAATTCTCAGTGAGTAAACTGAATGGATAGTCTTCAAAACTCAGGACTTAAATCCCAAGCCTTGCCTACAAGCCACTTTGACAGAGTCTTGGCATAGATTCAATTCATTCTAGTAGACTTCAGTCATAGTCTTGATTCATAACATCAGTTTCTGGGTTTCTTCTTAAATCTGCAGACTAAAATGATTTCAGTTAAAATCATTTGTTTCCAGTGGCTGACTCACAGATGATTTCTAGAAAATTTTTAAAAAAATTAAAAAAGGAAGGAAAGAAAAAAAGAATTTAGCTTCTTAAAATTATGTCCGCCATCAGGGTATGCTTGTCAGCCTGCTCAAAAGTAAATAGTAACACAGAATGGAAAACTGCTTGTTAGATTTTAAGCACAAGCAAAATCATAGACTAACAAACTGCCAAAAGCTTCTTGTTTTTAAGAAAAAAAATGGTCTTTTAGAGAACAAATTTCTACCACAGTTATAGAATATTGATAGAAAATAAAAAGTGGTCTTTTAGAGAACAAATTTCTACCACAGATATAGAATATTGATAGACAATAAAAGATATAGCTATAGAATAAAAGCTGTGTAATGGGCCAAATGGAAAATGTAGTCACTGTTAAATGGGTATCAGTGGAAATAGAGGCCCCATGTTTCCCTTGAGTTGCATGAGAATCATAAATAAGTGCTTCAAGGAAAGCTTCACACACTGTGTGCCTAAAAACTGATTTTACAGCATGTATTTTCAAGCAATTGTATTGAGACCCTTTCTATAGCTAAGCCTGGAGACTTTTAGGAGAGCATGCTCTTTAAGTCATCAAGGTTGGGGTGGGGGTGCTGGACCTGCCCTTGGTGGCTGCTTGGCTGATGCCAGAGCTCTCATCTGCTCTCCTTCACACCACATGAAAAGCTGCTGTGTTTTGTTCATCTTTCTGCCTTTCTCTTTCTTTATCTATCCACCTTTACCACCTACTTTAGTTTATTTTACTAGGTTGTAACATCAGTGTGGTTCTGTTTATCCTCTTTGCCCATGGAGTATGAAACACACAGCAGCAAGAACAAGCCCACCCTGAGTGGAGCTCAAGCTGGGCTTGCTGCATGTTAGGCTCTGCCAGCCTGCAAGGAACACTCTCAGTCCTTCAACTGCTTGTGAGAATCTGAATCCCAAAAATAAAAGCCTTCCTTTCAAACTCTTTGCTCTTAGTGTATAAATTCAAGGATCTACATCTGCAAGCCCAAAGGTCAGCACTGAGCCTGGGAAATTGGTTTCTCTTAACCAGTCCCTCAAGGCATCCTCCTCAGCAGCCCCAAATTCCCTACATGGAAGATCTTTCACCTTGCTGAAAGAACAAATGGAAGAACTTGTGGTAGGATAAATGAGAGTAGTGACTTTTGGAAGATGTTAGCTGGGTAAGAACCAATATCAGCATCAAACTTATTGAATTATGTGCAAAACCATGTCTTCATTTATAAAGGGCAAAGGGGTCTTCATAACTTACTGTAAACACAAGGGAGTAAATATAAAACTAGACACTAGGTGTTAAACAAACAAATTGTGTTTATTAAAAAATGGATGCAAATTATCATGGATATGGAGAAATATAATTTCATTTATTTTCTGAACAGACCACTATGAATGACAGCAACTGAAATTTAAGCAGTAAAACCAGCAATGGCACATTAAGAATATTTTGTAGACTTGTCTTCTGTTTCAAAATGGAATTGCTGAACATATATATAATGAAAGTAGAAATGGGAGACCTGTTGGTCCTGCTCTTAATTGCAGCCTGGAAGTTAGGCAGTGTTCTGAGCTAAATTTTTCTAATGAAGGTGAATCATTGCAATTAACAGTGTTAAATTCCCTGATTTAGTGAATCTAGCAGAATAAATCTGCTGTTTTGCATATGGTAGCACATGTGATTGTTCAACATGAGTTCTGCCCTCACATCTTAGTATAGTTAATTCAGCTCTTAGTATAGTAAACCCAAATGCCAAACACATGAAATTGGCTGGGTTAAAATCATGAGACTTTTACACATAAAATATATTGTGGGTTTTTTTTTTTCTATTTTAAGATTTCTGATATTGAGTTCACTTTGTAGAAAGTAAAGACTGAACTTCAATAAAATATGAGGATTCTTCTAATTAGTGCTTCATGGGAAATGGGTTTTGGTTTGGGCTTTTGGGGGATTTTTTAGCTTCTGAATGAGGCAGACAGGCTGCAGGCTCCACTTCCCAGTCCAGGTGTCTCGATGGCTGGGTTACCCACTGCACAGGAATAAATTTCTGCCTCTCTGCTTGCTGTCTCCCTCATTCTTCCTTTCCACTCTTACTTGTTTTTTGCTATCCCTAATCACATCTTTCTTTAAACTATTCTTTCTACATGTATTGGGTGTCACAAGATTATTTGGTTAAAGTCATGAGACTTCAAGTTCTGCTTTTTTTCCAACTTTTAAAGGGCCTCTTAGAATTCCCCCTGTTAAGTTTAACTCTGCTGAGTAAAATAGAAGGGTTCAGTATTGGTCAGACCTCACATCTCAAGTGAAGCTGGTGATGAAATGCAGCATTAGAAAACAATTGTTCCAGCGAAGCCCTAGAACTTCAGTGCTTGCAACCCCATGCTGCTCCATCTCAGTAGGGTTTGAGACCTGAATCCTTTCTTCTCCTTCTCCTGATCTGAGCCACTGATTTGAGTTGAATTGTTGTTTGAATTAGGTGAGAGGATGGAAGTCCTGTGCTTTCAGCCCTGTGCTAACCAACCTGATAGCTTCACTGGTCCTCATGCTGCACTGTGGCAACTAAGTGTGATGTGCTAAATTTATTTATATCCTGAAATAAGAAGATGGACAATCATCATGACACTTTTGTTGTTTTGGGTAATATTTGTTAGTTATTAACATGTGTGTAATAGACTTGTAAGGAGGAGTTAGCCACTACGACTGAAAACAGAGGGAATTTTAGCACTCAGGGTCTGTATCACACTGATTTCTGAGAATATCCCCATGCTTCCTGTGCCTTCTCTGGCTCTGGAGTTAGATATCAGCCTTGTCAGTCCCCTTGGCCCTGCTGCCATCTGCAGAGCACCTCCTCACCAAGGGGACTGGGCTGCTGCTGTGGCTTCTGCAGCACTGGGCTGTGTGGGCTACCCTAGGCTTCCCAAACAGAACAACTGTGGCCTTATTTAAAACTCTAGTGGAATTCCAAAGCTTGAGTTGGTGGTTTTAGTCAGGATTTTTTAGTTAATTTCTTAATTAGTAAAAGAACAATACTTCTCCTTTCTTCTATAAATCCATCCAGCTCTGTTTCTGTTAGTGGGTCTAAGCTGCTCTATGTTACTCAGACACAGGGTCTGTTAAGGTCTTGAAAGGAAAGGGGATGTTTGCAAGACAGTGCCTCCATCTGGGTTTGAAATTACATATTTCAAACTTCTTATTAATTTTCTGATTTTGCCCTTTGATCTTTAGCACTAATTCTTCCAAAGTATGTGAATAAACTATCCTAGAGCAGGCTATAAAAAGTTCAATCATGGAATATAGTTATGCATTCTACTCTACTGAAAAGATGCTTCAGGATTTCCACTGGCAAATCTCATTACATTTAATTTGTCACTGTAAATCATGACACACCTTTTGGTGCAGTAGAATAAATAATTCATATAACATCACAGAGAGTGTTAAAACTACACCAAAACCTGACAAGAGCCCTTGTGCTCCATGATACCCTGGTGGTGAATGGCCCAGGTCGTTAACCCCATTGCTCAGAAAGCAGATTTTGATTAGATTTCACTGATGTCTGTTACTGAAGGGTTCTGATATTAACTCAAGATTCCTTGCATGGCCTTTGCTAAGTGCCTCTGTTTAGAGTTCAGGACCACACACGGTTTGGTTGTTTGATCTTTTTTTTTAAATTGAGATCACTGTTAATAAAACCCAGTATTTGTCCTTGCTATAATTTATTTCCTTGTCTTTCCTTCATTTTGTTCTCTTATCTTGTATATTTGAGTTCCTCACTTCCAATACTTAAAAGATTAGCCTTCAGTGTGAGCAGTTGTTTATCTTCATAGTAGAATTAATAACCAGATATATCAACAAGATAAACTTGTCTCACGGAAGAAAAAAATCTCCCATTTTCTTAACCATCCAGGGAAGTAGTTGCTGGATCCTGCATATATTCTGGATGAGATCTTATCCCAAAATGTTTTTGTACTACCCTGATGCTCCAAGAGCTCATTCAGAACAAACATGCCATCCAGGAAACGATGGGAGAGCAGAGTATTCTTGCCAAGCCTCAAATATTTGCTCTGAGGCAGCCCTGGTCAGCTGCTTGCACAGGCTGCAGAGGGGCCAGGCACCAAAACGCTGCCCTTCAGGCTTGGCAACCAGATAAGGGGACTGTAATGCATTTTTCAGACATGGCCACAAGTATTTATTTTCTTGCTAGGGCAGTGGCTTGAGTGTAAATTCGTTTCGCATTCTTTAAAACCTCTTTTTTTACCTTTTGTGGTTAGATGATTTTCAAGGAAATAGAAAAAAAAAAAAAATAGTGGCTTGAAATGTCCCAGAGTTGAGCAAGCACAAAATATTTGGTGGATTAGGGATTACTACCCCGAGACATAAAATTTCTCCACAACCCCTGTGTGAGACAGGAGATGCTGGACACAAATGTCCCTGACAGGGAGGTGGAAATCTCTCTTCTACCACAGCATCCATCCTCCAGAGCACCCCAGGAGAAGACACAAAAGGGCTCCTCATTCATGGCGTGTCTGGCAAACGTTGAGGTCAGCTCTTGATAGGAATGTCAGCTCTGAGCTAAGCAATCTCTGTGTGGCAGTGGTGTTTTTGTTAACATCAGCACAGCAAGCATAAACACAGGTTTCGTGGAAATTTGATGATCCTGATAAAATTATTCAGTCCAGAAGATAAACAGCAGCACATTTGTGTTCATTTAATCTACCATTTTCTATTCTTTTGACTATAAAAAAATGTGACTTGAAAGGAAAGAATCCTCCACACAATGTTACAGCTGACCTTGCAGCCTAATAACATATTTTGATCAAAAAGTGGAAAATTTAGACTAGAAAGTGCCACATGATACTCTGAGAGGTAGAGGCAGCTCATGACCATGCTTTGTCTGAGGGATGAAACCTCCCCACTGTGGTTGCAGCTCCTGGCATCCTTCTGCACAAGAAGAGGTCTGAGCCTGTGGCACCAGAAATGTGAGTGGCCTGCACTGCCACCCCCACAAAGCACCACACCAGCATTTCTGAGCTGTGAGAGAATGCAGCCTGGTAATTGATTTTCAATGTCATGGAAATATAAATATAAATTTATATTTATTTTGATAGGGAGATTTTTGATGGCCAACAGTCTTAATTACCCAGAGATACTGAACCACCAGTGAAGATTTGTAGGAGTGAGGATACTGATGTTGCAATTTAGATTATGCTCCAATGCTGGTAATCACAGAGTAGGTATCAACACTCCTCTGCTATCTTATCTCTGAAGATTTCTTTCAAATGGTGCAGCTTCTTTCAATGGGTGTGTGCTGGTGAAGAGCACAGTACCATGTCTCTTAGCAAAAGGAGTTTTTTTTTCTGGCAAAACAGTTATTCAATAAAGCATATTTTGAATTTAAAATACTTACATATTATTCAGGTTTCACTTTACTTTGGAATATTAAATTTTTCTTGGACTGAGATAAAGTGATCAATCTAGATTTAAGAATTTCATATAACCTGGTAGCTAAACAGAGAACATATCAAGTACCAAATCCAATTTGCACCTGCAGCTTTGCAAAGCTTCTGTCATGAAGCTGTATTTCAAAGCAGATTTTGGCTGAGACATGGTGGGCCTTTTTTTAGTGGAGAAGGTGAAGTTTCGGGCTATTTCTTTTTGCTGAAAGACTCTCAAGGTGAAATTCTACAGTAATAAGCAAATTAATCAAGTCTAATTTTTTTTTCCTGTGAAATTTGCTGATTGATTCAGCTCTCCTTTTAGTCCCATGACACATGAGGTAAATTGGAGGAGGCAGTAACTTTATTAACAAATAAAAGATATAGGGGATGGTCCCTTTAAGTAAGGGATGGTTTACTGCCTTAATAAGAGCCATGGTGTGATGCTTCTGCCCTTGAGCACTCTTTTCCTTCTTTGATGTCTTCTATCTATTTATAAAGCGCTCTGAGATTACAAGGATGAAGCACTCCATATAAAGTACAAGGTCGTTGTCTGTCTGTATTATAAAAAGACAAGACAATTTATGTTTTAAGAAGAGGGTGAAGGAATTCGGCAAAGAAATCAGCTTGGTATGTTTTGTTATAAGATCCGAGAAAAATTGATAAAGCCAACACATTTTTCCATTAAAGCCTAAATTACATACATAGCTTCAGAAAGATTCATCTGGTTTTCTGCTCAGAGCAAAAGAACCTGAAAAAATAGAAACTAAATCTTAACAATAAAAAAAAAAAATGCTGAAAGTTGAAATGGATGCAGAATTGTGGGTTCTGGGCTGTAATTACAGTCTAATTCAGGCAAACTGCAATTACACATAAATAATAAGTTGAAGTTACTCTGCCCTGTGGAGATGAAGTACCCAAACCAATCTCTGTTTTACGGGAAGAGATTGCTGCTCCAAGAGATTGCTATGCCAAGGTGGAATAAAACATGCTGGTATAACCATAAAAAATGCTTGGTCTGTGCAGCAGACTTTATTTTATTAAACATGTTGGAAGTGATACACCTACAAATATCTAACATAATGGTTCTTCTGGCTGGTATAAAGGATTTTTATTTTTAAGGAGCAAATCAAAACACAGAAGATAAATCCACGTTCTGTTCAACACCATGTGACTTTTTGATGCTGTTTTCAAGGTGTGTGAATCCACACATGCAGGTAACCAGGGTGACCACCAAACCACAGCTGAGGTGAAATGCAATGAGTAGATTTATTTCATTACCTCCCTAACAACACCAGGTGGCAGAGACACGTGGGGACACAGGCTCCTGTAGGCTCAGCTCATCCCAGTGCCCACAGACACATGGGGACACAGGCTGTGCTAGGCTCAGCTCATCCCAGTGCCCACAGACACATGGGGACACAGGCTGTGCTAGGCTCAGCTCATCCCAGTGCCCACAGACACATGGGGACACAGGCTCCTGTAGGCTCAGCTCATCCCAGTGCCCACAGACACATGGGGACACAGGCTGCTCTAGGCTCAGCTCATCCTATCACTGTGTGTATGTGGGCCCCTGCCTGCCCCACTGCATCAAAGGGCTTCACACATGTGCAGCCCTTATCACAAAGCTGTGTTTTTCCAATCTCTGTGGTTTCAATCTCTCTCTCTCCAGCAGGAGGCCCAAGTGTGTCTGTGAGAGTGTGTGTGTGTTCTCTCTACACAGGAATTCTACTTCTCAAAACAGGGAGAGGATGCACAACACTAGGCATAGTAACTGGGGTTGCCCCACTCTGGTATTTTTAGCATTCTCAGCTACAAGGTCATGTGAGTGAATTTACTATCCTCCTTGACATCCTTCTGCTTTCAACTCTTTCCTCCCAACACAGGGATTTTTGTTTTGTATTTCCAGACTAGACCTACCACTTTTATGGTGCTCAGGACCTCTTTGGCTGAGGAAAGCTACGGAGTTTTTGAATCCTACAAGACCTTGCAGGAGTCTGGATTTGGCTGAGTTTATATGATCAGGCTCTTAACCTCACAACTGAGGTTGGCAGGATGGATGCTCTGTGCTGGATGCAGCAAGTCCTTGGGCAGGGTCTCACACTGAAGACCATCCCATGCTGGATTCCATCTGCCAGCCCAAGAGGTCCCAACTCGTCCTTCTCAGTTCAGTATATTCACTGGCAGGACACTTGGGGCAGTCCAGCTTCAAAGAGCTTCAAGCACCTGACACACATGGTCCCAATTCAGCCAAGCTGCCAAACCCATCCTTCACTGCCCTGCTGAATTACAAGTGAGTTCAGCTGTCATGTGCATTTGCACACAGAGGCCAAAGAGATTGTCACACTGCCTGCCATGCCGGCTTAGAAAGAGAAGATTAAAAATGACACTCTTTTTTCTTGTGTCATGCAGCTAAGAGGTTTTCCAGTTTCTTTATTCTCAGCAGTTTGCAAGCTGTTTGAGACTGGCTGTTACGAAAAAATTCAGTTAGCTGATTATCTGCTGAAAAACCACCATAATAAAATACCAAAAAAACCCCAACCCCAAGCCCTTGTGTTGTCTTTCTTTGTATTTGAAGTTAGCCATCAACCCTTTGGCTGACATATATATTACATGGCATAGCAGAGAGGAGTGAATTATTGGACATGGTGTTAATTTATTCTTGCCTAACTCTGGGCTCCGTGTGAGGACAGATGTTGCTTTGTACATGGCAGATATTTGATATGGTGAGTGTCCTGCTACTGTGACTCTGTAAATCCTCTGACTTCTGAGGATTAACAAAGAAAGGATGTAGAAATATACTGCCTGAAATGTCAAACACAAAAGTGAAATAAAGAGAAGTATATAGGAAAAATGGGCACATTAGTACCTAAATCTTTCAGGGAATCAGATAATGTAGGTTCAATTTCTGACTCCATTACCAGTTTTTTATGTGACCTTGGGCAAATCATTTAACTTTCCTCTCACTATTTCTCTTCTGTAAAACTGACACCAGGCTTTGTCAAAGGAAGGGGAAAGGGATAAGCTTTATGTGAGCATGGAGATTATCTCATGAGGACAATGGAAATATGAATCAATTTCTTTTAGGAAAATAATTTATAATATATGTTCCTTGTGATATAGTCATACAATATGCAGTGCTTAAATTTTCCATCTTTTGTGCTGTAGATCTCATATTTGAATAAAATAGATTGTACTGAAAACTAACAGCCCACACCTCCCCAAAGCCATTCACTCAAATGAAAGCAGGTATTTGGCCTCTTGAAACATAAAAAAATAAGCATTCTACTCAATTTCCTCCCCCATTAAACGGATAGAGTTTTTCCTAGAAGAACTACCTTTGAAAAAGATTAATTTCTTGTAAATCTTCAGAAACTGTGGCAGAAATTGGATCAGAACAGTGTCTTACATGTTTCAACAGCAGCTATAAAAATATTGAGAAGATTGAGGTATATCTTGTTGCCAGTAGATTTTTGCTAGACCTCCCTTGGGCTGACAGCACTTTTAAACGTTTACATGGCCTAGGATTTATATCCTAACTGTGTGCGAGTAAAAAATCACCCTAATTGGTATCAAAAAGTCTTAGTGGATGTATTATTTTGAAAATCATTTATTTAGCTTCCTGCTGAACTGAAATCATATGTTCTGCCTTGAAGAACTGCCTCTGTTCTGCTGTTTACATACCGTGAATAAATATTTAAATCACTCTTTCCTGTGAGCAAAGCTCAAAGGGAAGAGCTTCGCCACTCCTGACCAAAGACAGGCAAGATGTGGTGCTGTGTGCCAGCTCCTGAGGGCTTACAAAGAGCTGAGCTCCATCCTGGCCCCATCATGCTGTGGCCAGGGTGCCTGGATTGCTCTGTAACCTCCTCTCTGTGTATTTCTGAAATACCAGGGATCTGACCTGCAAAACAAAAAAATGCCTCTAAGAAAAAAAAGTTATGATAAAGAAAGCAAAGGCATTTTTGAGCTCTTATAACATGAATATCTGGAATATCTGTGGGGGGAAAAAAGCATAGGATTATGTAAGTAAAATTATCTAATATCGCAAATATATAAAGACACTGAACTGAGGTTATTTACCTATTTCTGTTGCTTCCTAACTTTTCTGAGTTTAACTTGGTGTCTTTGGTTGTGTCCTTCACTCTTCATGAGTCATATATAAACTATCTGGGCAGCACATGCTCTCTGAATGAACAGATTTTAAAAACATCATTATTCATATTTTTACGAGCAAAACCTCCTTCTCAAACACCAGTTATGTAGAAAAACCACAGTCACCTGAGTACTCATGGGAAAGGGCCTGGAATGGTATGAAATGCAGAAGTTATGGTTTATCTCACCTTTCATAAACTAATTCCTTCTATCTACAGCTTTTTATTTGTGAGTCTCAGGTCTGTCCAAATACTTTCTAATTTGGAGAAAGCACAGTCCACTGTTTTCCCAACATTAATAAAAGAGGTATTTTTATGTGCTCATCACAATAAAAATGTACTCATTTTTTTTCTAAACAATGATTTGATAGCCCCTTTCTTCACAAGGGTTCTTTCTCTTAGAAGTTGTCTTTCAGTGTGTCCCTGAAGTTTTTAGCATTAGGCACTGATGTGGTACAGGAGTAAGGCTGAATTGAAGGCCTTTATTCTGGGAAAATACAGAAAGTATTGTCTCCTTCTGTCCTGAAACCATTTTTTAAAAATTCCTTTCACATTTAAGGGTCAAGCCCTGAGGAATACTAAAGGTAATATGCATTATGAATAGCACATGGCATGCTGACCTATTTTTCCATACATTCTTTTTTTTTAGTAGACAAATTCCTTTTTTTTCCTTGTTTCATGTAGGGTTTGCATACAGGCAAAGGATACAGCAGCACTCAGTGATCCAGGCCTATGCATTATTCTGCCAGGTTCTGCCTTGTTAAATTTACACACACCATGTACTCTTCTTGACCTCATTTACCTCTCAAGAAGCCAGTGCCTGAAGCAAAGGATATTTAGTTTTAAAGCAGTTGTTTTTGCTTCATGTGTTTAAACCTATTGAATAAATGTCTCTCTGTAAAAAGGCTTGTGTCCCTGCAGCTTCTGTTTGGTACATAGAGAGTACCAGAAAGTATTACACTCGCTGGAACAGCAAGCAGGCAACCTTTGACAAAAACATGAAGAGGAAACAGATATGTTAGCTATAAACATGCCCATTCTTAACCTTTTATTTCATTGCTCATAAAGGAAAAATAAAGTTTTTAAATGATTAGACACAATGTTTCCTGAAGGCTCTGAATCTAAATATAGAGGTGGGTGCTGGCAGAAGTCTATTCCCCCGGGAATGCAGAATATCCACTATGGGACTTGTAAATTCCTTGAAGACATGCATTGAACCAGTTTGGGGTTTGGTTTCGTGGATAAGGTGCTCAATAGTGTGTCTATTTGAAAGGAGACCTGTACAAAGAGATAGACAGGTGTGGAGCTCTGAAATGCAGGTGACTGCAAAAGAAATGCCATAGTTCAAAAGAGCTCAGATGACATAGAGCTTACTTCCCTAGCTCAAAATATTACTTTGGTCTCTGCAGAAGCTGGAGGGCTAAAGGCTTCTGGCTCCATCAGAAGGATTTAATCAGTCCAAGAGAGGTGGGCATATGTATAAAAATTAGGTAGAGGAAAGGCAGTGTCTACAGACCTGGCTTATTTGTATGGAAGCACATGTTGGTGATTCCGTGTGATACTTGTGCTACTCCTCA
The DNA here is from genome assembly GCA_013400515.1 of Erpornis zantholeuca. Classification (NCBI taxonomy): domain Eukaryota; kingdom Metazoa; phylum Chordata; class Aves; order Passeriformes; family Timaliidae; genus Erpornis; species Erpornis zantholeuca. Next base: position 180,676 of record VZTN01013212.1, on the reverse strand, counting down.
AGGGAGAGACTGACACTGAGACTGAGGCGTGATCCTCCTTCTGGAACTGCTCATTAGATGTGTGTAAAATCATGTTGATTCTTTCTCCTTTCTTTCTTTCTTTCCCTCCCTTCCTTCCTTCCTTCCTTCCTTCCTTCCTTCCTTCCATCCTCTTATTTCCCTTCTGTCCCTCTCTCTGCCACTTTCTTCCCACCTGACCACACACTTTGATTTCTTTTGAGTGTCTAAGCCTTTCCCTACATTTATGAAAGCCAGGGCATTTCATTATAAAAAAGGAAAAATGAAGTTACACAGAAAAATGAAGTTACACACCCTGCTATGTGAGTCACAGGAACTGGGGCTGAAAAACCAGTGTAACAGTTTGTCCAGTTCAAGGGACAAATCTGGATCTCAAAGTGTGTGTGTGACTCTCTCCAGTGAATCTGATTTATACACGTGGCTGACATCAGTCATGGAATCAGATTTAAATTGTGTCATGTTTTTCACAAGGTCTTTGAGGGCACAAGAAAAGTCAAGAATTTACTCATATTATTTTTTACTCGACTTTTTACTTACTTAAGTATTAATAAATCTGCACTATCACTCCACATTATTTTAGTTCATTGCTGCTGCTGTTTCTGGTTCTTGGTGTCTGATGCTTAGACAAATTTTTTGTGGTTTTAACCTCATGGGTATGCTCTGCTTGCCTGTAATCAATAATTTTGAGAACCACTGACTCAAGGCTTTTGTATTTCTACTCAGTCTGTGCATAATTTGATTTTACTTTGAGGGAGTTTAACTCAACAGTTGAGCTGGTGACACACTTCTGTAACAAAATACGCCTTGACCACCTCCATACCCATCAGACAGCTATGGGAATAATCTGGAAGCAAGGTCTCTGTGACTAAGAAGTGTTTATGTGAAACAGCAGGTTCTGTCACTGAGAGATGAGTGTATATGTTCAGTGAGTTGCCAAAACCTCAGGGATGGATTTCACCAAAGGACACTGTGGGAATTTTGGGATTTCTGATCATTATTAGAAGCATGGCACTTATGCCAACAGCCTGGCTTTGGCCTCAGCCAGCATTCACAAAGCGTTTGCCACCAGGAACTGTGTGCCCTGGGCAGTGCTCCTGTTCCATGCACACAAGAACACTTTGCCAGCTCCTGGCAGCACCTGCCTTGCTGGCTGCCACCACCCACACAGACAACAGCAGAGATAACCTCCTCTCTGACGTGAGCTGCTGAGTCAGGAGTGTATTTCCCTCTCCTGCCCCCAAACCCCTCCATGCTACTGTGAACTAATGCTGGGACTTGCTTTCTATGTCTGCTGGTGAACAAGAAACTCTTCTGAGAAAGGCCATGGTGCAAGTCACTCAGCCTGAGGCAGATGTTTGTCATATATGCTGTGATCCCTCAGGAGGGCACACACAAGTCACATTCCTCTCAGCCAGTCTCTGGAATGTCCTTCCTCACTTCAGTGGCCTTTCTTTGCTCCCTGTGTCTTCTCACACCAGAACACCCTCCTCTTAGAAATTACTGGGTCCAGGTAAAGTGAGGAGGTAGGTGTTGAGTGTCCAACTCGTCAGCTTTTGGTTTCTTTAGGTGTCCTGTATTCTCAAACTCCATCAGCATTCTAGCACAAAATAACGGCTATACTCTGGCATTTCTCGACTGCACCCTAATCTAGTGCAGGCTAATTGACAGATTTGAGGAGAACAAACCACATGCCCTCAAGTCTAATTCAGTCCTTCACTATTTTCATAAAACCAGTGTGTGATTCATGGAATACTGACTACATATTTGCTTTTGCAGCCACTCATTCTGTGCTCACTTATGGAAGTAATTTCCACCTAAGACTTGCTTCCATGGTAGTGAATTTTCTGGTTTCCCTGTCTGACCCTTTGTTTGCAGCCTCCCAACACCTACCCATTTTATAAACCAGTTTTACAAGCTAAAACACAAGCTCCCCATGAGCCAGCATCTGCTCTTCCACAATGGAACAATGAAGAAATGGATATATGTTTATTACTGCACTGATGATCTGTCTTCAAGATTCTTTTACATTAAGCGCTGCATAATTTAGTCTTTTATTGAAGTTCAGCTTTATTACAATTATCACATTTCTTCTAAACATTATTTCTGTTAAGGGGAAGAAGAAAGTGATGAGATCATCTGTGTAAAAGCATGACACTCTGGGGATGTCATTATTGCTTTGAGATTAGAAAATAATCACCAAGGGAACCAAAATGTTTCATATTCCTACAGGTATTTCATCATAGTTTCACTCTGTGGGTCTCACAGTTACTAAAATCTCTCCTTCAGGGACAAAAAATTATGAACTTGTTAGGGATATAATGAATTTATTGCAATTCAAGAGCATTTCCAGAGCTGAAAAGTCTCTTGCCCCTTATGTAATTTTTATTTGTTCTGTAATAGCCTTTTTAATGTTTTTTTTTTCCAGATTTTTGACCCAAAGTTGGTTATTTAATAGATGAGTGCCTTTAAGAAGACATGACATTGTTAATTATGTAGTGAATTATATTAAAAGGCAAGATTGTTAATAATAAAATAATGATAATGAGAAGATATTATTTATTTATTCTAAAGGCACAAAAGTCTGAATTACATCTTATTTTAAAGTATTAATTAATGATCATGCTGTTTCTAGTATCTAGCCTACAAAGAGATATAATATTATTTAGTGCACAGGAAGTGATTAAATTAAAAGTATAAAATATTTATATCTCCAGGCTGTGCACTGGTACTGTAGGTTAGAGATAAAACATTAAATGTTGAGGATGATAATTGTAACCCAGATAATTTTACAGAGAGACTTTTGTCCTTTTCCACAGCCTCCATTTTTCATAATGTTTTCTGATGCTTGCCTCAAGAATGTAAACACAAATTTACATTTGTAAATTTGTAAGGTGGACACAAATCAGTTTGAGAGTGGGCTCCTGTCTTTTACAGAAAGACCCTTCCCAAATGGATAAACATATCAGCAAGATCTCACAGCCTTGAATTTGTTAGGTTTTTAAGTAAATGGCAGCTAGTGACCAATTCAGTACTGAAATGCTACAGCAGTGGTGCTCTGGGGGAGATGATCAAACATTTGTGATGCACGAGATGTGTGGAGCAGGTTATGGCAATTACATTGGCCTCTCCTGTAAAGCACCCTGAGATGAAAATGGCTGTGTCACAATTCAAGGAAACATGATTTCATCCCCAGCACTCTGTGACTGCAGCCCCAACACAGGGGTCAGCTCTGCCCCTAGCACTCTCCCAAACTCTGGCAGCTTTGGCTGGCATCGACTGAAATGAGACTGGAAAGAAAAGGACCAGAGAGTTATTCTACTCACAGATATGTAACAGCAAACATTTAAATTACTAGGGCTCTTCAACTTCCTGCCAGAGCCATTTTTTGGATATTGGGATGTTCTTTGTGGATGCAAAGGGAGTCAAGATGTGATGCAAGGCACCAGGTTAATCAAGACTTACAGCACATCATTATTTCAAAGGCACCTATTGCCTCTTTCAAATTTAATGGAGTCCAGATTCTTAAAGATCAAGGTATTAGTATCTTCCAGAATAGAGGTTAAAGATTGACTCTTATCTTGATTTGTAAAAAAAACTTATGGATAACACAACCTTCACATACACACTTGGCCTCTTTCAGAAGAAGATATTTTATGAGCTTTCCTGGCTCGTAGTTGTGGTGTGTTTATAAAAACTAGATGTGGTACATGTGTATGTGCTGAAACCTTCAGCTATGCATTTATAGGCACCAGCAAAGGTGAACACTCTGTCACTGACATCAAGAGTAGGCATTCTCAGCTTCCTTGGGATTTAGGCCTTCATGCTTTTGGGTCCCTTCCAACCGAGGATCTTCTGGGATTCGACGATTCCATGACTTACCAGTGCCTGTGAATGAGGCTGAGCCTGTTGCACTGTACCTGTACAAATATGGGATGCTTGTACATACAAAATATCTGTTTCTTTACAAGCTTTTTCAGTCTCATTTTCAAATTATGTCATATTGCAGAGTGGCTAAGAAAGATAGCCAAAATTCAGTTATTACTGTTGGCACCTCATAGGTTTGTTACTGGGGCAACTGGGAACTTTTGCTATGGAAATGCTGCTTTCAGACTTTGAGATATTGGCAGTGCTACACACAGACTTATTTTGATTCTTAAATAATTTTTAAAGATGAAACTGGAATTAATGGGTATGCTTTGAGGGAGGACTGAAATACCTTGATGTAAAAAGCTAGACTAACTACAGCAGCAAATTCACAAAATGGCAGTAAAATGAACTTCCAAATATTTAAACATAAATAAGATTAACTGTCAGAAGGGAGAAAATCTGCATTAGCAATTTTCTGGACATAGACTTCAAATGCAAATTGATGTCTTGAAAATTATGGCTCCTGAAAGACAATGTGAACTTTGAAAGAACATGCAGAGTGCCAGTGAGATCAACACAGATCATTCATGATCCTCTTTTTTATGCTTCCTTCCCCTTTTTTTTTGGTCTGATACTGATTTCTTATACACCATGATGAGTCAAGAACCAAATCTCAGACCTCAGCTTCTCTCTGATGTGCTTTGACTGCGTGACAGGACAGGAGCAGCAGCCTCAGAGCATCAAAACTGGAACCCCAACTTGCTGATATCGCTGAAGTGCAGGCAGACCTCCTGCTGTCCTCCTCCAGCTGCTGTAGAGCAGCACAGAGCCATGTGCCAGTGGTCAGACACAGCAGAACTACATGTGATCCTGCTGGATCTTACTTGGCTGCCAAAAATCTTCCTCAGGACACTGACTTGGGACCCAGAGTGCAGTTCTCTGATAGTATCTGCTGTTATTCCCATTGCTGTCTACAGTCACTTCTTCTCTTTTGGGGGAATGAAATTTTCAATACAGAGGAATGAACAGAGGTGAGGGCTTCACATTTTTTCACATATACTTCTCTCAAAATATTCCCACAGAAAAGGTGTCTTGACGTTAAATGCAGATAATTTCCTAAGCCACTGCTCAAACTGAGCTCAGGTAAGTCATAGGTATTTGATAAGATAGGAGAAAATAAGGAGTCATCTCATCTCAAATTATGAAAAGCAGTGTGGTTAATATTCTCTTACCCTTGTTGTCTTCAGTATGGCTGCTTCCATCTCAGCTTGTCACCCTTGGATTTCCTGCAAAAACTAAACTAGGAAAATAGACACCTTTATAGCTGTCACCTGGCCTATTTTATCTTATTAGGCTGATTCAAAAGAGGTTCTTTAGCTCTAAACAGCCTAAATGATTGGCTCTAAGCCGGGGATGCCTGCATTTAATGAGATGAATTCTGGTGTTTCTGACATTTTTTGCCACGTAATGAAGAGTCCCTTGATGGAACAGGGACACCAGTACCTGTTTGTCACCCACACTGCCATGAAGCATTGTGAGTGGGCAGTGGGAGGAAGTGATCACTCTCTGTGCTATTTCTGGACCAAAAAGGCAAGGACTAGGAAAAGCGCAGTGGGAATTTTATCTTAGTCAGGATGGGTAGTGGGGGGAAAGTCAGCCAGAAATGGATAAACAGAGGATTTGTATTTCTGTCAGCATCAGTCTGACATCTCTCACCTTCTATGTTCATTAGAAAACCACACATGCAGAGAAGTCAAAATTGTAGCAAATGTAAAACACAGCATGAAAAGAAACTGCTCAGTTATGAGAATTTCTCAGAAACATGGTTTCCAGAATTAAGATGCCTGTTGTTACCTATTCTTCTCTATATCTGATGCTGTTCTCTGAAATATCAAATTGCATCGTTTCTCACTAGGTTTTCTCTCATATTTCCTAGTTACTCATCAACAAAATCCTGTTTCTGAGTGTAAGAAACAGGGAAAAAAGGTTTCCTCGAGGCTTTTGTTTTGCAGCCACAAGCTGGCCCAGCTGCATGTGAATCATTACCTCCTGGCTGGACACAACCCATCCATGGCTTTTTGAGGAAGGCTTTGTAATTCTGGGGGGGAAGCAGATAGGAGAGAGCCTGGCACCTGCTTGTAGGCAGGGATTTTCCTGGGATTTACTCAACCTGACAAGAGGTACTTCTAGGTTTTGTTTTTCCCAGTGTAAAAAGTGCCCTAGAGACTACAGATAGCTGCTGCATTACCTAATTAACATTAAGTGGAGTATTGTTCATGGAAGGTCAGAGAAAAATCACTCCCATATTTTGTTTGCAAGGACAGATCCTTAATGTTAGAGGTCTTGATTCCCAGCAGGCTCTGACTCTAGGTTGCCACAGCCAAAGGGAATGCTCTTGGCATGCTGAAATCAGTATATTTTAATAAAATTCAAATTTTCAGGGACTTTTTTAATTCCCAAAATTTTTCAATCAGACCCACATTCAAGTTTCACTAATGGACTGTTGTGGATCAAGTGAAATTTTCTTTCAGTGGAGAATGTCCCCTGGGTTTCAAATGAGGGTTTTAAAAACAATAAGGTAAAATAGAAGCTTGAAAAGATGACATTTTGCAATGACCTTTCTTTTTAGAGTCCCAAAAGCTGCAGCCAAAACCTAACTTGACAGAGAAATACATGACTGGCTGATTGATCAATAGTCTGAAGATGCTTTTTCTGAAGTTAATTCATCCAGACAGATTCTTCGGGGAGTTCTCACACTGTGAAAATTTCTGGGAGGTAAATTGGATTGATGAATCTTCAGCTTCTAGTCACATTAAAATGATTTAGTTTAAATTTGTCCTCTGTCTTGTACTTGCTGTAATTGCCTACAGACAGCAAATTGGATGCCATATCTGAGCATTGGTATGGTGCATCTCTGTTATGCAGATAATGCAGAATAGATAGCATGGAAAACTTGGTCTGTGATTGGCACCCACGTGCCAAGGCTAGAAGCACAGGGCTTAATTTAATAGGAATTGTGACAGTAAATTAGTGACAGCAGGGATATTGTTCTGTTTCACGTGTAGGAATTTCTGGCCTGCTACCAAAGGAAGAATTAATATTCAGGAAGAAGCAACTGAAAAAGGAAGTGGTTGTATTTTGTTATTCCTGATTCCCTCAGCATGTAAATGCAAAAGAGGAGAATCCTGCAGCTCGCTCTCAGAGATGCTGAGTTCTGCTCTGACTCCTGCTCCAGGCTGGGGTCACTAACAAGAGAAGGCAAGAGGAGCCCTCAGGGAGCTCACACACTCAGCCCCAAGATATGCTCAGTGGTGGAGACAGGCAGGAGGAGCTATCTGAGCCAAAAACTTTCTCAGATCAGATGAACCAGACCACTAAAAGTGAAATCTAACTGGAAGTGTGTCTGCTTCTCTTGATCACAGGAAAGCAGGATCTGAAGCCAGACAGGTATTTTCAGCTCTGTGTATAGACCAGCCATAGGGAACCAGCCACGATGGAAGGAACTCGAGTCTCTGAATCTCAGAGGTAGTCCCCCACTAAAAGAAGTGGTTTTACTCTGGCTATTAAGCTTCCCTGATGCACCAGGGAGGAATAAAACCTTGCTACATTCAGGTGCAATCCTCAAGGAATGTCGAGATGTGCTTCCCCACATCAAAAGAGCCACGTGAGGTGTGGGACTTGGCAGGGCACTGGTGGCTGAAAATAAAACCCCTAAAAGTGATGTTAATGTAGTGATCAGCTCCTGTGGTACTTCGATTAGGCTTTCAACGGAAGAAAATTGCTGGCTGTGAGGTGTTTTAGGACATAGGAGTGCTAATCCTAATGCTTTGTTCAGGAAATTCAAGTCACTAATAAAGGACTTAAAATATTGGATTAGAAGATCTGTAGAGATTATTTTTGCAGTGGTACATGTAAGTTTTTAAAGAATGTTGTAATTTCAGGTAAATTCCCACTTGCATTTCTCTTATGCCTGAGCATAACCTATGGAGGGTAACAGAGCTGGAAAGCTTTATAATTAGTGATTCCAAGCAAACTAGCATCCTCTCCCTCCTCTGGGCAATCCCCTGGGGCTCACTCTCAGAAGTGAACAGCCCACTGGATATTTTATTTCAGTGTTCCTTTGCAAGATTTTCCTCAGTGTATAGACTTGGCAGCCTGGAAAGTAGAGATGTTGGGGTGTGGGAAATGTAAAAAAGCAAGGAAGGCTTTCAGAGGAGTCTGTGGGAAAAAGCAGGTTTTGGGAATAAAGCAAAGATTTTAGTTTTAGCTGTAGCTGCAAAAAGTAGGAAGATGTAAGTAGATACATTTATCGAGGAGCAAGGACAGTAAGGAAAGACTTAGTGAGTGGAGCACAGGAACCAATTTTAAAGCATTAAGTCTTAAATTTACTTCCTCACAGCCACATCAGAAGGCAGGAAGCAGTCACTTCAGTCCCAGTATAAGCATTTAATTTCCATGTGTTCTCACAGGGTGAATTTTGCTCCTCAGCAGATGTCCAGAGGGAGATCTGGTTAGGTATCCATTTCAGTGAGGCTTTGGAAGCAGATGTGCAGTGGGGATGGTTGGCTTTAAGAATAATTGTGTCAACACCTGCTGTCATTTCTGTATTGCTGTAGGTGTAGGGCTTGGACCAAGCAGTGTCCCAGTGAGGAAGCTGATGTGCAGAAACTGTTCACAACTGTCCCTACCTGCCACATATTCAACAAGCCTTTGTTATAATTTTTTGTCTAATTCTTCTCAGCAAAAGAAGCCAATTTTAGGGACAGTAATGATAATAATTTTTGAGATTCTAATATTTTTGGATCCTGAATTTCAAAATGGGTAGGAAAGTGGACATTGTTGGCTATATGAAATGATGCACAAGATAAATGGAAAAAGATTGTCATGAGCCTGAAGGTGAGAGTTATCCTAATTTAAATTCCTTTGCATTTCATATATACCACACTCCTGATAAGAAAGACCTGTTTCCTCTCAGTTTTTATGTGTCAGTAGCATTCAAGCATCAAGTATCTTCTGCTCTTCTTGTTCAACTAACCATTAATATGGAATATGCTACTCAAGGAATTTGAAAGGATTCCCAAACCCACCTGTGCTATAATACAGTGCCAAAATCCAAATGAACTGTTCCTACGGCAACTACAGTTTGCATCATCCATCACAAACAATCCATTCAGTGGTGCCTGAATCAGATACTGGTAACATTTATGGCATTTGATATTACAGTAATTTAAAATCCTAATACTTTCTCACTAAGGCTAAAATCACACACTAAGTGGACTATTACCAGACTGTTGCTGTGCTGAGGTGCATTTAAAAGATTGTATCTGTCTGTAGCAAGGATGCTGACAATTCCTTCTAATAGCATTTAGCAATTTATAATGGCTGTGTTCTGTCTGAAGACCTTCTGTCGTGTTCATGTAATCTCCATCAGAGATTTCCAAACAAAATTATTCATAAAGAGCCATAATTAATTGGAAGAAAGCCAGCTATCTAAAACAAACACTACCATTAGCATCTCTGGCAAACCCAAAAATAGTCTCTAGAGATGCCACTGTCACAATGAAAAACCTTTAAAAAAAGTATTAAGATGTATGCTACATGTTAATGGAATGATTCTGCCCAGTCCAAGACCCCGAGACCTTATATTTATGAAATTTAAGATGGACATGATCCTCTGGAGTAAGTCCAGAGGAAGCCATGAAGAAGATCAGTAGCTGGAGCACCTGCTCAAGAAGAAAGGCTGAGACAGTTGGGGTTGTGAAGAGAAGAGAAGAGAAGAGAAGAGAAGAGAAGAGAAGAGAAGAGAAGAGAAGAGAAGGCTCTGGGGAAACTTTAGAAAAGCTTCCAGTAACCAAAGGGGGCTACAAGAGAGCTGGAGAGGGACTTTGTACAAGGCCATGTAGTGACAGGACAAGGGGGAATGGCTTCAAACTGAAAGAGGGAAGGCTTAGATTGGATATTAGGAAGAAATTCTTTACTGTGAGAGTGGCAAAGCACTGGCACAGGTTGCCCAGAGAAATTGTGGATGCCCCATCCCTAGAAGTGTTCAAGGCCTGGTTGGAAGGGGGTTTGAGAAACCTGGTCCAGGGAAAGGTGTTCCTTCCTGTGGCAGGGAGAGTAGAATGAGATGAGAAGTCCCTTCCAACCCAAACTATTCAATGATTTTATGATACTTAGAATACCATTTTGTGATGCTAAGATGACTACAACATTGCTGTTAGCTGTGTAACTGTTGTCTCTGATTTAAGGACCAGGTCACAGCACACATTGCCCAAAGTTCAAAATGCCTCCTTAGCTCAGCTGAAAGCTCCAGCCTTGGAGGACAACAGGAAGGAAGGAGTTTTCACTCAACCACCATTTGCCATCATTTCTATGCATGTGGGAATGTGTGGAGTGGGCAAATTCAGTACTCAATATTTGGGTGTGCAAATATTAGGGTGCACTGCAGAGCCTATAATCAACCTTACCATATTTTCCTGTAGTCTATCTGAATTACAGGAAAGGGCATGTACCTTAGATAAGCACATAAGCATGTTACTGGTATTAACTCAGGAAAAAAACCTTTTAGCAATCAAGAGACTATTTCATAGAAGAAACCCACAGGAAAACACTACAGATAAATGAGATGGAGGGTGCTATTCAAGATTCCTTCAATTGAATCAAATATGCTTCATCAGTAATTTTTTCTAATCAATAATGATACCAAAAATGTACATAGTTCATCTTCTATTACAGTGGGCCAAATTTCTACTTCATCAGCAAAAGCCATAAGCAGAAAGTTATGGCTTCCTGGTCCTTTGCCCAGCACTGGCTTGTGAGCTGGTCTGGGCAGCCTTGACACAGCTCCTGAGTGCATCTGCTGTCCAGAGTCTCCAGGGGAAAATTCAGAGCTGTGGGTTAGATAAGTGCACAGTTTTCTAACCACATTTCCTCTCTGCCCCTCCTTGTGCCCAAGAGTGACCCTGCCTTTAGAGAAGATAAGAGGGAGTGGCAAAATCTAGCTTAGCCTATTATACACAGAAGTGAAAAAGTCATCTTCACAGCGCTCACTTGTGATCTCCTTAGGGTAAAAGACTCAGTCTTTTTTATAGTGTATTTGCTTGGTTAACATGAACAATTCTGTAATATAAACAATTAGGACTAGTACTATAACCCAGTCTTGTAAAGAGGTATTTTCATGACATATTTTTTCCTTTCTAAAAACTTAAACAGCATTTGCTATATTGAATACAGGGCAGTGAAAGGAGAAGGGGCTTTATTTGTAGTGTGTATGCTACTTATTAGAAACTGGAATTAAATATATATTTTCTACTCTGTTAGATTGAATCTGAAATTCCTCCCAAACTCTGTATGTATGTAGCAGAATTGAAGTTATGTTTAAGATATTGATGGAAAATATATTATTTCTCTGCAGTTTTCTGATATACCAAAAAAATCGAGTTTTGTGGTAGATCTGCCTGCAGCTATGTAATGTCACTTAGCATGATGCAGAAAGAATTGCATATAACTAATTGGCTAAAGAGGAGAGGTAGGTGATTATGGGAACACTGTGAAGTGGAACATCCTGTCCTCAGTGAACTAAAAATGTACATGTCTGTGCTGACCTACAGGTGTGCACATTCCTCCTTGAATGCCAAGAGGAAGTGCTAGCAGCAATCCAGGGTGATGCTAGAGGAGATTGGTTAGAAAGCCTGTTTTTGTTACCATTACATCACCAGAAATGCAATCAAGCACCACCCCTTCCATTTAAAAGGGATGCTGAAATGTAAGCATGGCAACCATCAAGAGGTAAGATTGCTGGGGGAATGGAGTTTTAGATGAGTGGCCTGATTAGCAGGCCTACAAACAAAGGTTTATTAAAAGTCTATTTTGTCTCTGTGCTGCTGTCAAGCTCTCATATAGAACTAAGAAATGGAGTAAAAATCAAAGGGGATTTTAAAATTTGTAAGATGTGTGTTTAACCTATTTCTGTACTGCTTTGAAGATACACTGTTTTGATAATTCAGGCAGTAAAAGCAACACAGCTTTACCTCACTGAGCTGCGGCAAGGGAAAAGCTAATCACTTTATATGCAATAATTCATCAGCCTCAGACTCCTTGTTTTCCCACTCACCTTTAACCATTTCCTTGCCTGCTCCCTGCATGCAATAACACTAGCCCCCCCTGAGTAAAGCTATTGCTTCCCCTACAGGCAGAAGTAGAATCTATATGAATAATCTGTACACTGTGACCCAATCCTTTCCAATTCAAATTAAAAGCATTTCAGCATAGGTGGACAAGATTCCTTCAGCAGCTTCAAGAGTGTTTCACTAGCTAACCTGGGTCAGTGTGAAAGTGTAAGAGTCTGCTAGAGCACACTAACTGCACCTCCCCTGATCTCTAAACTCCTTATACCAATCCTACACCATTGTCCTCCTCATGCAATGGCAGTAAAGCCACATGAAGATGACTGATTTGTTGAGATTCATTCCCAGCCATTGATGTGCTTCCTTCTTGGTAGTAAATTAAAAGTGGCTGAAATTGCTGTTGGTTTCTATGAGAAGCTCTTGACTTCCATGTTGCAAAAGTTAGAAGTATATTACATTCAACTCCTGGTTTTATCCTGGATAATAATACTGTCCTTTTAAACCTGTTCTGCTTTGGAAAACACAGACTCAGTGATATTGCCATGTCTAGTTCACTGATATGTTGGCATTGGAGCTGCCTTCCAATAACCATAGCATTAGGTTTGCACTAAGCAGGGCCCCTCCTGCTGAGTTACTTCTAGAATGTTGTCAGATGAAAGCTGAGGGCTCTGTACATTTTCCTTGGGTCAGCAGGGGGAGATGGGGACACAGAGACTGAGAACTGATTACCTTGCTTATCTTAAATCTAATATGCATCTCTCTCTCTCTCTTTCCTGAGACCAAAGAAGGCATAAATTGTACCTCACCCAAAGACATAACTTCTTTAATTTTTAGGAATTTGGGATCTGTCTTCATAAGGGATCTCTGAGAGGGAACTGCAGGCCAACATCTCTGTCCAAGGAGTACATGGTATTGCTGGGAAATGTAATGGAAGGAGGAGGCATCTGCAGACTGAGCAATACTTCCCACTAGCACAAACAATGAAACTACTGTGATGTGTATTGCACTGTCACTGTCCCTCTTCATTACCTTGGTTTTTTTAGGGATCTTCAGGGTGACTGTCTTGCAACTGTTGCTACACTGGTATCTCCTGCCAGAGTGAAAAACCCCACAGTATCTGAAAAGACTTTCCTTTTCCAGTGCTGAAATGAGTTATCTTTCCAACACAAGAAATATGAAAGTTATCTTTCCAACACAGGATATCTGATGACTTAATTTTTCTTTGCTCTAGAGGATTTTGCTTAGTCAAGGAAAACATTTAGACTGTGACCTTCCTCTGTAGTATACCTTGGTGTTTTGATTTTAGCGTTCTGATAAGAATAAAAGGTCTCCATACTTCTATAGGAAGATGGGAAGTAAGAAACAGTTTAAACCCTGCTCTTAGCAATAGAAATCAAAAAGAGTGAGAATCTGATTCTTCTTATCTCAACTGAGCCACTCTGCATCTGGACTAGAGCAAAATGAAATAATCAGTATCTTATGTCATCTTTTCTCCTAGCTGAAACTGGTGAAGAATGATAAAGCAGCTATATTCCTGCCCTGAAAGAGGAATTCAGCTCTTCAGATGGACCTTTACATACTGGTATACCTTGCTCCTAATGGTGCCTCTACCACAGCTTGAAATTCTGGCAGTGACTGAAAACTATGCATTAATGAACCTTGATAAAAGTTGTCACACAGATCCTGTTATTGATATTCAAAGAGCCTAAAATGTGTCAGGAGCTATTTAATGGCAGTAGCTCTTCAATGATTAGGAGAAAATGTTAAACACACTGGGTAAAAGCTCATCTGGTAGGAAGTCACGCTCATGAAAGTCTTTTTTCAATAGCAGAATATAATAAAGATGTAGGACCTAAGTGAAATGTTACTAGAACTATGATCTCTGATCTCTGTCTCCTGTGGCATCATTCACATCATTGTAGTTATTCTAGTGAAGTGTGCTTTGTTTAATTTCTCTTTCATTTACAAAGGAAAGAAACCCTAACTAAAACCCCAGTTCTGTAATGAGAAATGAAGTGTGCAAGCCCTTGTACTCTGAGATCCAAATGTATCAGACTACAAAGTGAATTCACCTTTAGAAAACCAATTTAAATTCAAATTAAGGTCATATCTTATGAATTTAATATGCAACAGTAGTATTGTTTTCCTATTGAAGTCTACTAATCACTCTGTGAAGAGTAAAAACAGGACTTTTCAAATGAATGTGGTCATAAAAGAGAGAAAGCAGTTCCACTTTAATTTTTTCTAACAGAAATCAGTTTAGAATTTAGCTGAATATTTATATGAGCCCTACTTAAGTTTTCTTTTCTTTTCTCTTTTCTGTTCTTTTCTTTTTTTGTTTAGACATAATGGGTAGTATGAATGTGAAGGAATCCCATTCTATGTACTCTGCAATTCACTCATGGGCACTGCATTTCAGGAAGTGTATCACAATAGAAAACAATGTCCATAAAACTATTGTTTATCTTATAAAACTATAATAAGATACCTTCATATAAAAATATATATTTGTATATCTATATGTATCTATATATCATTTTTTATATATCTATATATCTTTCTATCTTTTCAGATAAAGTAATTAATGTTTAATGCATGCACATTTATGCTAATGAAAATTTTANCTCTGCAATTCACTCATGGGCACTGCATTTCAGGAAGTGTATCACAATAGAAAACAATGTCCATAAAACTATTGTTTATCTTATAAAACTATAATAAGATACCTTCATATAAAAATATATATTTGTATATCTATATGTATCTATATATCATTTTTTATATATCTATATATCTTTCTATCTTTTCAGATAAAGTAATTAATGTTTAATGCATGCACATTTATGCTAATGAAAATTTTAATGCATATATATATATATACATACAAGTTAATGAGAAATAAGTGTGTCATAACCCATCAGACAGCTATGGCAGGTAGCAATTTGCTTTAGACTTTGCTCCTAGTGCTTTCTTGACTCACCATTAGATCAATTCCTTGCCCAGAAACATTTTGTCTTGTATCAGTGAGCAGGGGAATGATCAGCATCAACATTGAGCAGAGGAGGTTTCACCAGCACAGCAGAGGAGCCTCAGGCACAGAACTTTTCAGAACCTGAAATTAGCAGCTGAAGTCTCATTCAGTGGTTTTTGGCCTGTAGGAAGGACAGCAGAGTCAGGGATTCCTGTGGGGTATCTGCCCTGAGAAGGGCTGAGCTTAGCAAGGCTGGTTCCATTGACTGGGCCAGGCTTCACGCTGGGAAATGGAGCAGCTGCTCTGGGGCAGACCAGCCTCTCTCTAAATTAGAAGCTTGACTCCAATACTGATTTTAACCTTGAGAGGAGGTCAAAGAAGAGCTATAAAGGACAACAGCAGGACTCACATAGCCCATGGCATGCTTCCTTCCAATCTTTCATATTTGGAGGTGTCCCTAATGAGGCAGATCAGAAAGCAGACTGGATCCTCTCTCAGACTTTGATTGTTTGAGGCTATTTTTTAAAACCATACCTAAGATTATTGTTTTTCAGAAAAACACAGAAATATTTTGATTTGTAAGGTATATTCTTATATGTGGTTGCAGTTGGCAGTGCTCCCCTACCCAAAAAACAGGCAGAAGTCAATTTCAGATCTGGAAGCTGTGTGAATAGAGATCATTTCCTGAACAGTGTGACCTAATTAGCCATGCTAGAGGGGAATTTAAGTAGGTGAATGGTATTCATCATGACAGCTTAGAACACAGAAGACCCCCTTCTCCCTTGCACCCCTCCCACATGACCTCAGGGATGTCTGTGTGACTTTTGATCTCTGAAACATCCCGTGTGTCTTTACTTTCTTTTACATCATTTAAATGTTTCACCATTTATTTTCAATTAAAGTTTTGCCAGTTTTGAGAGTGCTTCTGACTCAAGCACTATTTTTCCCTCCTTATAAAGCAGGCAGAGCAGCAGTTTTCACTTTGCTGTCTGTGACCTGTATTTTTCTGTGTGCATGTGTTTGCTTGTGCAGTTTGGAGGTAATGGAAAATATGAAAGTGAAAAAATTCTATTATGATGTACTTTCTCTTATTCATTGTGTTCCTTTGGTAGCCAGTATCACACTCTAGACAAAAGTTATTTTGGAAACAATGCTTTCACAGAACTCTGACACAGAATTCTGACACATCAGTGTGTTAAGGATAACAATAATCACCTAACAGGATTTATTTTTTTAAGTGCCCTGAAGTAAGGCTGGATCATTTTTTCTGTTTCCATTGTTATTTTCTCAAGCTTCAAATAGACTTAAACAAAACAAACATTAAAAAAATCCTTTTCCTCACAAAAGAGCTTTCAAAGTTCTTGAGGAAAGCAAGAAATAATTCATAGAAAGTCCTTGATGCCTACAAAAAGCTTTGGGACTTCAGGATGACTGAAACTGTGATAGCTGAAATGGAAAGACAGAGGTCAAACCTTGAGATCTGCAGAAACCTGGAAAGCATTTGGTTGCTAGGATGTCACATGTTTTTAATTTATTATATAAAAATATTTTTGAATTATTTCAGATAATTTTATATAAAATATTTTCTCAATTTACAAATATTTTTTAATTATTTGCCCTGCTTTTGTTGATTTGAAATGATAGTGTCAGCTGCTTTCTTGCAAACATAAACATTTTAACTATGCTTCTAGCACATAAAAGATTATGCCTCCAAATGCATGTTCATCCATATTTGTACATGTGGGCCATCCCATGAAAATCAATGGGAAATATGTAAATATTATGCCAAGTTTGTCACCTGTTTGACCTTTCCTCAGAAATCTATTTCCTTTACCCCTTTTTTATACAAAAGGCTAAGGAGCACACCCTGTCAGCAAATTCAGTGCAAATCCAAAATAAATCTCCCAAATCCACTGGAATCATCTGGGATTTACACCAGAGCATACAGGGAATGACAGCACTTTGCCAGGGGACAAGGCAGGAGGCTGCAAAGAGCTCAGGGAAAACACAGGAGAGAAGGTGGCAGGTCCTGGGATGGCTCTGTGCCTCCAGCACAGCCCTGGGGGCTGCTCATGATGAGAAAAGGCAGCAGGCTGTGCTCACTCTGCTAAGGGAAATACAGCAACAGCAAATTTCCCTGGTAAGCTGCATGAAAATAAAACTATCAATAAACTTGAAATACTTTAATGCAAGGTCGGCTTCACATTCTTTCTCCAGTCTGGCTATAAAGTGACATCGGCAATGAACTCAGACTTTATAGCTGTTCATTTGTCACCATGCCCAGAATACTCCTCCTAGGCAGAGCAGTTTATGCAGCACAAACCAGATCCCCAAGATGATGGGTGGCTACCCACGAGGGGTGACTATCTGACAAGTGATTCAGGTAACAATGTGAGATTGAGGAAAGGAAAAACAGGACCACGTCCTAGGAATTTCTGCCCCGTGAAAAAATCCAGCAAATAGTAACAGAGAGAAAAAATTTGCAGTGATCTAATATTCCTATAATGTTATGATTATCTGCAAAGCTCGAGCTCTGCAGTCTTTCCCTCTTCCTCTAATCTATGTGGGCATTTCTATTATGTCTGTCAGCACTGCGTCTGAATGTCTTCTAAGCAAGACGAAATAGCAACTCTTTTTAGTCTCATCAACAAAATTTGGACTACATCTCAGCCAGTATGAAGTCTCCTAAAAATGTCAGTGTGCCGAGAAGGAGAGCACAGAGATTCATCATGGATGCAACACCTCATTCTCCAGTCTGCTTTCTGCTCTGTTTATGCATTTCTTTGAGTCTCACTGTGACGATGGGAACGAGCTGATGGCTGTGGTATTTATAGGGTATTTATATAAGGAATGGTTCTTTAAGTATAGCAACAAGATTAAGTATGATGTAGCAACTCAAGAAGTGCTTTTGACAGCTGAGTACCCCTTCCCAGAAAAGGATTGTCTGCTTTATTTTTATTGCAAATGCCACTTAAATATAAGATACTTCGCAATACTGCTTGCAGCACTGGATCTGTCATACACAGAAAGACAGACACCGACAAGAAGTGACAAAATAATCACAAGTTATTGTGTAACAGATCCTTCAGTCACGTTTTATGCTATGCAAAACTCATCCAAAAAATGCTCAGAATAAGTTGTGCTGCCTTGAGAGTGCTTTGATTGAAGTTTTACCTCAGCCAGCCCCTGCTCTGCTGCTGGCCAGAGCAACAGGGTAGAGCCCTCTTACCTCCATTCACATTTCAAAATGAATGAAGCTACTAACAATGCTTTGTTTACATCTTCACTGAATAAAGAGAGAGACAGAGAAGTACCATGTAAAGGTCCTTATAATTCTAAGAAAATATATTTTATGCTCATACTTCATATCAGTAATTCCAACTGTCATACTGTATACTTTACAAACAAGACAGGAAGGAGCTTGTTCACCTCTTTGTCAGTTTTTTCTTTTTTCCCAGAACAGTCCTTTGAAATCTTATTTGCATTGAAAATACTTATTGAAAAGCTGAGTGTCATGTAGGGTTCCTATTCTACTCAGAGAATGTAATTTTGCTTTGTAAATTGGTCTCTCAACTTGAATGAGCAAATAAGCATCCTGGTGGATGCCAATTAGATGAACTTTTGTATCCCAAGTAGAGCTGCTGAGAGCAATTTTGATGCACTGAATTTGCATCTGAATATGCTTTCAACTGGATCTAAGACACATCGTAAAATCAGATTGATCTTTCCAGAGTTCCTCCAATGGAAAATATTCCAGTAATGTAATTTTATTTGGAAAGATTCAGAGCAAGACATTTTTATTTCTGTTTACTTCCTAAGACTTTTCTTTTTCTTTTAACTACCCAAATAACATGTCTTAAAAAGTGAATATAAAAGTATTTCAGTTTTCCTAAAAGTAAACATTAAGAATGGTTCCAGCATTTTGTTTCAGTGCTTTTGGGACTTATCTTCAAGGAAAAATCTGGAACACTGATTCCTATCAGAATCATGTCAAACATTGAAATCCTGAAATTCTTCTGAAAAACAACTTCTCTTCTCAGACTTATTCTGTAGAGGGAGAAGCACTGATTGCTTAAAATGATTCCAGCTGCAATAGGCTAAATCAGGAATTTAAAAATATTTTTGATAGATGCTGCCTTTGGTAATGGCAGCACTGGGTATAATCACTGACAGGAATAGCACTGATTGCTGGTATCAGCCAGAAGCACTTCCAGCTCAGACTGTCTGTCTATCCTCCAGAGCCAGCTTCCATACCATTATGATTTATGTTGTGATCCCAGAAGTGCTGAGATTTGTACCAGGGTTTCTGGGCACTAGAGTGTGTACTAACCTGGACTTCACTGTCTCCTTACATCTGAGGCTGGTGTTAAGGGAATTCTAAGCAGATTCAGGGAAACTATTTTTGGGAGAAGCTGTTGATCACCATTGTTCCCTGAGCAGGCAGGACTGGTGTGCACTTTAAAAATCTGTTCCTCTGCGTCCTAAACATCCCAGGCTATAGTAAAAGTGCATAATTACTTCATCTTGCCTTCAGACAAGTGATATGCCAGTATTTTACAGTAAAAATACTTTTTTCTCAGCTCCATGGAGCTACAGACTGGTGCTGCTGATGTACTGTTGTAATTCTTGTTCATCTGGACTCACCAAAAAACCTCCAACTTTTTTTTTTTTTTTTGGAAGCAACACTCAGGGAAGATGAAAGGTGCTGTACTGCCTATGAAACCTCTTGTGAATTGTTGATTCTGCCTGGATTTAAAAGACCAGCTTCAGCAGTGGTGGATATTGCAACATAAGGACAGGCAGTGACCAGTGCTCTGTGATAAGGGATCCAACTGAACAAAGGTTACCCAAGACATCACTCTGATGTAATTCCTGAAGTCTAAAATAAACTCCTGTGTTAGTGTGAGGCATTAACTCCAAACAATCACTAAAGGAAAGACACCTTAGTCATCATACAGAGAGACTCCTATTCCTAAAAGTAACAGCAATGAAATTACTGTGTTTCACTGAAGCAGAGGGAGAATGAGCAGTTGTCTCCACTATTTTTCAAAGTTATTTTTCTCAGGAATTCCCAGCATGGCTAACCTTATCCCAGTGCTAGACCTGAAGGAAGCCCTGATGAAGATATTTGCCAGCTACTTTTGTTTCATGTATTAGAATAAACACAACTGAATCAGTCCTTTAAAATTAGCAACCAGAGGCCAAGGTGGAGGAGGCATTCTATGGGAAACCTTCTCCTGTGTCAAGCTGCAAAGATCAGCTGAAGGACTGCTCTGCAACCCACAGCTTTCTGAGAGTGGCCATCCTGAGGTGGCCCGTGGCCCCCACAGGCTCGGTTCCCAGCCCCAGCCTCCCTCCTCTGATGGAGTTTTCCAGAGATGGAGTGTAACTCCGCCCCTGAGGGGTTCAGTGCCTTTCACTGCCTCTTACAGAACCTGTGTGCACTCAGGAGAAACGAGGAGGAAGGAGAAATGTCTTTCCCATGTTTTTGCTTTTCCTTTCAAAGGGAGATATTTCAGTCACCACCTTTGCCATTCCCCTGTGCTCCTGTGCTGTGAGCTGTCTCTTTGTAGCCAAAAGAAGGCTGAATTTATCAGATGCTCTGTTCAGCCACTAAGTCTGTATTGTGATGAATGTTGCTATGAGCAGAGTATGTAATGGCAGGGCACCTTTGAAGAGCCTGCAAGGGAGGGAGGAGGGGGAACAGTGTCATCTTGACATCTCAAAAGCCCATCAGTTTCCAGGAATAAAGACCACCCATAGCCCTTCCCCACCCTCCCAGACAAAGCCCTGGCTTGTGCTGCTTTCTGAAGGAGAACCTCACATCCCTCACAGTGGTTACATAAAGACCTGATGCACACAAAGGCAGCCCTGTGTTTATAGTGGCAGCTAGACAAACTCATAAACAATACCTCTCCCAACAACACAAGTTCATACAAAATCCCAGTCTTCAGCGAGCAGGAAGATAAACATGAATCTGTGCTGTTCTTTTAAATAGAAAGTTCCACAGAAAATGATGGCTTTATCTCTTTAAATGCCTGCTCCACAATTTTGGGGGATAAAGTTTGAATCCTTATTATAGGTTACTAGAAGCACAAGAAACACTTTGCTACAGCTAAGAAAAGCTTTCAGATGATTATGAGTTTAAAGCTTCATACTGTATATGCTGCTGGGTTAGCAGCCTCCTAACTGTGCTGGTGTTTTTGTAGGTGCACAAAATGGTATGTTGCACTTCAGAATTCTTTGGGAGAGAATATATACTGCAGATACAGACGGAGAGATTGGGAATTCTCCCCAGGAGAGCTCTGTGAAATTTAATATCTCAACAACAACCATTAAACTTTTCATGCGCTCATATGAAGATGCTTGCATATGTGCACACATTCACATTTTGGCACATCCCTGTTCTGACTTATGCCCAGTGACAGAGCTTCATCTTGTGGGCCAAGATTGTTTCAGCCATTTCTTTTCCAGAGAGACCTGGCTGAACCTCTTCACCTCACTTGTAGTCAGCTAGCCTGCAGAGATGCCAAAGTTAGGGTTACATAATTTCCAGAGACTCTTTAATCAGTGCTAGGCATAGCCAACTATAATCAGGTGATTATAGTTGACCAAATTATCCAGATCATCTTGCCCCTATGAAAAATGGGAAAAAAAGAAATCCTTTCCAGAAAGTCCAAAAGCCTTTGGATTGCTTGTCACAAATGGGGGGAAACATTATCCTAATGCTGTACTTGAGCTTCTTTTTGTTGGTGGTCAGCTGATGTTGTTGACCTGGACCCCTCCTCAGACAAAAAAAAAAAGGGTTACTGGAAAATGTTCACACAGCTCTTTGGAAAAATGAACTGGAGATGTGAATCAGTCTCACTGAAGGCTGCAGGCTTCTCTGGAGAATTCTGTAGGCAACTTCAGCCCTCGGTACATGGCTTTTTTTTCCTCTCATCAAACAAAACTGCCAAAGTATAGAAGGTTTCCCTGCAAATCACTTTCCTCAGAGGAAGAAAGTGAAGCTAATGAACCAGGTAAAGAAAAGTCCATATTAGCAATACCGAATCTCTCTCCTATTCATGAGGAACCCTCTGTTTCAGCCTGACAGATTGAACAGTCATTATTAATCCCACTTCGCAGCACTGATTACATTAACATTATTCTTCTGTATTGTACAATACTATATAACACTGAAACCATGAGGAGGTAGAACCTAAACAGGGAGATCAACAAGAAGAAACCATTACTCTATAAGCTAAAAACACTTGACCTGTGGCAGCTTACATCTGAGCAGGAAAAATCCACTTGCTAATAAACTATCCAGAGAGAGGGAGAAAGAGAACAGGCTGAACCTTCTACAAGATGCTAAGTGGAAGGTTTTTTTGGCTAACATTTTTTCCTTCATGACGACTCTCACTCAATTCCAGTTGAAAGCAGTGGCTTCATAGAAGGGGCTGCAGCTTCCCCAGCTTCCTTCTCTTGGCCTCACATCTGTCAGATTTTTATATACAAACTTTCACTAAAAAGTGTACATAAGCCTTTTTTATTTGGTGATTAAAATATTCTTTCTATTATCTTTAAAGATACCACATGTTCTTTTGCCTCAGAAATGTGTTCTCTGTAATACCTTTTTTCAACATTGTCTTTATGACCACTCAGGGTGCAGCTTTTTTACTTATTTTGATAGTATATATAAATTCCAAGATATGTTGCTGTTCTCTGTTATTAAGTGGATGCTATGTTATTTGCTTTTAGCATTCAGTTAATGAAAATGGGAACTTTAAGGTACATTCAGACTTGACAATTTTGCTTATTTTCACAATTCCTGTCATATACCATTCTTGTAAAACCCATTTCTGAAGCAAGTAACATTTTAGATTCCAGTTCTATCAAGGGCTAAATACTCCCAGCAAAGTGCTCGAGTCCTTCCACAAAGCACCTACATAGCAAGGTCTTTTTCAGTATCAGATTCTCCTTCAAAGAGGTATCTGGATTCCCACTTATGCTTAGAAAAGTCAATCTCTCTGCACCAAAAACCTTCTCTACAGGATTTCCTATTGGCTGCCCTGAGCTCCTGCTGCCGCATGCTGGCTCATGCTCACTTGCTGAACTCTTCCCTCTCACTTTGCAGGGAACTTCACCACTATATTCAGGGGAGTGAATTTTGCTTCAAGAGCTGTTTGTCTGTGTCTAAATCCCTTTGCCTGTGTAAACTGCAGCATTCCCCAGCACCCAGGTTGAGATGTCTGTCTGAACTGCCTGGCTGTGAGACTCCTCACCTTATTTTATGTTCTCAAGAATCAAGAAGTCTAAAAAGCAAAAGCAGCCTCTGAATATGCCACACTTTAAAATCAATGAGTCTCTTTGCATTTCGATTTCTACTTCTTACTCCTTCTCAGTCTGTCTGTTGGATCTGTACCAGCAGAGAGAACCACATGACTTGCACTACAGGATGAAATGACTTTAAATGGCAACATGGCACTAGTACAGCAATAACATCTCAGCAGCAGACAGTGTGAGATTAATGTCACAATTAGCAAGTGGATGTTTGATATCTTAACCTCAAAGATTCATTGGGCTTGTAAATCTGTAGGGGCTCAGCTGGGTTCTCAGTTGTTACAGATCACAGAAATAATGTAAACAGGCATTCACTGGGGCCTGGTAGAACTAGAAAGTCTAGTGCTTGAACAGTCTTTATAAAAATAGAAATCTTGTTATACTATAAACATGAATGCATATTTATATAAACATTGTTTTATGGAAGAAAATTTAATAAACCTAAATTCAGTAAGCAGAACTTAAAAGCAACTGCATATTAAATATTGTAAGGGGAAAACAGTATGTCCTTCACACTTGTGAGCTCAGACAATAGTAAGCAAGTATTTTGGGCAGAATTCCTCACCATTCTTGTCAACCTGAAAAAAACATAAAGGAGAACAGCAAAATACCTGTGCCTGTGCAGCCCCTGAGCTGGGAGAACTGAGGAACAGCAAGCAGACCTGAGCCTAAGAAAGTTTCCAGGGTGCACTTGTCAATTAGTGCCCACAGACCTCACTGTGGCCCTAAATCAAACAAAACCCACACACCTGGCAGGGTTTAGCACTTAATGATGGGGCTACTACTGCTCTCTGCTGGTGCAGAGCCAGACTCAGGAGAACACTGCTGAACCAAACCAACTCTGAGAAAACAAATGCTGCTGCCTAGAGCTGTGCAGAGAGAGGACATTCCCTGTCAGGAAGGTTCTGAGGTTTTCAGCCTTTATTTTCCTTTCTGGTTTTAACAGATGCTGTTATATCTTCACACCTGACAAGGGGAATATTTGAAAATGTACCTGTCCTTCATTTGAGTCTGGCCACTATCACCTTCTTTCTGTAGTTCCTACTCTCTGAAGTCCCAAGACTGTTGTTACAAGTGTTTTCTCTACCTCATGTGGCTTTTCAGAGGGATATTTATTTAGAAACACAAATTACTTATAGTGTGAGAAACACTGGCTGAGAAAGAGCACTGATAAACAAATGATAGTTTATTTATTCCAAAGAACAAGTGTAAAGTATGTTATAAAGATCTAGATGTCATTTTACTTTCATGAAAGTCCTACTTGCTGTCTCTATTTACCTAATGGCTTCCTTTTTTTCTGATGGAAGTACATCAGAGCAAACAAGACACATTATTCAACAACATCATTATTGATCCCATGTAAAATAAAAGCAAGGAAAGAGACAAGAAAATAAACTTAGATATTTACTTACACATATACCTAAAAATGCAGTGGGAATTCTCCAAGAGCCAATGTAAAAACTAAATACTAATTGCTGTTCCGTAACAAGTACAACATACAGTGAATAGCAGTTTTAAGCAGATCTCCTAAACAAGGTTATATTGACTTTTCAAAAATAGCACAATAAGGTGTAAAAAAGTTATAAGATCAAAGTAATCATGAGGAAAATTTATCTTCTGTAGTACATTGTGTGGTTGGTGTTATGCAGAACAACCCACTAACATTTAATTCATGGTGATCTCTGACCACAGCTCAGTGTAATGACTTCTATATGGTGGGTGTAACTCAGAAGCTAAATAATTGCCTCTTTTACATGGGAAAAAATACACTTAAGAGAGACATTAAGGCTTCCTTTTTGCAAATCTCTATTTTTAACTGGAATGAACATGATGTCCCCTCAAGCTGCAGCTCTTTACCACAGCTTCAATCAACACACACAACTCGTAAAAATACCCTCAGATCTACTCTGCTCTTTCCCCTCATAAACTAAATGGAGTATCAGTCTGTCTCACTCCTCTCTACACATCTCACTATCACAAAACCACCCACTGAACAGCCCTGCTAGGTAGAAAATTGTTTAGTATCTTTTGAGTAAGAACTCTTGTGAATGCCTCTCAGAGCTGAATAATTTCTTTTTACAGCTCCCTGCTCCTGTGTGGACAAGATTTGCACCCAAGGGTAAACAGAGTTAACAGGTTTGATCAATGCACGTTCAGCATGTAACTGCCCTTTGATCTTAGGCCCCAGAGGATCCTCATATGTGCTACTTCAGAATTTGTGATTTGTTTTTAATGGGCTGTAGCAAGTATAAGAAGCTTTCACAATGCTCATCCTCAGAGTCTCAATGTCCTGTGATTTATGTGCCATTCCTGTGCTTTTAAAATGTTACAGTAAGTGCTGTATTTATGGCAGGTTTTCTATGATGTTACAGAAAGTGGTTTCAGAACATGTAATGCATCATATAGGAACACATTATAAGGAGGGTATATTACCTTTCCTGAGTGTCTTGTTACTTTCATTCACCACTAATCAGATTTATACATCCCAGTGGATGGAAAAATGGACTACAGAGATTTTAATTTGATCCCTTAGGAGAAGTGGCTGACACAGAGTTGAAGAGGAGCATGACCTTTCCACATCAGTTTGCTCTTAGGGCCAATGTAGAAAATATTCTTGTGATTCTTAGTGCGAAAAACAGATTTTGAGTGTTCCTAGAGTGGCCTTTCTGGCCATTTTGTCCCCAGTACAGTCTGTGTTTCAGACTGCTGGAGACACCTTTTCTTCATAATTCTCAGCATATGGGATCCATTTAGTTTCTAGTTCAGGCAAAAATTATAGTTAGGGTTAGGTATTGGAATGGTTTCTATTATTCAGTGCCTTTTCTAGTGCAAGCACATTCCTGGGAAGATTTGCAGAAACCTCTGGCTATCTTTTCTCTGGAAGTCAAGTTTCATGTTTCCATCTGGTCTTGAAGATTTTTTTTCCTTGTGAAAAATTCCTGTTTTCAACAAAAATGTGTGCACATGGAGAGAGAAGGATAAAAAGTTACCATGTACTAAACCCACATGGCAAATATCACAGTCTTCACTCTTCTTCCTGTCCTCCACTACAGCCTAATCCTCGTAATCCTCCTCATCCCTCACTTTATGGCCCTTCCAGGGAATTCAGACCAGGTTCAGGTTGCTGCAGGGCTGTACAGGGTCAGGCTTCAGTGCTGGGTGTCAGAGCAGGCTTGGCACTGCTGACCACAGGTTGGTGTCTGAATCCAGAAACTCAGTGACTCCGCATGGCACATTCAGAAATGCTTAATGACCTTAAAGGATTAGCCAGACTTGAGCAGAAAGTGTTCCTGCTTGCTCTCTGGGGTAACCCAGCCCAAGCAGGTGCAGGTGACCTGGATTTCACTCCATGCAGTGAGAGCTGTCACCCTTGGGCTCTTTCCCTGCCTCCTTCTGAGGAAGAAATTGGAGGCATCACTAGGCTGCATCCCTGGGCATGGCTCGGCTCCTGTGCCTGCTGTGGGTGGCAGCAGCAGCCCCTGGAATGGGATTTTTGGGATGCAGGCACCAGGTGTGATCCCTGCAGCACTGGATACAGCCACACATCCCAGCCACACTCCCTGTGCTGTCACTGAGAGAGGGAGCTGCTGGCTGGGCTGCAGGAGGTCCTGAGCACCCTGACCTGTGCTGTGCCCCCAGCTTGTCCCTCAGCACCCTGGTGGCACTGCCTGCCCCTTCTCTAGGACTGCAAGCTGAAAGCTCACTCCTGTCACTGGGCACACTTAGGCCTCCCAAACTTCAGGCATCAGGAATTAATGTTGATGTCACCATAGTTCAAATTATTAATTTTAAATTAGATTTATTGCTGGAAATGAATCCAGAATCCTTACCACTGGAAATCCATTACTTTCAATAATAACAAGAAATTAATCAAGCAAAGCTGTACAAATCAGGCAGCAGCAGAAATCCAGGCAATGTATTTTAGCTCTTCTCTTCCCACTTTTGCTGGGAAACCTACACATCCTGATGACCCTGCTCATGCAGACAGCTTGCAGGATGCTGTCTTTCAGTGGCCAAGTTCCCTATTCTAATTAGATTAACCACTACACAGGGAGATCCTATGGGGAAAATTAGGTTGTGTCTTGGTGTGACAAACCTATCTCAAACCAGGACAGGTTNTCCCTATTCTAATTAGATTAACCAGTACACAGGGAAATCCTATGGGGAAAATTAGGTTGAAATGTATTAAAAAAAAAAAAAGACAAAAGCAGAAAGAAACCCTTCATCAATGATTCTATTTCAAAAGTGAGTGTTATTTCAAGACCAAATTTCAAAATTCAATTGAATAATTTTAGAACTCTGTCATGTTCTAACTTCAGCTGGCAAATAAGTACCACACAGCTGCTTGCTCTCACACACCAAACTCTGCTGTGGGATGGGGAAGAGAATGAGGAAAAGGTAAAGTCTGTGGGTTGGATTAGAACAGTTTAATAATTGCGAAAAAGTAAAATACAATAATAATACCAGTAAGAGTAGCAATAACAATAGTAAAGAAAATGAAAAAGAGAGAGGAATAAAACCTAGGAAAACTGAGGGATGCACAATGCAGGTGCTCACTACCTTCTAACCCATTCCCAGCCTGTCCTGAGCAGTGATCAGCCCTCCACTGGGAATGGTGTTCTCTGTTGTGGAATATCCCTTTGGCCAGTTCAGGTCAGCTGTCCAGGCCATGCATCTTGTGCATCTCATGCTCACTGGCAGAGCATGAGACACTGAAACATCCTTGATGGAAGATCAGTACTGCTGAGCAACCACTAAAACATCTATGTGCTATCATTAATCTTACACTTAAATGCAACACTCAGCACTGTGACAGCTACTAGGAAGCAAATTAACTCTATCCCAGCTGAAACTGTGAAAAAGTGCCAATCTGTTTAAAATAGTCAAATATTTTCTGTAGTTAGCCACAACAAATTAACAGGAGTTAAGGGAGAGCAGTCCTGCCTTAGCAAGATCTTTGTGCAGAGAAAGGTGCGCTGTGCCAAAGGATGTGCTTTTGCCATGAGAACTGATGGGTTTACATCTGCTCTGCAGTGGTGGAGTTACTGCTGCCACTCCTGTTGAGTAGCAGGATTATTCATTGAATTTTAAGAGAGTCTCATGTTTAATAGTAAACCAAAAAACGTTTCAACTTGCCTTTGTGGCTTATTCAGGAACTGACAGTTATTAAATTTTTTTTCTCTCCTTAGGGATTTAAAAACCTTGTCTCCATCTTACTGTGTTTAATTTTTCTCAAACCAGATAGCAGCATTTGTCAGTTTTGTATGTGTACAGTTTTCATGTACCTGCCCCTCAGCTCTTCTAACAAAACAGTATAATTAAACATTCAGATTATACCATATAATTCATCATATACCATATAAGCCCAGGGGGTTTGCTTTTGTTGAATAAATGGCAGGTCATTTTTAGTTGTTTATGGAATATGAATACAAAACAGAACATAAATTATGTATTGATGCTATTAAATGCTATGATTTTCTATAGACCCCAATAAAAGTCAGTTGTCTGTTATATATTATATTTTTCATCTCATCACTAGAAGACACAGAACACTGAGGTGTCCCCAGTTTCCTGAGAAGTGATGATTGCCTGCTCCAGTGGAAGATGTCGCTGCCTGTGCCAGGGGGGTTGGAGCTAGGTCTTTAAGGTCTCTTCCAAACCAAAGAATTCTATGATTCTATGGTATTGATTTAAATAGGAATGTGACTTTGATTCCAGTAGGATTTATCAGTAGCTGGCATCTGTGTAGAACAGGAACAATTTTTTCAATCTTCTTATAATATATGGAAAGTCTGTGTCTTTCTCTGCAATGCTCAGGCTGTACCCCAGGCTTCAGCTGATGCTAATGGGTCCCTAATTGATACTGTTTCTTACCTAGAGGGGGTTTTTATTTCAGTTAGCACATCAGGCAAAGAGAGGAAAGCGGAATGAGGCTCTGAGCAAGGGAATGAATGGTTAGAAAAGCCCACAGTCTTTCAGATTTTCTTTGATTATTATGTCTGTGACTGCATCAAAAACAAATTTGACATTCTGGGTGTCTGTGGCACAGGTCAAGTGACAATATATCTCTTTATCTTGTTTCCTCATGTTCAAGTCTAGAAATTGTTTCTTGATGTAGTTTGCAGCATCTTCAAATGTGTTTTGTCCTAGTGCAAAGAAAAGTAAAAGCAAAAGAAGACACATTTCAACTGGTACTTCCTCACAACTGCAAGAGACAAGACATAATGTTTTCTGCTTTTTTTTTTTTCCTTCTCTTTCTATTCAAATTAAGTTCAGGAATTAGGTATGAAAATTTTCTATCTAAACTGCTTTTTCTCTGGTAATTTCTGACATAGCCTTATATATTCTCTTGCAACAGCTGGGAACATCTGGTGTTTTTTTTTATTTCCAGTAGACACTACTGTCACATAGAAAAAGAGACAGACTTCCCTTGTGGAATGAGTTCTTAAAATAGGGACAAAAATCTTGGATTCAGTTGTGGTGTGTGTATGAGTGATAAGATACTGACTTGTACTGAAATATTGGCTGAGTCCATCACAGCACCCTTCAGCCATCTGAAACTTCTAGATTGCTCAGCTTCTTCTACCACCAATGGACAGAAATGAGCATCTCCAGGGAGAGACATGAGCCTACTCAAGGATAAACATGGAGAGTAGGTGAGATGAGTTGAATTCTGGCTGTGTCTGTCTCATATCCTTCTTTCATGAGAAGATGCTTAGATGAGAGGCTTAGTATTTGCAAGGTTATATAGAGGTGACATGAGTCAAAGTCTCAGTCTTTAATGCATGGCCTACACTAAATATCTAAATGTGTTTTCTTCTGAACACTCCAAACTTACCATTATACTCAGGAAAGCAGATATTCAGGTGAACTTTTGTTATTTTCTCTTGAAAGAGGTCTTTTTTGTTTAGGAACAGCACAATGGAAGTGGCTGAAAAGCACTTATGGTTGCAGATGCTGTTGAACAGATGAAGACTTTCGTGCATTCTGTTCTGTTGAGATGCAAAAGGTAAACATGAGACTGACAAATCTCATCCCCATATGTCATTTTTTACTGCAATGTTCTTTACTGGAAAGAACCAATACAGCATAATAGCCTTTAAGTGGTTACCAGAGAATGGGAATAGTTCTGATGTGCCATCAGAGAGTACATTAAAACTTAGAAGCAAAAAGGACTGCTTGTCTGACTCACCACTTCTTTATCTTCCACCAGAACCATGTCATAGGCACTGAGTGCAGCACAGAATATGATGCAAGTAACTCCTTCAAAGCAGTGAATCCACTTCTTTCTCTCTGATCGTTGTCCACCCACATCAAACATCCTTTGCAGAAAAAATAACATATGTACAATGTAAAGCACTAATAAGGATGTAGTCATGATTTAATGCACAGAGTTCAGATGGAGATGGATGACAAATATTCAACTTTTCCAAATATTGGTCTGTTCCTATCCCAACAGGTCCAGGAGTGCTGTGTGTTGTTACTCCTGGCTTTGTAATGGGTATAAAATGAAATATAAAGGCTTAAATACCTGCAGGTAGGAAAAATATTTAGTACATTCAGGTGGGATGCTGTGTTGAGGAAGTGAGGCTCAGGGAAGGACTAAGACCTGCAGGCAAGGATTTATTTGGGGCAGAGTTCTGAGACATTGGTTGAAGACCCTCAGTGTCATTTACTACTTCATGGTTTTGCCTGCTGACACACTGATCAGTAAGACACACAACTGGAGCCCAGTCATGGACTGACCCCTAGTTGTGTATGAATAGATGTTGCCATCTGCTCACTGCCCAGTGTGACCACTGAGCTCACTACAGGACCTGCATCACACCTTTGGACCTCCCCTATCCATCTCACTAACTGCTCTTTAAGCAGCAGTTCCTGGAGAGCAGAATCCCTTCATTTGTGCAGAAGGAATTGTAGGGTTGTCCCTCTGCAATAATTTCCTTCCACCTTTGCCAGGAATTTCTACTACCTTTGGGTAGTGTAATATGGATTTCATGTGGACTCTATATGGGATCCAAAGCCAGCTGAGCACACCTAGCTGGCACCTAGGTAGGGCCCAGCTGAGCCAGAGCTGTCATCAGAGCTAACACTGCTGTGCCCAGCCCATCCCAAACTGCCCTTACATTCACAGCTCTTCGGTCACAAGGGCTAGGGCTTTCTTTTCACTATTTTTCTGAAACAAAAGCTACCAAACTTGAAGATTTTTCAAGTGCATTAGAAAGCAGGGAAACATAAAAAAATCAAATTTATCCAACTCTTAGATTTTCTGTTCCTAATGTGCATGATGATTTTTCCCTGTGCTGCCTGTTGGTGAACTTAATACTGTAAAACCTAATCCCCTGCTGGATTACCCTTTCCTTCAAGAATCTCTGGATCCTGCAGAATCTGAAAATTAAACACAACTCAATTCTTATAACAATGAATATAATGGGGTTCAGTAAGAAACAATAATTTCAGTAATAAACAGAGAAAGAATAATTTGTTACTGAAACATTGCTTTTTGTAGCATCTTAATCCTCTGTTTCCTTCACCATCAGCAGTGCAGTTGATGTTAAAAAAGGTTGTTTTTTATAATTTTCCATCCTTCTTAGAAAAAATGGAACCCTTTCTAATGCTTATAAATTAGGTGTTTCTGCAGCTGAGGAGTAACCATTTTTTTCTCTGGTATATTTCATCTTTTTGATTATTGGGTGTCTACAAAAGTGAATTATTTTAGAAATCAGGAAGCTGTTGTGGAGCAAGATTTTGATAACAGTAATGGTGTTCTTCCAAGCATGTCTTCACTGAGTTCTGAAGGTCTACTCAAGAGTGGTGTCAGCATAAATAAAGTATCTTCAATTTTGTCTGTGATTAGTGTCTAAAAATCACCTACAATTACATGCCTTTCTTGATGTGTGGGGTATAACTATGAAATCAGGGTTATGGCAGAAAAAAAATTGAAAAAGCTTCAAAATTTAGTCTTCAGGAAAGTTTTCTTTCAGCATATGAATCAGTATTCACTTCCTGTGAGCTTTTAGAATATGGCCCTTTGAATATTCATGAGAACTCAGTTAAAAAGGACAAGACCAAGGCCAGAGGCAATGCTTATGGGCAGTTTTTGTTGTACTAATCTTAGTTTGCTTTGCTCTTCTCAGCCCAGAACTTTACACATGCACATGTAAAGACGAAGTCCCTCCATGAATGGCAGAAAACGAGCTGATCTTCTTATTTTACCAACCTAGTCAAAGTTAGTCTAGAAATGTCTACATTTTCCCATAATTTCTCTTGAAAAACTTAGCTGCAGACATAGAGTTAGCTATATACTCATTCAGTAGTACACACAGAGAGGCCTGAAGACTAAAGCTTGCTGGATTTCAGTCAAACTCTTCCTAGCACACCAATAGAAAGGACAGTAGAAGAGGACCAATGAAGAACAGACCTTCTTTGAAAAACATTTAAATATGTTCTGAACTCTAAGTCAACATTAGCCAAATAAATTGAAGAGCACACGAAAGCTAAATTGCACTAAACCAGCAAGGTAACCACTAAGCAAGGAGCAAATAAAAATTGATGTTTTCTGTGCAAGTGTAATTCAGTTCCCTGGAGCAGTTCTGGGGTTTAGACTTTTACTGCACAGATACAAAATGTTTCCTGCCTCATTCAGTTCAGTAAAGGGACAAGTGTTTAGTGAATAAGGCATCTGTTCATGGGCTTTTTGTATCCAGGTGTGGCTTGTGACCTGAAGCCCCACCAGCACATCAGCCAAAACTCACTCTGAGTGTGGAAGTGTTCCTCTCTTTATAGATGTTTCTATGGTACTTATCAAATGTGCTGCAGAGATATCAGGATCCTCCAGCTGTTTTCCATTGCTATGGCAATGCAA
This sequence comes from Erpornis zantholeuca, assembly GCA_013400515.1. Classification (NCBI taxonomy): domain Eukaryota; kingdom Metazoa; phylum Chordata; class Aves; order Passeriformes; family Timaliidae; genus Erpornis; species Erpornis zantholeuca. The sequence continues at coordinate 147,504 of VZTN01013212.1, read as the reverse complement.
AGTAGCAGTAACTGGCTGGTTAACATGAATTTATAATTGTTCTGCACCACTCCAGCAGCTCAAACCCCTCAGATTATTTTGTAGTGATTTTACCAAATATTACTCAACTGCCTGGAACCACCAATGAATTTACTCACATAACACTACTGTGATGCATAGCAGAGGGCAAAATCAGTGGGGTTTGTATTTGTGGTGGCATTAAGAGCCTTCCTCTTGTTTGCAGGCACTTGGGCAATTCTCAGTTGTGCCACATTTCAGCTAGACCTAAACACTAATGCTGGTACTCTCACGTCAGGACTGATAGCACCCATGTCAACAAGGATTCGCACTCTGATGGTTTCTTTCTCCACCCTGAATTTACTTCTTACATGAACTATGATTGTAACTGAAGGCATTCAAATTTCCAGTGTACAAAGCTGTCTGGAAATGTTTATCAGAGGAAAAGATGATGATGTCTATGACATTGCAGAGTAGCATTTGTGAGAATTTTCATTAGTGACCAGAATATTGATTGATGATAATAATTTATTTGTAAAACATCTGCTTCAGAATCTCATTTTGTATGTGCAATCTCTGTTGTGTTAAAGCATCTGTGTGGTAGCATAGATAGTTTGGGGAATGTTTAATTGGCAATGAGGAGAAAGAAAGAAGCCAAATGAAAAATCTAAGAGTTATAATCCTCATGCTTTATAAATCTGTCTGTCTCTACAGGCAGTTTCTTGTCTAGACTGCATTCCTCAATATGCACCCTCGCCTTTAAATTAAGAATTAAATGGATTTCAGTCCACAGAGAAAAGCATTATAGAACACTGAAACTATCATAATTCATTCAAATACATTTTCATGTGCAATTAGATGTTTTTAATTGGTTCACCAAACATAACAAGATCTTGAATATCTAAAAGTGTAAAATATTTCATTCAAATTTCTCAGGGGCATTATTTTCAAAATTTTTTCTGAACATTTTGGTTTTCATCTTAAATGAGCATGAAGGCATGCTTGATAATGCTGAAATTTCCCATGGGACAGATTTTTTTTTTTGCCAACTGTAGTGCATTCCAGTGCTAAGAGCAGTTATTTCCATTCTCCTAGAAGAGTGAGAGGTTGAGAGTGCATGCAAATTGGTAGACATCAAATGTTTTTGCATGCTGTTAAGGACATTTAGGTAGGCAAATTTCATAAATGTCATAATTATTCAAATGGCAGGATATAACTAATGCTTTTTAGACATTTACATATGTAAAAATGTCCTTTTAGAACCTGGTATTCTGTGACCTGTTTATAATGGTCCATTATATGCTCAAAGTTGGAGTACTGATTGTACACCTTGCTTTTTCAGCTGTGAAAAAATGTTAAATAAGAGTGGATTCAATGATATCACAATGGGATTACCTGTGTTATAATTCCAACACCTTTGGAAGAAAAACTTCAGAAAGAAAGATAAACCCCAAGAAGATTGTCAAATATGGCTTTCATACCTGAAGTTTAAATCCTTGAAAGAAAACTGAGTCTCTATGATCCCAGTTGTCTGCACTCGGGAGTGCAGGACATCTTGCTCAGTAGGGACATAGTCTGGCATTGCCAGCCTGTCCAAATCGTTGAGGTAACTAGGGAGAGTAAGAAAGAAACAGTGGTTGGTGAATTCAAAAAGTGAGATGTCCATGGTGTAATCACTCCACACTGAGCCACTTTTAAATATGTAACATAAATTACACATTTAAACACAATACTGTTGGTTCTTATACAACTGAGTTCCACAACTCACAGCCTTCCTTTTTTTTTTTTCTTGCATATAGAAGTGTAGTTTATTTTCACATAATAAACATATTTCTGAGAATTTCAGCCAAGGAAAATCCTTATTTCTCTTAGGGATGCTTTAAAACCACCTTGTCAGCAAAGAGGTTTTGGCTATTTTGTCTCAGTAAGTGGGAATTTTCCCTCCAGGGGAAGAACCACAAGCATCCTTCAGAAGCAGATGCATAAGGAGTCACCTCAGCATGTCAGACTGGTTGCAACAGTATTTTCCTTCCTAAGTGAAAGGGGGGACATCATATTTTGGAGAAATTAACTTTTAAGGGCTGTTTTCCCTGTAGACCTCTCAATTTACAACAAGAAGGTACACAGTGATTTTAAAAAATGTATTTTTTAGTCAAAAACCAAAATCATCTGTGAAACTCAGGATGACCTCATTGGTGTTCTGATGAGCCCTTAGAAAAGTGTGGACTATCTGCTTTTATTTCTGGTATACAGAGATAAAATCTGCATGAAGTGAGAACCCAAACCAGATCTCTGAAGCATGTTTTTGCCAATCCCTCTCCTGTCTCTTCTAGGGGCACACAACTTTCTTAAATGGCCAGACAGAGCTTCTGAATCCTACTGGCTGGTCTAAGAATCTGTGCAGAGAGGTTATGAAAGGCAAAAGGAAAGGAGGTGATGCCTGGGCAACTTCCTACCTTTTAACTACTAGTATTCAAATAGAGAACAAAGCCAAAAGCAAGAAACCCCACCAACAGCTGAAGCATTTTCAGTGTCCCAGTTGGCACCTTCCTCTTTGCTGCCTGACACTGTGCCTCTAATGTCTGTTAGGCTCCATGCCTCCTTTTTTCCTCTCTACACCAAGTCTGCTCAGCAGGTAGTTCTGCTGTTCAGTTTAACCAGAATCTTCAAAAAGAAGAATAGAATGAAATAAAACAAAATTTTAAAAAGCTAGAATCTTTCATTTGGATATTTCCAAGTAATGATTGGAAACTGGGTTTTCTTAAACTGTATCCAGTCTGCAAGGGGTCTTGAACCTGATCTGAGTAATTCAATATTTTCCCATTATTTGAGGCCAGGAAACAATAAGTTGGAGGAAGAAAAAAAAAGCAATATAGCTCTGTTTCTCTAAGTAGGGCCTGAGGCAAACTCATCTCAGCTCACCTTTGTGGAAGGCAGAAACAAAAGACATCTTGTTATTTATTAACCATGTAAGCACTAAAATAAACACTTGAATATAAAACAAAGTTCTATAGTTCATAGCCACAAATGCCTAAATTCAACACAGCCAATGGTAATTGCATGAAAAATTAGACCAAGTTAATTATCTAGTTAATGGAGCAAGAGGCAAATTCAGGCTCTTCCTAGAGCCACAGGCAGCTCCAAGGGGAGACTGCAGAGCATCTCTTCCCTGGCAAAGGGAGAATGGAAACTTGTAGGTCAGAAAGTGCTGGTCTTTCCTCGGCTGGAATGAGGTGACAGGACTCCCACCCTGAGAGGTAAATGAGTGAGCAAGCAAGGTGCACCATGTACGTAGCTGTACGAGGACATTTAAAGTCACAGTTTATAATCCCAATCTTGCCCCCTCCATACCCATCATTCATTTTTAAAACAGAATTAGTTCCAGGTGAGTCTAAGGGAGAAATTCCAGCCAAATTTGACAAACAGGATTTTTCTATCATTCAGAAGATTTCAATTTTGTTTTTTTCAATTAAAATACACAAAGGAAAGGCAGTGATCAAACTTCATTGGCATGAATTAATAAAGTAAAATCTCAGAGAAGATAACCTCAGAAAGTCATAGTTTACACAGTATTAATCAAGATTCTTTGTAGGAGCTGATTCACAGGAGCTGAGAAACAGTGTTTGGGGTTTAAAAGAAATTGAACTGCATCATTAGATGGTTGATTGACTGTAGCTGACTTTGAATTGATCATTAGAAGCCCAGCAGCAAAGGAAAATATTAAATTGATTTTAATGGTTCAGAGCCAAAGGCTAGAATTTTAGAAGCACCAGATACCAAAAGATGAAGGCAGAAGATTAGCAGGATTTATAAGAAATCAGCAGAAATGTTCAAGCAGATGGAAAACTTTTAATTGTAGCTGTTGTTATTATTATAACTCTAGCAATAAATAATAATTACAGACACAATCTATATTAACCTCCTTAAATACTAAACCCTCTTGCAAATAGGATAGAGACAATAACATGCAGACGTAATTAATTTAGAGTCTTCTACCTTCTTTTTTAGGCAACAAAACCTAATTTGCCAGGCATAGTGTACACAGCAGAGTGTTAGTTGGCAAGCAGGCAATTTTTTTTTTATTTTAAGAGGTGGTTTTCCTTTTAGATATTATGACTGGTTTGTTATTGGGTTTTAGTGATGGGAATGGCAGTGGGACCTGTCAGAAGGGGTATGTTAGAAAAATACTGCTCTGTACTATTCGTATAGAAATCCAACACTGCTATAAAATTCTGCCAAATTAGGCACAAATCAACACAGGCAATATTTTCTTTGTTTAGGAATCTTGCAAAGGTCTTCATTCTTGCTTGGAAGATATAAAGAGATGAAGAATTTGTAATATTTTCTCTGCCTATTCCCTCCACTATTTATAGTGAGAGAACTATGAAGGTCTTCATGCTGTCCCCTGAAGTCCAGACTCCAGCCATGCCCTTCTTTCCCTGCCATGTAGAAGAGACATCCAACACTTTGTGAGGCTTCACTCTGCAGGTGCCCTCAGCCTGTAGGAGGAGCTGCAGGAGCAGGGAAACCTCCACCTCCAGGTGCCAGAAGATGGACCTCAGCTGGAAGGAACCTCTGCCCCAGGTCTGGAGTCAGACTTGAGCACTCTCGGGAGACTCTGACCCAGTGGCACCTCCCTTCAGGGCCGTGTAGGAGCTGAGTGAGAAGGCAGCTGAGCAGGACTGGAACCTGCAAGAATAGCTGCAGAAGCAGCCAAGCCGGGGGCTCCTGAAAAGTCTAAACTCCCTGACTGCATCTGAGGTCAGAGATGTGCCCCAGCTGGGCAGTGACCCTCTGTGGGACTGGGGCTGAGCAGCCCTAGCCAGCCCACTGCTTATCTGTCTGGCAGCTTCCCAGCACTCAGAAAGGGACCTGGGGCTGGAGCAGCTGCAGCACCCCTGGCTCAGCTGGATGCTGGGATGGTAATGGCCCAGGGAACACCTGCCCACACAGCCAGGTTAGTTTAGAGAAAAGTTTTTATAGTTTCCTCCAAACTTATATTTAGTATCTTGCAATATATACAAAGTATCACTCTAGGTAAAACCTAGGACGTTTCGTTCACCTTTCCCTCTGTTTGTCAACATTTGAAATACCCAGAGGGAGAAAATCCCTTTTTTTTTTCCCCAAACTGTTCAAACAAACTCACAGAAACAAATTGTTTCTGAAACCTTGTTTTCACTTGTTTCCTCCAGTTGAACATTTCTGATCTATTATAAACCTTAGCAAGCCTCTAATTTTTCAGGCTGATGAGCAGTGATTGTCCCCGGCTGCTCTGCACAAGGGACAGCTGTTGCTGCAGCAATGGCCGGCTGTTCAGCAGCTGCTGTTGATGCCAGAATGATTTTTTTGCTTTTCTTTTATACCCCTCTTACATACTCTTTTATAAAGTTTTAGTGCTTTTAGCCTACATACTTGTAACTTTCCAAGCCTGGTAACTCAGCTCAGACCCACTGTACTGTTAAACCAGGAAACCAAACAGTCTGGAAGCCCCAGACACCAAGGTCCTCTCCAGAACATATTTTTGTAAGCCCATCAAGGAGGGAAGTTTCCTCAGAATGAGAGGTTCACTTGAGCCTCTCACTGGGGGATCTTTGATAAAGATGTTAATTTTGCAAGGCCTATAATTGTGTGTATTTCGGTGTGAAGGGTAGTGCATGCATTTTCAAGGCATTCTACCCGGACCAAGTGCTGTACCCCAAGATCCTGAAATAAATACCGAAGTAAAAATCCCTTTTCCCCATAAACCATGTTTTGGGTTTAATTTTAAGACCACGAGAACGGCATCAGTGTCACCTACTACGCGGCCGAGTCGCTGAGCTGGTACTCTGCTGCCCTGGCGAAGCAGGCCTGGCTCCCGGCGTCACGCCACAGCTGTTGGATGAGCTCAACCAGCTCAGGGCACATGCTGCCATCCTCCAGAGTTGTTGCCATGGCACACAGCTTCCTTTCATCTTCCTAAGGAGAAATTTCAGTAAATATTGTGCAAGTGCGCTGTGCCCCTTCACCTCCTTGAAGATGTGCTTGGTTTATAATTAGAGTTGCAGTGGCAAAATTTCTCATTTTCACCGTTTTTTCCAGGTGGCTGTACTCGCCTGTGCATGTAAACATCCTTTTACAAGCTCACTTCCCTTTAGGTAAGTGCCAAGGTTAGGCTTAAATTGTGACAGAGTTTTCATCTTTTTATTATTTTGTTTTGTTCGTACAAGGGCTTGGTTTCATCTTGCAATAAGCATTCACAAATAGTCCAGTGTTGAAGGAAAGCTTTTATAATAAGAGAGACTAATAGGGAATCAAAAATTAAAAAGGACATTTAAAGTTAAAACTTATCATAACTATATCAATGCAGAAATCTAAATGTATTTTTGAATGTATTTGTAAGAAAAAAAATTTCTAGCTTTAGGCCACAGTGAGAAATCTGACCAAGTGAATATAACTAGTGAATGCATTTCCTATATGTAGGAAAGAAGAAACCTGCAACAGAATAAAATCCCAAACATTTAAAATATATTATTCTGTAATTTCTTCCTTTTGTAGTCAAATAAGAAAAGATTTTAAATAATCTATTTCATTAAAAATACTTCAGTAGTTAACAGATTAGGAATTTACAGTAAATAAAGAGCATGATTAAAATAGTCATTTGATACACTGCCACAACAAGGGATAATTAAAAAATAAGACTCCTTCCTAGTTGTAGGCAACTCAAGTGACTTGCAGTCAATAGTTGCAAAAGTATAAATGGATTCTGACAGACATTGTTTTGGCAGGGAGTATGTTTTATTGAAAACCAGGAAATATCCTCACAAAATATTTTAACAAATTTATTTTAGGAACATGGTATATCTTTGTGTCTCAGGAGGAATTGCAGTTTATGGAAACTTTTTAAAAGTCAGAGACAGATCAAAAATGAAACACTGCATTTTTCTGAAAGAGAAATTGAGCAGGCATGGAGAAAAAAAAATAAAATGAGTAGGCATGGAGAAAAATAAACAAATGGGGGAAATAACCACTAGAAAATTGCATTCACAGGAATGAGGGAGGAGGACAGCAGGATAATTGCCCTTCTACATGAAACAGCACCAGCTCCTTTTACACCCCCATCCCCTCCTGCAGTGCTGGAATCAGCAGAAGTGAGTCACGCTCTCTCCTGTGTGCCCCACATTCGAATCCAGGGTGCACACTTGTTCAGCTGCAACATAAGAGCTGCAATGTTCTCTGCTTCAAGATATGACATATCACGGAATGATTGCAGCTATCCACCTGCTGCATCCACCTAGGCTGAATGGCCTACAAGGAGAAGCCTTGAGCTCAGAATCTCTAGGTGTAGAGGGTAAATGTTCATTGATTATTATGTGTAAGGTGGTAACTGTGGATTTTGGTGCTTATGTAATAAAGGAAGATAGCAGTAGATCAAGCTTGTCACGAACCTGATTTGTACAATGTTTTGTTTCTTTCTGGCATTTACAGAGACTTCAGATGATTTTCATACTAAAATTAGATTGGAATGATGCTTTAGAAAGAAAAAATTATCTCCCTCCCCAGAACAGATGTTCTTTGAATTAAGTGCTAAGGCCCTTTCAGTACCAAAGATGTATTCGCAGGCAGACCTTCAACATGGATAAGCACATTGCTTTTGGGACCAAGATAATCCCAGTCCTTGAACTAGATGACTTTAAGCAGCTAAATCTGGACCAGAACACACAGCAAGAACAAAGTCCAGCTGAAATCAAAGCTTATATCAAAATAATCCAAGCCTATCAATGGCTTATGATTTTATGGGAAATGTAAGCTAAGTTTTTGGAGGTTTTTGGAAGAAAGGGTAGTGTTTAGTGGAAATTCAAAAAAATGTGAACGAAATTTATATTTTCTCTAAAAATCACATCCAGGTTGCTCTTTCTACTCGGGAAAAGAAGACAGGCACTGCAAATATTCTTTACAGCTGCATTCAACTGTGTTCCTAGAGGCCCATTCTGCAATGACAGCAAGAGAGAGCTGACTGAGCTATAAATGACAAACTTACAAAAGCTGTATTTTCTGCATTTGGTTATATATAATGCTAAGAAATGGAATGGGCTATTTAACGAGTTCTCCAGGCTGTGAAGTCCCTTGAAAAGAGTGTCTATGAAACTGGCATAGAGTGAGCCTGAATAGATATCTCAGAAAATTTGGCAGGGCTGAGAAAAGAGTCTGAAATACTGGGGCAGAGGGAGAACATATCTCAATTACTGGTGGCAGAGTCTGTGCCACGCAGTGGATATGGGCTGAGCCAGGCAGGACCTGTGGCCAGTGATGCAAGGTCCAGCTGTAGCCACAGCTTGGGCCATGCAGGCTGGTGGATGGCTCCTTATGCAGTACAGCACATTAACACTGGGCTGTTTCCTGTGTGCTGCTTTTGGGCCTCGTTACATTTGTTTGAATGACTTGCCTTCGTGGAAAATATTTAATTTCTACTTTGTCAAATGCCTGTATGAGCTTTAGTAACCTCTGAAGATTCTGTTTATCATTTTTTAGGTCAAAGTACCACATGTCACTATAATGAAATGTAGACTTCTGGAACAAGTAAAGCTCTTTCAGATAAGCAGATGTTATTCCCTCCAAGATAAACCTCTAGGGATTAGGCAGAATTTGCCAAAACTGGAATCAACTGATATTCTGACAGGCATTTGAGAAATTCTCAGCAAGATCTGAATTACAGGCTAATGGACTAAATCTTTGCACGGAGAAAAAACGTTTTTCCTTTATTTCTGTCCTTGAAAATTCAGTATGATTGACAGAGGATATCAGGTCTTCTTCCTGTGGCTTTGCCTCCCTGTGCCTGTGCAGTGCACTGTTGACTCTGTCAGGAATGTTGAACTCCACTTCCCTGAGGTGCCAGTACTGCATCCACACAATGGGGAGGTCTCTGCTCCAGGAGCAATGCCAGACTGAAACGCTCCCAACATGTCTACATGACCTTTCCTTACATGGCTGAACCCCAAGGGTTGGTCATAAAAGGAAAATATTTTTTACATTTCCCAATAGCAACAAATAAGTGACTAAGCAGCTAAGAAAATATTCTATTTTTTCCTTTTTTGAATATTTCTTTTGTAACAATCAAAATGGGAGTTTATGCAAAGGTTAGAGATAATAAAAACAAGTAAGGATATCTTGTCACATGTGATTCAAATGGTACTCAGTTTCCACTGTCATAAAGAAACTAGTGGAACCTCTTTGTTCTACTAGTCTCTACAATTGTATTACAAAAAAAATGTGTTCCAATGCCTATTTCAAGAGAAAGGGTGTCATACTCACAATTCTAGCAGGGTTTTCATAGCTGATTCCTAACTTAGTCATTGCTTTCACAATAGCAAGGATAGACTGCACTGCATTACTGTAAATGATGGGTCTGAACTCCATGAGCTCCTGGTAGGTGAAACCATCTTTATGGATGATCCTGGTGACAAAAAAAAAAAAAGAAAAAAAAAAGAAAGAAAGTAAAAGGTTTATGGAATACATCTGAAAAAAGAAAAAAAAAAGAATAATGAACAGTTGGATCAGGTGCTTCTGTGGTCAGTGTGAGAAATTACTGAAACCATCTGGCCCTTGGAAAAGCATTTATCAATGGCTGATCTGCCTATTCTGCTAGAACTAGCTAGAAACAGCAGTTTCTGTCTATGTGAGGTTAAGTCTGCACCCAGTCTGAGTGAACAGACGCTGTTTTTCCCCCTTGTGGGTTAACTTAAGATAAGGTATGATTCTGGAACAGGATCCAGGCCCATCCCTGTACATATAGGGCAAGACGCATTTCTGTACCTAGATCCCAAATATTTTATTACTGGAAACTACTGCTTTAGTCATGGGCTGTCACCTTGCTTGTTCAGCCATTCTCATTTTTATCCAGAATCTTACCTAGATAGAAAAATTATTGCAAAAACTATTTCAACACTGGGAGGCACTTATTAAGAAAACAAGAAAAAAAAATTTTTTTTTTTTTTGTACATCAGCTACAGTTTCTAGTTATAGCAAAGTCTTACTCTTATTATCTCCAGCCTTTGGAGACATGCATTTTATACTCCAGAGGGTAAAGAGCCTTAGTAATCAATTTCAGTAATCTAATTCTGACAGAAGGATTAGAATTACATAATCCTCCTTGACTGGAGAATCACATGTGGTTAAAGTTCTCCAAATCAGTCTGCAGATTATATCTTTTTCCATGAGTTGTGAAAAAGGATGAAATCTTCCCCCACTTTGGCCTGGTGTGCTCTCAATGAACAGACACCAAACTGCTTTGGCTGTTGCTGGAACCAAGGCTCTATCCTTCCTCACCTCAGCTGATCAGAGATGAAGGCCAGGTTCTTAAACAGAATTTCTGGGCTTTGGGGTTTGGTGTTTTACCCCACATTGCCTGAGATACACTCTGGACAGAGCTACCCAAGTGGCCAACTCAGTCCTGTCAGAAAACAATTCACTCACAAACACACACATACCCAGATAATAAATATTGTGTCTTAACATCTCCCTGACTTATGGATGTCAGAAAACTCCAAAGTTGCATTCCTGTGCCTGTAGGAATTGCATCTGTAGGAAAAAAGGCTCTCTGAAATGTTTTCCCAATCAGTTCTAGATCAGGCAAATCTATGAATTCTCTTTAGAAATTTTGGGGTTTTTTGAATGCTGTTTTCATCATGAATTCAAATGAATTATGCAAGATTCAAAGGAATCCTACTGAACTTGGAGAAAGAAAAAAGAGGAACTCATGGAGCAGAGACCTCCCCATTTTATGGATGCAGTCTTCTGGGGCTTTTATTCTCAGAAGGAGGGTTTCTCATCAGATAGGTGGTTTTGATTCAGTCTCAACAGGCATGATGAGTTGCCAAGTATTTTGCTTCCTGCTTTTCATTCACTGAAATATTTGTAGAAGCTCCATAATGTGAACTAAGAGCACAGCAGAGAGATACCCAACTCGGTTTTAAAAATGACAGATCACACTTTGGAAATTATGTAGTTAGAAGTACAGAATTCCAGGGATTTTTTTTTTTCCTTTTTAGTTACTCTCATAACCATCCTTATCTTTTTAGGGCCTTGCAGGATATCTATACTTTGACTATCAGAAGATATTTTGTAAAGCTTAGTGGACGGATATAACTTTGATTAAGACTGGAAAAAAAGAGATTTACTAATTAGAAAGTTGTGTTATTAGGAATAAAATTACTATGATTTTGGTGGAAACTGTATTTTCAGCAAAATTATTTCTTTTGTAAGCCATCATCAGTGTTCTTTAGAAAATGTTTTCACTGAAAAAAAATTAACTACTAATATTAGCAGTTTTAACTGAAAAAAAAAATCTGTTAAAAAGAAGTCTTTGGTTGTGACAGAAAGATGACATTTTATATCAACAAATACAATTTTGGTGAACAGTTTTCCTGTGAAATAGTTTGTATTTGTGATCAATTTGACAGCATAAATGCAGTTCTTTAAATATAATTCTCAGCTTTGCAGTGTTCTCCCCCTCCTCCATGCAGTGAAAGCTTATCAGCCTTTTTAAAGTGCTCAGTTCCAAGGAACATCTTTAGTCTGCTCCTGCTTGAGGCAGCTTTGAGCACAGTACACCTCAATGGTTTGCTGAATAGGGAGGTCTTCTGAATGGAACTCAAACCAGAAATAAATATATCTACTATTTAACTGGGGAAAAAAAAAAAGTTAGCAAAGTATTTAAAGGATGGCTCTGAATCTGCTTTATTATAAAATAAGCTGCTTAAATAGTAGAAATTTGTTCTTATGACATAATATTTTTTACTTAACTATTTAAAATGCATTGGTGAAGATAAAAAGTAGGTAGGGGCACCTAAATTCAGAATAGTATTACTGATATTGTAAACAGCTTGCTTGATTTTTATACAGGAAGAGACTGGTGCTTACCAAGTGGGGTCAAATCTAATCAACTGCAATCCCTATGTAATTTCTTTTTCTGTATTTGGACAGGTTTAGGAATCAGACCTGGACCTCTGTATGAAAATAAACTAGACACAACAGCAATATTTTATCAGGCTTCACAGCAAAGGAGGACTTTTTCTATCAGTGTAAGTATGGTCCCTTGAATTTAGGTGGATTATTAATTTACTTCAGATACATAATGAGCATTTTGGCTACCCTTAAAAGAAAAACACACATTAATTTAGTTGTAACCTGTTTTACTATATATGAAAATACTGCCAAGCTAAATTGTAAACCAGCACACACACGTAGAGAGATTTGACCTCTGTCTGAAGTGGGGGAAGTGAAGCTCCTGACTTCAATCTGTGAGGCACCTTGTGCACTTTGAACAAACAACTGCAAGTATTCCTGCTCTAGATTTATGAGGCACACACAATATCTCTGTCAGTCCAAATTCAAACAGAGGTTTCTGCATTTGAGCTTGTACAGCCTGGGGTTTTTCTTCCCAGAGTGATTATTGTATGAAAACTTTTTGTGTTGATAATTTTCTTGCTCAAATCAGTTCTTACATCTGTCCCTACCATGTAGTTGTGAGTAGCAGCTGCTCACTGTGCAGCCTGGTGGCTAAATATGTTCTCCCCTGGCCTGGAGGACACATTTTTAACCTCAGCAGGAGCTCTGGAGACTAAGAATGATCTATAGAGGCCAGTTTTGGAGAGGAAAACCCAATGAAACAACAAAAATCCCCACCAAAATAACCCCACCTAAAAAAAAATCCCAGAAAAAAAACTCCATTCTCTTGTACAGTGTGAGTATTTTGATATTTTCTCTTGAAAAACAGTGAAATAAAATGAAATTAATAGGCACCAAAATAAAATTGAACAAAGACAGACAATTCACAGCAAGTGTAATTAAACTGTGGAACTACTTGCTGTAGGATGCTGTGGATGTTGCTAATTTATATTGGTTCAACAAAAGATTCAGGGGTAGACATGAATTAACTGAGGGCTGCTACAGAGACAGAGCTGTCTCTAGTGCTGTCTCTGGCTCAGGATGGCTCCCAAGCCACAGATGATCAGACACTTCCAGGGTATCCAGCACAAGTGGGCTGGCTTGGCTGGTCTGATGATCTTGTGCAAGCATCCTTCAGTACTCTGCTGGAGACAGGGTCTGCCAGGAGGATCTGCCATCACTGCTTGTCTCACTCAGTGATACTCCCACTGCAGTAACTCCCACCAAAGCCAAGGTTCCCTGCTCTCCATGCGAGGGCCCAGAGCATGATTTGGTCAGTCAGATTTGACTACCAGTCCACCTGTGTGTCTCAGTCACTTTGTGTTTTTCTTTATGTGGCTGAATGGCAACTTGATTTGAATGATGTTTCTTTGCATTTTATTCAAATAAGCATAAACATTGTAATAAGACATTAGCTAGACAGCATATACTACAAATACCAAATTCAACAACTGATATGCATATTCAGATACTTACTTCATTTGCTTTACAATAGTGCTCTTTCCTGACTCTCCAGCACCTGCAGAAGGGGAATGTTGAGAAGATATGATTGACAGATGAATAAGAAGCAAGTATTAAAAATAACTCTCTGGAACACAGAATTGTCTATCTATGAAGAGAAGTACATATGTCTTAGTTTCTCATTGTACTGAGCATAAACCATCCCTAATGTCCATTTGGATTTAAAAAGAACAAAATCTTGGTAAAAGTATTAATACTGAAAAGGAAAGAGACACTTGAAAAAAGTGAATATTCAGTCAATTAAGAGAAAATTACGGAATTTTTAATTAGCAAGTAAATAAAATATGGATAATATTTTGATTTCATCTCTGGCAGATGGGCAGGAAAACATGAACAAAGTACAGCCTCTGATCTGACAGTGTCCTATTTATTACATGACTTGTAGCTGCTCATTTAATGTATATTATGATCTTTTGTAAGCCAAATGAACCAGCTCCATGCCCTTTAGCCAGGTTCCATGAGTGACTGGGAAACCAGAGTGTAAAGACTTGCATATGGTTTATCTCATGATGCAAAGGCAGGACATGAGCAAAACTCTTTACACTGTTTTTTTGTCATTCTTCTGCCACGTGGTCTTCTGAGATGAAGTAGTATGGCTGGAAGTGGGAAACCTGCAGAGCAGTGCAACAGTTCCAGCTGGGGAATGATTCTGCAGGAAACCCACAGCTGCTGAGGAGGTGCAGACATTTGCTTACACAGCCAGTAAAGAGCTAGGGCATAGGTTTGGCCTGATTACACACAACTAATTTGCCCTCTTATCTCATGGAGAGTGAGTAACCACAACGCAAAGTGTCTCCATCGCAAGTCAACGCGAGTGGCTATCTTCGGTCAGTGAGAGTGATGAGGGCTGGCAAGAGCTGCCAAAAAAGAGATGGATTTTGAAAGCACCTAAAGAGAGGATTAATTCTGTGAATCCATGGGACAGGATTCATAGAATCAGAGAATATGCTGGTCCTGCACAAAACACCCCAAGAATCATGTCATGTGCCTGAGACCATTGTCCAAACATTTCTTGAACTCTGCCAGGCTTTGTGCTGTGACCACTTCTCTGGAGAGCCTGTTCCAGTGCCCAACCACCCTCTGGGTGCAGAACCTTTTCCTGATATCCAACCTAAACCTCCCCTGACACAATTCATGCTCTTTCTTTGACATCTGCCACTGGTCACAAGAGTGGAGAGTACCTAACATGAGGGTGTTGAAGACTGCAATGAGGTCTCCCCTCAGTCTTCCTCCAGCTGAACAGATCTCAACTGCTCCTCATAATGATTCCTCTCCTGACCCTTCACCATCTGCCTGGCCCTCCTTTGGGCACTCTCTAATAACTTAATGACTTTTTTTATTGTGTTGCCTGAAACCACACACAGTACTCAAGGTGACAAATATTTGTCATATTTTTAGGAAACTCAATTAACTATTCATTACAAGAATTTGTGCTCCCTTGTTGAGCTGGCAATGGTGTGCCTGATGTCCCCCAGGAGAGGGTTGAACCTTCTGGCTGCCAGGGCACTGCTGACTCATGTTCACCTTGCCACCGACCAGGACCCCCAGGTCCTTTTCCACAGCTGCTCTCCAGCCTCTCATTCCCCAGTCTGTCCATACATCCAGGGTTGCCCTGTCCCAGGTGCAGAATCCAGCACTTTCCCTGGTTGAACCTCATATGGTTGGTGACTGCCCATCTCTCTAATTTGCTGAGGTCTCTCTGCAGGGCCTCTCTGACCTGGAGGGAAATGACAGGTCCTCCCAGTTTAGTTTTGCTGGCAAACTTCCTTAATATTCCAAGTCCTGCATCCAAGTCATTTAAGAAGATGCTGAAGAGAACTGGGCTGAGGATGGAGCCCTGTGGAACCCCACCAGCGGCAATCACCAGCCTGATGTCCCCCCTTCATTAAAACCCTTTGTGCCTGACTTGAGAGCCCATTGCTCACCCATCCTGTAGCCCTGTTATCCAGGTGTGAGCTGGACCAGAAGGATCCTGTGAGAGACAGCATCAAAAACTCTGCTGAAGTACAAAAAGACTAATCACTGCTTTTCTCTTTGTAGATTACTGTATGCTGTCAAATACTTCTGACAAAAACAAAATCTGAAGCCGAGGTTTTTTAACCAAGAACTTCTCAGTGAATGGAACAAACTGATTACAAACTTTCCAAACACATTTTGTACAGGTAACAATATTCAAATTACATTTACTCAAATGAATCATAAAAGACAGCAAACCACACTCAAAGCATTTTCTGAAACCCAGGATGTGAATGGTAGAAAGTGAGAGAGAAAAACAAGCCCATGCAAAATGGGCTGATGCTGCCATCTGCCACAGTTTGGAAAAAATGCAAATTTATTGTAGATAAATTATTTTCCTTTCAGTGACTTTATGAAGACTTTGGTAAAGCCCTGTCAGTAAGGTAGTGTTTGTTATACTTTTTGTGGGGAAGAGAGGAGGGTGTACTGAGAATTCTTACATTCACCTCATGGAAAGATGCCAGGAAACATAATACAGGAATTAACTTCTCTTCCAGATCTTAAAGACATTGCTAAAATAGAGTGAGAGGCAAAATTTATTTTGGATGCTTTTTTCTACCTCTGTTCATCTTTAATTTATGATCCAATAATGCTTTTATCTAAATGACAGATGACTTTCAGACTTTGGCTTCACCATGGAGTATAATCTTATTTGTAGCAGCATTTCCACCCCAGGAAGTAGGTCAGGAACCATTTACTTTGTATCTGCTTTCTTTGTTTCTTCCCTTTACCATGCAGCCTCCTCCCTTGCCCAGTCCCTGGTGTGGGAGACCAGGGACAGGGCTGCATTTCCACCTGCTGCAGTAGATTTCTGCTTGCAGAAATAGTGGCAGGAGTACACCACAAAAGACCTTGTGAGATTACACCGGGAGCTGAAGGCATCTTCTTCAAGACCAGGTTTTCTGAATCAAAGACAAGAACTTAGGACAAACAGTCTTGTCCTGAAGCTCAGAAAGAACTTAACTAAGAGTTTTGAAAAACTCTGTCAGCTGTGAACATTTATAGATTAACCTGATAGGTACTAGTGATAATATGTCATAGCCATATATCATATTTCACATATTTAAGATCTAGCTTAAATTCACTTCTCATTTCCTTGACATGGATAACTGCACAGAAAATACTGGCAACAAAAGTTTCAGTCAATGCCTGAAACTCTGACACTGTTCCTGGGAGCTGAAAGATCCTGACACTGTTCCTGGGAACCAGTGAGATCGACACTTCTTCCCAGAGATCACATCCACCATGCCAGAGGACATGCCACATTCACCTTCAGTGAGGTGCTGACCTCTGGCTGGCTGTAATCTGCATCTCTTCTTGCTTTGGGTATTCCAGAACTGCATCCCACCGTGTCCCAAGCCTGCCATGGTTCTGAGCACCCTGGGACTGAAGGGCAGGCTCAGCAAGAACTTGCAAGGCTGCAAAGCAGCTGGACACAAATCTCCCTGACACTCTGGGTCTGCTCAACATCTTCCCTTCAGGACACTAAGGCATACAGAGAGCAGAAATAAAGAAAAAAATGGAGGTGCCTTGAAACCCTATGAGAATCTCTCAAATTCAAGGGGAAATGGAACCCAGGCCCTCAGCTGTGGGGCATTATATCAATGTCAATGATAATGACATTATCATTTTTCTAAGCAGAATTTTTTTGAATAGCTGTGGACAGTACAAGCTTTCAAGATTAGCATCTGCTGAGACATTGAGGAAGATTCTTATATATTAAGGTGATTTTGTGTCTCAGATAAAGACTTATTTTATTATCTATGTGGAAGGAAAGGTTTAGTTTAGGAAACTTTCCAGAATTAAATGTAAGGAAATAAAAACCCCTACTGAATACTTTGTTTGAAACCTGTTAGAAAACCCACTGACAATGACATAAATCAGCAAAAGCAGAAAAGAAAATATTAAAATTAGAATCAGAAAATGTTTCACACCCATGTCTGAGCCTTGTCTGTGCCATTCAGAACTCTGGATATTGTGAACTAGAATGAAAATCATAACTTCCTGATCCTCTTCCCAGACTCAACAATTGTACTCTGTGAGAAAAAAAGAAAAAAAATCCAAGATCTAACCCTCTTGGGAGAATAAAGTCCTTAAATGCTGTCCCACCCTCCAAAAAAGAAAATCAGTATATTTCCATCAATAGGATTATTGGGCTGTTTTTGTGCTCAAAGCCTCTGTTTCCAGGTCAAGTTTTAATAACAGGAAGTTAAAATTCACTACTACAGTAACTGATTAATTTAACTGGTTTTAAATATCTATACCATAAATTTCTACGTTCAGACTACTTACCAGAGACCTCTTATAATCAGTGGGAAAAAATATTTGCTACTGAGCCTAAACCAAACAGCTTCAACTTCTGTTCCCCTGAAGTAGAAGTTTAATTTAAATTTTGTGAGTTGTGCCCCAAAAAGGAGTAAAGTGAGGTGAGGATGACTATTGAAGGTACTTTTTTGACCTATTGAGTGATATCGAGGGTGGCTTTTGTCCTGACACTGAAAACTGTAGACAATGAGACATGCTGTAATACTTTGAAAATAAG
Source organism: Erpornis zantholeuca (assembly GCA_013400515.1). Classification (NCBI taxonomy): domain Eukaryota; kingdom Metazoa; phylum Chordata; class Aves; order Passeriformes; family Timaliidae; genus Erpornis; species Erpornis zantholeuca. The sequence continues at coordinate 129,506 of VZTN01013212.1, read as the reverse complement.
TAAGTTAAAATTTTAATGATTATTTAAACGGGATCTAAGTTCTTATTTCTGTGAAACATCACTGTAAACATCAGCTATTTTGGCCATATTTGGAATGTGCACTGTACTTTGCACACTGATAAACTGAAAGCTGGCATCCTGCAAAGCATATCAACTACATGTGATGTGGCAGGCCAGATACGGTCCTGATATGAAGGAAATAGAACTTTCACCTTGGAGTTCATTCCAGACTCATAAAACAACTTGATCTCTTTGAAGTATAAGTATCTAGAGACCAGATTTGCAGACATGTTGGGGGATGGGATGGCTTTGACAGAACACCTAGCATAGAGGACTTAACCCTCTTGGCTCCTGGATGACTTGTGACCAATGACAGAAAGTGACAGAATTTCCCTCCTCCCCCAGTTTATATCTGCATATCGTAGAAGCCTTAAATCATCTCAACCCAGATTGTGTGTTTGCCTGGGTCACAGAACTTCATATAAACAAACATGCTGCCTTTTTTTCTGAATATAATGTCTATTTTTTGTAAAGAGATCTCCTGGAGGCTGTAGAGAGATCATACTAGAGTTTAAATAATTCACTCGGAAAATAGTCAGAATACACTGGTTTTTTACATGTTAAATGTAAGGAAAAAAGGGATTGCACTGAAAAGGTTATGATATACATCTCTTTTTTTCTTTTTCTGAGTATTTTCTACCAATCTGCCTATTGCAAAAAGATATTATGACATCCAGTTTGCAGTATAAAGGAAACATGAAGTCTGATTGAACAGAAAGCTAGGATCAGGCTGGCTTGAATAGAGCTGCCCTCGATTTATGAAGCCTATAATTTGTATTACTTCTGATATCACCTCAGAGGTATGGAAAGATAACAGGTACAAATCTGAACAAAGTAGATTTAATCCTTTCTTATATATCCATTTCACACAGCCCCTATGGAAGGGGTGATATGGAGCCCCTTATGCACATTGCTTCAGCATCTCTGGCTCTGGGTGTTCAAGAGACACTTTCACTCTGGTGGTGCAATAGGCCCCAGATTCACAGTTTATTCACCTCTCATTTCTTTTAACAAGAAAATTCAAGTTATTAAGTATATATATAAATTTTTTTTCTCTTCAATACGTTTTTTACCCAGACTGTCCAATCTGTTGTTCAGGAGAACAAAAAGAGCCTTCCAAAACATTACCCACTGAAAAATTTCAAGTTTTATCATGCATGACACGAGTAAAGGAAGATATTGTAAAAATATATAAAGAAGTATTTCAGATCCCAATGATCATCTTGTCTCATGAAGAGTGCTTGTGTAGCTAATGAAACTGAAATATATTCAGGTTTGAAATGAACATAGAAGAAGTCTTTTCCATGTAGCTTGCATTGAATTTCAAAGTATTTAGTAAAAGGGTCTCAAGGCTGATATTAATAGTGTCAGAAAAAGACTGATTATATACATTAGGAAACATTTAAAACTAAAGTCCTTAATACTAAATACATTCATATGTTCAGTGGGGAGGGGTAATTTACTTGATACCCTGGTGTAAAACAGCCATTATTACTACTGTAAGGGCATAAAAGCTTGAAGATCAAACTGCTTAACTTATAAATTCCTCTTTATCTGGAAAATTCCTCTTTATCCTATACATTCTTCTTAAAGGATTTCTTACTTCTTCCTCATGGGAAAGGTTGGATAAGGTCAAAGACAGGATGCTGAATTAGATGGATTCTGGTTCTAACCCAATGTTGCAATTACTTTTCATAACAATAAATAGACATTACTTTAAATTTATTACATTTTAAATTAAAATATTGTTCTGGGGTTTTTGGACCAATTTAAACTTTCCTCATTAGGGCTAATATTTTATATTAATATGGCACAGAAAATCTTTCAATTCTTAACCAGACTGAAAAGCTTTGTAAGCCACAACCCAAATACTGATGGCACATAAAGAGTATCAAACTGCTGCTTTCATACTATTATTTGAGAAATCTGCATGTTCTCTTACTTATTTTTGAATAATAATTGTTTGATTTTTAACAGGTATAAATAGACTTTTTTCATAAGATACAAAACAACAGAGTTGATTTACTTTATCTAAGAGATCCAGTTAGGTCTGAATAAATGTCAGTTTAAAAGCAATGGCAAGAATTGCAGTTACAAGGAAGAGAAACACTGCAGTGATCAAAGACTGTTTTTCTACTCATTGGGAGAAACCATTGGTAACTTTGGGAAGAGGCTGTTAGAAGAAAAATATTGAGACAGTGGTGGTGCTAATGTGCTCTTGGATACTTCTTGTAAAGCTCCACAGTGCCATGTGAAAAAAAATACAAGAATAAAGCTGTATCAAGATAAATCATTTATTTTCTTTTGCCTCTACAGCCTCTGGCTGCTAATAATTTGATTATAGAGTAGATTAAAGAAGAAGTTTGTGAGAATATTTATCTCTACTAATCTCAACACTTCTCAGTCCACTCTCCATTACACATCAAAAAAAGCCATTCTAAATCACTTTCTGCTGCTTGAAAAAATGGAGTGAAACACTCTGCAAAATAAACATCAATACCTTGTGACACCTGCAGATTTTTTATGTAACCACTTACCTTACTTAATCTTCCTGCAAATGAATGTGTATAGATCCATGAAAAAAGTGTGCTATGTTCTGTGTAAGTTTGTATCAAAACATTTATTCTAACAGCAGGTTCTTATTTCCCAAACATTTTCAAACTCAATGATTTACAACATTTGAAATTGAATACATCCAGTGGTATGGCCATTTCCAGCCTGTTCCTTGTGACCACAACCAGAAAACATTTTAAATATATATTAGGGAATTGTCTTCAAATAAAATAGTGAGAGGTAAGAAATTCACTGTACTGAAATGCAATTCCAGAGCTAAACAACCTCTCAATGGAAAAGCATTATGAACAATTTTTATTCTATTTACCCAAGAGTAGTAGTTTGACTGTCCTGGCTTCCCTCTCGGCATCTTCCTGGAGTTTCTTCTCCAGTTCTCTGGATCTCCTGGCCGACTCCTTGCTCTCTGAACTGGCTCCACTGCCCATCTTGCGGTGTTAAAAACTCTCTTTATGCAGCTGATTTACTTCTTATCAGACTGGTTGCTTTAATTCAGAAGGACAACCATCTGTGCTTAAAGTAAATTTTAAAATCCCATTCGACCTCTCTGGTCAGCCTTCAAATCAAATGGGCCTTTTTCACCTGTCACATGACCTGGAGATGCTGTAGTCAAGGATTTACATAGGCACACAAGAAGGTAGTGATATGATGTATTAGAATTAAAGTTATCCATTCAAGATCAAACTAAGGTAGGGATAAATCTCTCTTCTTGTTGAGGGAGGTTTTGTTTAACACACTGCAAAAAAATGTGCAAAATGTCTTGAAACAATAGAATGGGAATAATATAAAGTAAAATTTTCAGCTTGTGAAGCAGTGTGATGCCCTGAAGCAAAAAGAAAACAAAATTTCCATTTTTTGCTTTTCATCTTTCTCAGTGGTCACAGCTATAAATATATGTATCCCTCATTTTCAAATGAATTTGAATTTACATAGTCAAGACATTTTTCATTCATTATTTTGATTTATTATTTTTGATTTATTAACTAACATGCAGAATGTATGCTGCATTTTCATATTATGGCAAGTACATTTATCTTCTTGGAATGTTAAAGGACAGCTTACTGCAATTTGTAACATCTTTGTAATAATTTTGCACAGACTTTCCTTAATTAATGTCAGAGTTTTCTCCATTTTCTTAAATTATTTTATTAGCACTTATCAGTTTTGGCTGAAAGCACCACACCTTTTCTTATGTAAGAAAGGATACAGGTCAGATTCTCCCCACCTGTGTAATAATTTCATCTTAGTTTATTCAGAGTGCAACAGACTTATAGAAATGTTTTATGTAATATGATGGAAATATTACTTGGCATGAACTGTCAGCAGTATATTGAGAAAATATATCTGCTGCAATAGTGTGGCAGTGAAAAAGTGTAGAGTTACTGTCAGAACTAAAAGATACAAAATACATTTTTTGTCCCTTCATTCCAGATTAAGGATTTAAATAAAATAAATGTCACCAGTGCAAAAGATTACAATTCATTCTTGCCTTATATTTAATCACTTTATAAAGTATTTTGGTTATGTAAAAAGCAGAAACATGAAATTATATTACAGTTCTACAATTATTCACTAATACTAGTTAATAATGCCCTAACTTCACAGAATATAAATATATAAGGTTCAGCATGAAAACGATGTTTAATGGCAAAATAAGCATGAAGGTTATTTTGATTTATGTTAGAAGTATTTTTAGGTCAGAAGATAAATGAGGAAGAGGGCCAGAGGCAAACTCATCCCAACCTAGAGAAAAGAAACTGCCCCAACAGCAGAAGTGTGTGGACCTCAGACAGGAAGGCAACTGGAACTGGGTGGGGAAGGTGAGAGTGAGCAGAATAAACGTCACCAGTGCACTCATGAATTCTGAGCCATTAGAGCTGGAGAGAGCTGTCTTCTGAAAAAAGACAGGTCCAGTGCTCTGCTCATCCCATTCAGCACCAAGTGTCTTCTCAGGCTTAATTTTCAGACCACGAGCTGCAGCAAAGACACAAAGTTGTGGTTTGTCCATATGTTCTTCTCAGTCAGCAGCACTTGAAGCCATGCAGTGTTCAGTCTCCTTGTACTGAGATGCCAGAAATAAACAATCAGTGCTTGTTAATGGCTGCATTTTTGCATATATATGTACAATGCAAGAAAGTTCTGTTTTGTTAAGCTTATATTCCTATTTTGTTTATTGTTTAAAATAGGCCATCATAAGATATTGACACAGCCACAGTAAGAAAGAACTGATTTGTTTAAAAAATGAAAATAAGCAGCTTTGGAAGTGTGATATCAGTGCCAGGTGTCTGTTTATCAGAACTGTAGGCAAGTGCAGTGTTCCTATGGATTTCAGAGGGAGTTGAAAAGTAAGCATTTCTGAAAACTAACAGAACTAAACATTTACGTCATGGGGATGAACATAATCTCCAAATTAAAGGCCCACTTCACTACTCAGTTGTTCCACATATTTACTAGTGTAACTCTATTCATTTTGCATTTAATTTTTATGGTATCAAACTGGAATACCGTAAGGGTAAACTATTCAGTTTACTGGATGGGTGTAAATGTATCCTCATTTACATAATTTTTCCTAGATGGAAAACAATGGAAAATCAATGAGCATCCCATAATACAACTTTCCTAACAGTCTCTGTTATTATGACTATGTACAGGAACTGGCTTTAAATAAGTAGGTGTCTAAATCAAGCAGACTGTAAAAAGAATATGCATAAATAAAGATAAAACAAATTATTTCATAAATATCCAGTGTCTATAACATAGTATCCATTTCATTTATTCAATTCTACCTTGAATTCTTAAGAGTTTACTGAAAAAAACGCACAACAATCTGTTTCTATTTCTCTAGAGAGTAAACAGGATTCTGTTTTGCTTTAGACATTCTCCTTCTCTTCCTCTTCCTCCTCCTTATCACTAACAATGTTTTGATTGAGAAAATTTCTGCTGATGATTAAGCCAGAACTAACAGACAATGCCTTACAGGGTTCAGTTGATTCTAAAATGCTTTTTGATATCTTTTCTTGATCTCTTCTAGGTGCAATAATAAAAATACAGTCTTACCTTGTTTCTCTCCTATTGTTTCAACCACTGTTATTTGGTATGGAAGTCTTTGAAGGTAAGTCTGGAAAAGCTCCTTTGAAATGCTCTCACGCTTTGTAAAGAATATTACTTTTGTGGTTGGAGTTGTTTCTGGTGATTCACTCTAGGTGGTGCTGATAATATAGAATGTTCACTAATGCATTCTGCAGCTGGGCAAGCTCTCAGGCTGTCTGAAAGGCTGTTTCAAGTAATCTCTTCAAAATTCATGGATGAGGCATTTTGGATTCCAGTTGCAAATTTTTATTTTATATTAAAGTTGTACTGGTCTGGGATTTTTTTGGCCAATAATATAAATTGTCCTGGTAATAGAGTTTGCAAGTAATTTACGTATCATCTGAAAGTGCTAAACATGTCCCAGACAAAGAAAGAGCAATAGCTTAGGAAATCCACACCTTTTAAGTCTTACCTCTTACTTTCTCTCTAGGTCTTTGCATTTACAATCTGTTCAGACTGGACTCTGGGAATCTTTTCCCCATTTTCAACGAAATGAATGTTTTGACTTATCCCTGATAAAAGTTATCAGAATGACATGGATGAAAAAGGAGAAAGCTTTAAAATAATAGCTTTCTCTAAATTTAGGAACTCTCAACACAAATCCTTCAGTATGCTTCTAAATAAAGAAAGCTTGAAACATCAATGTACAATGCCTTTTACAATCAGAGGAAACTGTTCAGCTCTTTTGTCTGGCTACTGAATTTCTTGAAATGCACCTCCCAGTGCATTTCAAGTGGGAACTTGAATTTTCACACTGGCAACATTTCAGTGGGAAAAAGACCTGCTAAAATATTGACAAACCCATCCAGACTTCAGTAATTACTGATGTGCAGAGATACCTGCTCAATGACAGATATTTTAGCTTTTGAGACCTGTTAAGACATCTGTGGCACTGGGCCACAAACACGGGGCCGGAATGTTTGTGGAGCTGAGGCAGCGTCTGCACACAGGGCTGTGCTGAGCCGTGTGACCTGCACGGCCTGGATTGTCACCTGCACTGCCTGACTGCTGGAGGTGAAGTCCCAGACGGATGTGAACCCTCCTGGGACATTTGCACAAGTATGTAAGGTGGACTGTTGAGGCTGGCAGGTGCTCAGGTGCTTCAGGAAGTGCCTCTGTAATGGAAGTCGTTCGGTTGGTGCCACACACACACACACTCACACACTCACGCAAGACAGCTCCTAATATGAGTCGATGGCACAGAGGCAGGCAGGGTCCTGGTTTGGTATTCCACAGGCTGCGTTTACCACAGCCACACGTGAAGAGACCCAGGAATGAAGGATCAAGAACAACGGAAGGTCCAGGTTTAAGTATGGCGGGCGTTATGGTGAGCATCAGGGGCCAATCATCTGAGGGCACGAGGGGGTACATAGGCGGGGCTAGGGTATGGGAGCCAATAGGGAAGCAGCAAGGGAGTGGCTAAGGAACAAGGGCCAATGGGGGAGCTGGGAAGGGAGAACATTCTAGGGCAGGGACACATAAGGGAGAAAGGGGCAGGGAGGCCAAGGGGCCAACCAGGGCAGCGGAACTGGGGTACATTTGCATATTGGAACAAAGGCCCCTGGGAGAAGCCTTCTTCTGTTGCCCTAACTTAGGAGTGCTTTTTAAAATCTTTTCCTCCATAGGTCCCTCATGGTCTCTCGATTAACTAGGCCCAGCGGCCACCACAGTGGACCCAGAAGAAGCTTCATAATTTAGCAATGAAAAGCCCTGAGAAATTTAGCGTTAAATATATTTCTACTTTGAGCTGAGGGTTCAACAGGAGGTCCCTTCCAACAAAAATAGTTCTATTGTTTTGTAAAAGAAATTTCAACTAGTTTTACCTTGGCTTTAATTTATAATGCTTGTCTATGAGATACTAAGGCCTTAGTTTTGATTCTGTTTTTCCTTCAAAATATTAACAAGAACATAAAACTTAGATTGTTTTGTTTTATTTGCTCTGCCTCTTTCCAAGCTTTCTGTCTCCCTTTCCTGCACAGATTATAATTGTGAAAATCTAAGTGAAATCTAAGATTTTTGTGTCATATCATCCCACCACCCCCTAATTTGTCATCTCTCTAGGAAACATTACCAAATAGTAGAAGAAAAAATGAAAACTTGGCCCTTAGCTCTATAATAGTACAGTGATGATATGGTAATACTTGCAAAAACATTTAGTTCTGTAAGAAAACTTAAAGGAATTATGTAGTCATTCATTTTTACTGCTTACAGAGGTGAAAAGGAAGGATAGAAACAACCCTACAGATCTCAAAAGAAAATATTTTAAAGCAATAGAGAGTTTATGCATTTTCAATCCTGTCATTTTTTTTCCTAAAGTATTGATATAAGCAGCAATTCGTTTCCCTTTTTGTGAAAATGTCAGTCCCACTATGACATAGGTGAGCCATACTGGCTTCAGTAAACTCCTTGGTTCTGTATTTGCAGTTCATGCTGATTCAATGGAATATGTGACATTATGTTAGAAAGTATTATTGAGTACTGGGAGGGGCTCACTGGCTGAATATTGGGCCAGGTGAGAGCCACTTAGCTAACCCTAGGTAGTTAGCCACTACCCTAACCCTAACCTCTGCCAATTTTTGACAGTAGATGTGTGGCTGAGCTACTGTGTTCAGATTAAGAACTGGTCATTACAAAATTCTCAAACTCGATGTATATATTTGGCTGACCAGTGGAAAAAAAGGCAACATCCAGTGCAAAGCTATGAAAGCCCAAAACCTTCAGTGTCTCTTGAACCAATACTCTTATTCCAGTCTGTGCTTACAGGATGCCTGGGACGTGTTTGACAGAGCTGCATGGAGCACAGCAATTTCCTCTGACTTCCCACACAGGAGCAGCAAATATTTCATGGTCTGACCTTTCTATGAAGATTAACAAATGATTTGTCTTCTATGGTAAGTTTAATTTTTCTTGTGGCTTATTGCTGATTCACACAAGAAAATGGAAAAGAACAGACAGGAGTTAGTGCATTACAAAATGGTTTGAGGTCTTTGAACTCATATATTTCATGCTGGATTGTCTGAGACTCTCTCCTGCTGACTCCTGTAAGAGGTGCACCTGGTATTTTTTGCAGGGGTAGAAAAAACAAAAAAAAAGGAAAAGGGAATCTTAGTGGGAAAATGGGTGATGCCTGCTATCTCTGATGAAAGGATTAAGTTTCTAGTACAAGGTGAACAATCAACATGGTACGTTAAAAAAAGAGCTTAAAACAATGGGCAAATATTTTGTCAACATCCCACTCTGAACAATTCCAATTCCCAGTAGAGCTATATATTAAGACTCATCAAGTCCCATTGTGCCTTGATAGCCAGAAATTAATGAAGCAAACACAATTCTGATTTGACTTGTAGAACCCTTTAAATAGCAAACACTTTAACCTTTGCTTTTAGTATCAAACAAACATGTGATGCAAATTATGGAAAAAATAAAGACATTTTTCCCAGCAGATTAGCATTCCTTCTCTTTTATTTGGCAGACTTTTCCCAGCTATATAAAACCTGTGATTGCAATCTCCTCGTCAGAATTTATGCAGCTCTGTACTGACACAGCTATGTAGTGGCTGGATAAAATCTGATTTCTGAATGCTGACAAGGATGTAAGTGTGTAGTTTCAGAGCTTGGAGTGATTTCCAGGATGTCAGCTGAATTGAGCTATTCTGTGTGGAGTGTGTCCACAAAACTTCCCTAAGAGCTGTTGCCATAGTGCAATAGGACCTATAGAAACAACTGTAGAAGAGCTTGTTCTCCTGCTGAGCTAATGCACTTCCTCTGAAGAGATCTGTTTTGTTCTGCATGGATTCTTATACTACATACTTATGGAAGCTGGCTGACATCTGCTGCGTGATATTTGTTCTTTCATGCACACTCCAGGACATAATAACTAAACAAGATCCTTATTTTGATAGGTTTTTAGAGAGGATGGTACTGTTACATTTTTTGAAGATAAATTTCATTGTAACCCTATGTTAAACCTAGATATTTAAAAGGACAGAGCATGGCAGCTAAATGTGGTAAGACAGAAGAGAGAGATTTCCTAGTACTCTGTAATATTGAAATAATTCTGGGAAAACTCTTCTCTCTTGCTCAGTCTAACTTCTGAAAGAAAAGTTATTTCTTTAGAGAAGCAAAGTTGTCTCTTATTATCTTTGTGGTTTGTAACCATTTTAGGGTCTGATTTAGTCCTATGCATTGTCTTCCTCTGTACTCCGATCTCCCTAACTTTCAAATGTCTTCAACTTTGCTTTCTGTCTTGATGGTATCCTGCAATACTGTGAGGTGATGACATGACATACCTCATCCCAACCCATGCAGCATATAAGGGTAATATTGGGAATTTTAACTCTTTGGGAATTTGAAGGATTAATGATGTTTTTAGTATTCTTCCATTCTACTTATAAACCAGTGTTCTTATTAATACAACTATAGCTGACACTTCCCCTAGAAAATTGTGCATTGTCCTGGGAAGAATTCAAGGGAAAAGGGAAATAATCTCATTCTTCTCAGCTCCCACTCCCCTTAGAGAAATTTTAAAAAGCTGAGCATTTCTTCCTGAGCTAGGCTGGCCTCCACCCCAAAATGTTCCGTTCTTAGACAGGAAAGGAAAAACAAAAACAAAATGTTTTGTTTTTACTACTCTCCTAAATGGATTGAGCACAGATCAAGCTCTATGGGTATTTGAGGAGGGAGATCCTAAGCCCATGTGTTAAGAACTCCACCCACATTCATTAAGTTGATGGGAAAAATGTAAACCTCTGAAACCTCAGGTGTCACAAGAAATGAGATCATGACTTAGGTGCAAAGAAAATGGAAGAGCCTTCAAGACTAGCCAGACATTTTGTGAATGCCAGTAGTGTCTAAGTGTTGATCCTTAAGAAATCACAGGCAGGACTAGGTCTCCATCTTCAATAATGGGTAAAAAGAAATGTAATTGGGTAATTATAGAACGACATGTCAAGATGGGGAACAATACCATATTTTCACATAACATATTAGTCTATGCCTTCAGGGATGATGTTTTTTGGTTCTCAAAATCAGACAATCTTTTTCAGAATTAAATACCTCCCCAGTTTTATTATCAAAGTTACAAATTTAAGTGGGCTTACTTTCTAGCCTTTTGAGATCTTGTTTTCTTAGCAGCTACAAGTGTTTTGTGAAAATGTCTCCTTAATTTCTTTTTTTTCCAGCATCTTTTATGTCTCAAAATTAGTTTTATCTGGGTCATCCCCTAACTGAAGTGCAGAGCAGAATCTGCCTGTTCTTTGGAGAGTGGCTGTTTTCATATTTGCTTGTTTGAGTAATTTTCTTATTAGATATTCTGCAAGGTAAGGCTGCAGGTCTTTAAGACACTCTGTAGGATAACTTGAGTTACACCATGTTGTAGTTTCCAATGCCCCAAATGTTCTGTTTATTCTGGCAATTGATGTTGTGTTTTTGTATTTATTACTCAATCGTTGTGGTAGCAGTTTCTTGGGATGCAGGGTGACATTTTCTTCAGAAGCCATTGCAGTGCCTGTCTCTTATTTTAACATGCTGTGCGGCTGGCAAGTAACACGGAGTGTTACTGATATTTCACACAACTCTGTCAGGCTGTTTATCTACGTGCCCTCTGCTGCTCCAGAGTCACCCTGATGAAAAATCACCTCTGGGTTGAGTTGCTGGCCGGGTGCCAGGCACTGCCCTGTGTGACTCCAGCTCACATACCTGTCACGGTCCTGCTGGCTAAGCAGTCGTGCCTCGTGCTTCAGGGTGGTGCTCTGCCTGGGTCTTATATTTCATTTGTACCTGCCCAGTTTTTAAATCTCTCCAAAGCACAGATGCTGCAGGGCTGGACTCCTGTGTTTGTGATCAAAATTCTCACATGCATGTATTCAATCCCATAGGGTTTTTTCTGTCACATGCCACAAGATAATCCATGAGAGCAGGTTATGTGGAAAAGCAACATGCATTGCCCCTTACCCTCAGTTACACGTTGAATTTATAGGCGTCAGCTATATTACTAAACTCAAGAATGCCTGGCAATTTTCCTGGAACTGGGTTCTCTGTGCTTCTATGTCTTAGGACAGTCCAAATAAAGGATTTGGTGTGTTTATGACATTCCCTGAACAATTCATACACTTGGCTTGCCAGACTAAATTGGCACAACTAAAGGCAGATTGCCTACAATCTGTTTGGTTTGAAAACTGTGACAGTCTATTAATAGACTTGAGCTGGACTGTGATAATTGTTCTCAGCTCTTATAGGTGTGAGTCACATGTTCTGGGGCTGACATGGATTCAAGAAGGCACTTCTGTTCAGATGGCTGCAGAATCCTACTTACTTTACAGTACAATAGTGGATGATCCATGTGCATGGAAGACAATACCTGTGTGTCACAGGAACACGAAACCTATTCATCAAAGTGATCCTTCAATGCTCTGTGGGCATCTGGCAGCTCCCTTCCACTCCTGCTGAAACCCTAAGTACTGTCAAGTGAAAAGCAGAGCAGCCTATTTTCCTGTTCTTCCCACCAGTTTATATTCTTTGGTTTGCGAAGAATCCTCAAGGTTAACACCTGGAAGGTCCTGTGTTCAGAAGGGAACAGGCAATGATGAGCTCCCTGGTACTCAGTTTAAATTATTGGCCTGCCTGTTGTCTGTGTCCACAACCAGCATTTTTTGCTCAAGTCTCTGATCAGTCGTCCTCCCTGTATCATCCTCTTGGGAAATATGATCCTACACAGTAAGGGTAAATTGTAAACTTCTCTTGCTAGAGAAGGGTAACAGAGGTGGGGAATGCTCTGGGGCTCAACTCTACTGAGGAGCAGCTGAGGGAGCTGGGGGTGTTTATTCTGGAGAAAAGGAGGCTCAGGAGGGACTTTATGTCTCTCCACAACTCCCTGAAAGGAGTTTCTAGCCAGGTGGAAGTCAATCTCTTCTCCCACATAAAAAGTGTCAGAACAAGAAAAAATGGCCTCAAGCTACTCCCTGGGAGCTTTACATGTGTACATGTGCATGTCATATAAACTGTAAATCATTCCAACCCAGAAAAGGTGTGTATAAATTGGAATTCTATTTATGTTTACTCATTTACTTCAATAATAAAAGATGTATTATAAGTATTTCTAAATACATGATTTTGACCAAAAATATTGCACATGTAGTGTCCTGTTAAACAAATCTCAGAATTCTCTACCACGTTTACTTACTGACAAGCAATAATAAATAAATTATCTTTTTGCTTCTTGAAGAACATAAAATAGAATTCACACCCTTTACGTTGCAAATACACACATATATGAGATTGCCATAAATTATTCAATAATAAAATGTAAATTCTCTCCCTCTCTCTCTCTCCCTCTTTAATTCATCTCTTCTTTTCTCTCCTCCCTTTCACCCCACCCCTTTATCCAAACCATACTGTTGTATGCTATCTAGTAGGCCAGGGACTAACATGCCAATTTCCATGCCAAGTGTGTAATTTACTGATAAAACTGAGAGTTTTTGCAGTTTTTGTGTATATGTAATAATTTATTGCTCACTTTCATGTTGTATAGTTTTTATTGATAATTAAATAAAATAATGAAATGTTAATAAAACTTTATTCTGTCATTGCTGTTACAATCCTGAAATGCATATTTTGACATGAGTTGGAATAGTCTGGAGATGCCTACAGTGTACAAGCCTACCTCTGGAAAATTCACCTCCAGTAATTTTTATAGGCAATGAAAAATAATAGACACTTTGAGAGTTCAGTTTTCTCTCACACTTGAAGTATGCAGTACAGAGGTCTCATCTTTTGCTGCCAAAAACCTTCAGCAAGAATACTAAAATCTTTTTGTCTCACTTATTTTGTCACAAAAGTTCTTCTGAACATGCTTCTCATCAGAAGCAAATAGTTTGCCTCAGAACCCTCCTGGTTTTTCTCACTGTTCTAAATTCAGCAGCTCTCCAGGGAGAATTTTAATAGTGTCCTGCTCCCATGCAAGTAGCTAGTGCAGAAGCTATGGATGAACTGATTTTCTCAAAGTTGTTGGACAACTGACAGTGTTAGCAATGTCCAGAAGGACTCCAAGAGGCAAAGGTCAGCTTCTCAAATTAGGAAAACACTGTATAAAGAATCTTGAAGTTAGGAGATTTTCCAGATTCAGTGCATGAGCACTTCTGACTTGTTACTGGTAGGTGCCTGCAGTGGTTGGTGGCAGCCACGCCAGAGACATCCCAACAAACTCCAAGACCTGCTGGGGAAAAGGTCCATGTGAACCTCATGAGTACTCCAAAAAATAGTTTGGAAAATTGACAGAAAGATGTACAATGATAATTTCCAACACGCTGTAATAGAGATGAAAAAATGTAGTAATTTTATTGATAAAATCGCGTATTTTGTTAAAATAGTCCAGTGGTTGATCTATGAACACAAATTGAAATGGTGATCAAGGGCAATGGGAGACAGGGAATGTCCCTGTGTTGACAGCCACATTCATTTTTGTGTTGACAAGAGATCCTTTGTGTGTAGGGTGGTTGGGTTTTTTCCCTATTCTTCATGCAAGATAACACATTTAATTTTCCTTTACTAGATTAATTGTGTAGTTTAACCATTCATCTAGATATCACTTTTGCAAGGACAGTTTTTTGTCAGATGTTGTATCTAATTGGTAACTAGGAATGAAGTCCATCCCTGGAATAAATTCTACCTGCTTCATTATCTTGCAGTCTGAATAATAAAACATTTGTTCAGAACTCACACCTCTCAGAATAAAAAAAAAAACAAATCAAAACCAAACCCCAAACCAAAAAGCCAGACCAATGGAAATAATAGAGAACTGATTTCTCTAGCAGAAAAATAAATATAAATGAATTTCACAGGCAAACAAAATTGGTTACTGTGTGTCTGACTACACTGAATTCTGATCCACAATAGAAAGACTTCTGTTTTACTACAGGCCAAGTTCTGAATTGCTTTGAGTCTGTGTGGGTGTACATGGAAATCATATGGAAAAAAAAAGGGACAAATCTCTAGGAGGAGGAAAATGTTGAAAGCCCCATTTCTCTCTATTTATTAAGGGCAAGAAGAAAGTGGATATCAGACATCTTCTGAATATGATGCCTGTCATAGAGTTACAGATCTAACACTTGAAAGGCATACCTGAAAGGAATCATAACTGATAATATCCAAGTAAACATCAAGGAAAGTTCTTCCCTCTTGTAAATAACATTACATGGCTGAAATACAAGAGTTTCATAATACAAGAGAAGGTGCTCAGTTTCATCATATTCTTAGAGAAGCCCCTAAGAGAAAAGTGCAGAAACTCATCTTCTTTCTCCTTGATACACAATTTCTGATTGAAAATGTGGGGTGTATTCTAGGCAAAAATTGTGTTGTGTACATTCACACTACCACTTTGTAAATAAACACCAGGCAAATGAAATGGACAACTGACCTCTGCTACGATCTAGTTTTTGCAAAAAATACATAGAATTAATAAAAAGTGTTTATCTAATATAATATATGCAATCCGAAAGTATGGCCATAAAATTTTTTTATTTGTGATAATTTTGACAGCTTAGATGTGTTTTTCCATTATTAATTGATAAAGAATATCCAAGGGGGTTATGGTGTTTAAGTAACAAATGAAAGAAAAGTTGCATTAGGCATCAGAAAAAAATGAGCTTATGCAAATAATGGTAATAGTGAAACTTAAAAAATGATTTTTTTTTTAAAGTTTGGAAAATAAACTAAAAAGGAAATGAAGTGTGAAGGTGTTCATAATAGCCTAAAAATACCAAACATGCATTTTCAAAAATATGGAAATCAAATGCTCAGGTCAGGAAAAAAAAAGTAATAATTTAAGACAGTGAAGTTTTCTATTAAATCTTATGAAAACTTTCTATCTGTAGTGGTGGTTTAGCACTGTTATATATGAAGATTATGGAAATCACTACCATAATAGTCCCCTATCCAACACAGTTATGGCAAACTAAATCCAGCATATTTAATGCAGAGAGACCTAATGCAACTTTTGCAGCTTTTGAAGCTTCAAAAGGACTTCAAGCTTTTGAAGTCCTATTACTATTACATTTCATTTCTCTTCTCATTCACATGAATCCTAAATCCTTTACAGAATTTAGCTTGCTCAGTGACTACTTCCTCAAATAGTCTTTTTAGCTACCTACAAATATCCTCATGATTGTTTCTCTTTCCTTCCTGAACAATACACTGGAATATTGTACCATATGACTTAATGTATGCCAGATTAGAACATACCTATTTACTTACTTTAAAATAATTACGAGGATTTGAGAAACTTTTTTTTTGGCTGGGGAATTTTTTTTTAGGGTCTCCAAGTATGTGGTCATTAATTGCTTTTGACAGGATTCCAAGATGCAAAGGAATGTCTAGAGTGAACAAAATTCACACAAATAAACCACCACCACCACCAATAACCAAAAACAAAATTTAAAAAAAAAAGAGCCAAAAACCACCAAAAAAAGTGTGCATGACATTAGTGCAGATTAACTGAGGAGCTCCTAGTTACCTCAGGATGCAGTTGCTGATTTTGTCCAGATTCAAAATGACCATTTGAAATGCCTCTGGATTAGCCACCCTAGTGTGGGGTAGGGCTTACCTGGGCCTGTGAGGTGAGTCAGAGTGCTCAAGCTGGGCAGCAAGGTTCCTGGTGCAATCAGTGGTAGGAGCCTGTCACCTCCAGGAGAGCACCTGAACTCTCCAAAGAGGTGTCTGGTCTGAAATTTACCATAGACCTTTCTACCAACAACAGGAAATGCTAAGAAGGAAATCATAAAGTAAGGTGGCTCTGTGGGCTAATGGTTCAGTTCTCTGAAGTGAATAGGCACTCAAGAATGTACATATTTTTTCTTTATATCTAGTACTTCCCAACTGGTAAAACCAGAATAAGGATGCTCTCCTCTCTTTTTGGAGAGTTAAACTGATCTTTTTAAGTCAGATCAAGGATGAGAGTTAGCTGGAATTATCTGTGTCTGCTCTGGCCAGGATTATATGAAGGATCTTATGGCATAAAATATAACTCTGAACCTGACCACATTCAGGGTTATGTCATGATGGACAAGGAATGTTAGGATTCTCTTAATTCATCCCAAAATTCTTAATTGTTCTTCAGTTTTCTCACTGGCACCAAAGTAGGGGATCTGAAAATTACCCTGTGTGTTTTTCACATTAGGAGCATATAAATTCGTGTGAGCCTTATTACCTTAAGAGATATGAATGGTTTTTTCTCAAGAAATTTCTAGGATGTTTTGTTTTTTTAAGGATGTATTCAAGACTTGAAAACAGCTATTAAGGTAAGGAAATTGTTTAACTACCTTAAGCTACTTTAACTTTAACTACTACCTGTTTCCTTCTTTTGTTGAGCATTTAATGAAAACTAGAACATTTCTTACGTGGTGATAGAAAACACAGGTCTTGGGCTGAAATCTCATATTTAGGGAGATGTGCTCATTTTATTGTTACTGATCTTCCTTCCTCTCCATCTCTTATTGTTTCACTAATTGATAATTACAGAGAGCCTGCAGAGGGAGTTTTGCAGTAGTGGAGCTGTTCAAACAACATTTCAGGGAAGTCCTGTGTCTTGTGTTATGCAGTCAGAAATTACATTCATAGTTCAGCACTAGATTTTCCAGTTATGGACTGGCTTGTGCTTCATTTCTGCTCAGCTCTACACAGAAAAAGTCTGGAAATGCACCAAGGATACCTGCTTGGATGCATTTAAGTGCTATGGCAACATAAAGCATTGTTAGTGATATATGTCAGGGTCCCTACTAGGGAACATAGGAGTTGGTTCCTTACACTGATGGCAACTAACTGATCACCAAGAAATTTGTAAGCATAAATGCTTACCTTGCTTCCAAAAACGTAATTCCACTGGCAGTGTTTATAAAGTATATTGCTGTACATCTTTTCGACACAGCCTCACATGCTGCTCCCGTAAACCAGAACTTTTTTGCTGTATTGTTTCTTCTTGAGTGCTTAGATGCAGTAGAAATGCACTTACCACTTTGTTCTAATTTTGTATGCATTGTTTCCTTTTCTATGTATTTTCCTCAGCTTCTGTCCCTTAATTTCATGGCATTACTCCAGGAAGTGGAAGGATCCAAAGATAAAGCAGGGCTGGACAAGGGTCTTCCTGAAGCCCTGTACTGATACTGGGTCTGAAATGGGGGACCTGGTGCTTATGAGGATCCAGCTAACATGAAGCTGAAGAGCAGTGTAGAAAGGAAATAAGATAAAGAATGAGTCAGTCCACCCTCTGCAGGCTGTGAGTCCCTCAGCAGCCCCACTTATGTGGATTTCTCTTAAGAAGGAGCACAAGAAAAGAGTTTTAGATTACCCATGAATGGATGACAGAGAGTGCTGACCACCTCCTGTTTATTTCAGTTACTCAAACCACAGCAGTGCCATCCCACTTCTGCTGGACCATTACTGATGGACATTCAAATGATTTGAACATTCAAGCAAAAATATGTCATTAACAGAGAATTGAATGCAGTCTGATCCTGTGGTTTTGATGTTTATCTGTGTCCAGATAGAGAAAATTCTAAAAATGTAAGTCAAATTACATAATGTGCTGGCAGTCTAGAAACTATGTTCAATCACAGAATTACTCCTCTACCAGATTATGCTGTTGAGGAATTCAAGGAGTTTAGAGTAAACTCATAATAGATACTGAAAAAAAGAATACTGGGAAATGTGTTAACTTCTTTTTTTCGTACAGCACTTCACAGGACCTCAGAATAACTATCAAGCCCATACTTTGGTGTGGTTTGTTCAGCAGTCAAAATACAAGAAGCCAGCTCTGCAGCATGTATTCCACTAGAGAGCTCCAATGCAGCAGCAGCAGAATTTGGGATCCCATCATCATCCTGGTTATGGGTTCTCCACATCCTCCCCAGTGGTTTGTTCAGGTGTACCCAGTGTGGGGCCCTCCCAGCCTGGGACAATGATGAGGACAGAGATTATACATGACTAAATTTTGGTAGGATACACCATGCAGTCCTAAGGACTTCCAGGGTTTATGTTTGAATAATATGAAGTGAATGTATGACCACACCTCAAGCCACAGCCCACCACCATACCCCCCATCCCCAAACTCATAAAGTCTTCCTCTTTCTCTCCTACAAACCTTTTTTATTTCTCTATCTTGCCTCTTAGGGTTTTTTTCCTTAGAGGTGAGATTTGAAGCAAAACCAAAAAATGTGTTTGTATTTCTTAAAGCTGGAATCAGAATTTTACTGGACTTTACAACATACATGACTGAAGCCCTAAAATAAAAATACTGTTAAGATAAAATCACACAGTTCATAGAAAGATAGAAAGATATGGGAGAGCAAGTTCTGTATGTAGACTGGGAAGGAACTGGTGAAATCCCCAAGCCAAGTTTTTTCACTTGTTTGGAAAAGTACTGAAACAGACACATAGAAACACATCTATAATAAATGCATTTATAAACAAAGTTTTCTGTTAGGATGAGCTTTAGAAGTAGTGTCTGAAAGAATAGAAGAGCTATGTCCTCTAATGGAAACCTGAAATTAAATGAAAAGTCTGAAGCTGCCCTTAGAGAGGGTAATGAAATCCTCTAGGGGAGATTTCAGAGAAAATAAGATTATACTGTCCTCATCTCATGCTGTGCTGTATCTTCCCTTTTATATGTTCCATAAAGCATCTCATAGGAAAAGTTCTGACATTAAACCTTGAGCCACTGGATTAGTCTTTATTTTTCCTTCATCTTTTCTCACAATGTCTTCCTAGACTCCAGCTTTATCTGGCACAGCAGCTCCCCATTTGAATACATGCAACAAACCCAGCGCAAGCCTTGGAACTAATACTGAATTTTGCTACTCCGAGAAGTAGACCTGGGAGGTGGTAGAGGTTGGCTGGGGCTGAGCAACTCCTCCTACAAGGCAGGAAGAGGAAGGTGGTGGGAAAATGTCTCGATCTGGACTTGCTGCTTCTGCTCACTCAAGGAGACAGGGAAATAAAGGATGGTGTCTGGTGCAGGAAGGAGCTCCTCTTACCCCTCTCCCCAGCACTATGCACCAGCCCACCCACCACAGAAAGACAAAACAGGCTCCAGTATCATAAACTATGGCAGGGGAGAAGCACAGATATTTGCAGGTTTTTTTTCTCTGTCTGCTTTTCTAAGCAGCTGCCTACATTGCCCATGGCCAAATCAGTCATCAGTAGGAGTGAGTTAATATCCCATAGACCTGAAGAGTGATTTCTAAATCTGCCTGTTAGGGAGAAGAACAAGGCAGTCTGGTTTCTCAGATCAACCTTGACAGAAATGGCTGTGGGCACCCTCTCAAGCTATCATTGATTTATCTCAAGTACAATATATTTCTGGCAGGACAGATCTCCATTTGAGCTGATTTAGCCTTTTTTCTGTCAAGGTTTATTGGTATTAGTCCAATCTGTTGAGAGTTTCCTTTTGGGAAACTCATCAGGTATTTCTATAAAAACTGCAAACCATTGTGTTGCTCCATTTGGAACATTTTGTACTGTGGAGGCCCTGCCTAGAAATTGTTCCTGCTACACCTCTTTTTAGCGACTGGCTCCCAAAATGTCACAACACCTTCTTTCTTGGCTGTGAAAATTATCATTTTTTTTTTCTCTTTTTTTCTACATTCATCTTTTTAAAATTCTCTTTTTATTCTTTTTATCTTATTGAACCTTCAGGTCCAATACCTGAATTTGAGATTTGTTTATGTTATAAGAAAGGGGTGTAAGGATTAACAGAGATAAGATAAAAAGCTTTAATGTTCTACTTGTATAGAAACTAAATATAAACTAATACAGGCTAATACTTAGCATCAGCTCACTTCTGATTTGTCTGCGTAGATTTATACCATGAAGGTCATTGAAGTAATTAGAAGTTCCTGGAAAACAGATACTTTCTGTGAGAATTTAGTTTCTTATCAATATGCTTTTTGAATGAAAAATATATATTTGTGCTTGTCTTCAAAATAATTCTGTAACTTTGATGATACTGTAATTATTGACAGGCAGGCTTGTTATAATGTCTTCTTTTGAATAAATTAGGAACATTGGATGAATGTTAGGAACATTCTAATTTTCATGTTTCAGGTAACAATTCCTGAATTTAGTCTTTTAATTCTTACTGGACTGTAGTTTTGAAACCTTCCTTAGGAGTAACAGATATTGGAGAATGTAAGGTTATACTTTTTTACCAAGCTGAATCAAATTAATTGTCCTTACTACGCCTTGTGAATTTTTCTTGTGTTGCATATGATTTGGTGAAAAATGAAACAAACCCCCAAAAAACCCACTTCAAAACACCAAACCCCCAAATCCATTTCCAGTTGTAAAGGGACTTTCCAGATGTGGTTTGCTGTTACCTGTGTGGGATGTTGACCTTCCAGTTGGCAGATCGCTGCTCAGTGGAGCTGCTTCTCTCTGTAAATGTGGAGAGATGCAGGTAACTCTGCTTCCTTTCACTCCCTCTGACTTGCAGCCACTCAGCCTTTTGCTGTCCAGAGTCCTCTGTCCAGCACAACCAGCAGCTTCTCGGTTCTGACTGATTTTTTGGCATTTGCACAATATTCCCTGCTAAAGACCCAAACCAAATGGATCAAAAAGATGTGGAAAGTTTTGGTTTTCTCTTTAGAAGGGGGGAATATGGAACTTTTCCAGGGGAACACAAAGCTTGGGGAAGGGGATATATTATTGTTAGGGGTTTTTTAGATGCTTTCTCAAGACTGACAGATGCTGCTGTAGTTCTTATGCTTTGCCATTTCGTTTGTAACATTTGAAAGCAGTCCTACACCGACAAAACAAAATCAACCAAACCCAACAAACAAACAAACAAATTGACAAGAAGTATTCCTGTGACCTGTAATGAAAACAAAAAATCCAAGTCAGGAAAGTGAAATCTGAAAAGATACAGAAGGAAAAAATAGCAGTGCTTTTCTAAAATAGAAAAAAATGAGAGCCTGGTCCAGACCTTTGAACTACTGCTACACTCTATTATTCTACTCACTCCAGGGAATTTATTCCAAATCTGCTCTGTATCAGTGTGGAATATCCTTCCATGGCCTTAACTGTTGAGGAACAAAAACATCAGTGGGGTTGCTTCCATGCTGAAGCTGCAAGAATTGCAAAAGATATTTAATTATCCTTAAAATGCTCAGGTGTGGGTAATGAACACAGTCACAGAACACTCGGTTGTTTATCTTTTCACCCTCACTCTCAGTAACTAACTGCAACAGTGAATTTGAGAAATTTATTACACTATGGGTGGATATAGGAGAGTTTAAGTTCTTTGTAGTTAATTCCTGCTATCACATGGTCTCACAGAGAGTGCTTCAGAGGAGAGTTATCCTGCTATCCCCACATTTCCCACAGCTACGGCTCAGCAGACGCAGGCACATTACTAGAGCACAGGTCCTTCCCCTGATAGTGCAGTGATTAGAAGCCACTTCCTGCTTACTTAACTCAAAAATGTGATTACTCTTCAAGATGCAGGAAGGCTCAAATTTAAACACAGTTGGAAACTGCACAATTTTTCCCCCTCAGTAAAACAACAAGGACAAAGTGTTTATACAAATATTGACACACTGTTCTCAGCAGCACGACACAAAATGCAGCTGGTTGCTGGCAGTTCTGTGCCTCTCCTAGAGGCACAGCTAGAGACTTACTAAAACGTGTTTCTACCAAGCACTTCACAGACAGACATCTGCCTTAAAGGCCACAGCATCCACCCACCATATTTTCTTTAAAATAATAACCACAGATCCATTTTGTTGAAAATTTCAGTCAGTGTTCCTTTAAAAAAATACTTATTTTAGAATAAAGGCTACTTGTGCAGTTGCTGGATTACACATTTCAAAACATCTGACTCAGCAGTGAATGTTACATCCCCCACAGTTCCCTGCAAGCTGTCCCTTACTGCAGTGACCTGCCACAGCCATCGAAAAACTCGTGGACCTATCTCTGGGTCTGTGAACAGCCTTGGCTAATGGCAAAAGGAAATTCGTCGTGCTTGGGGAGCTGAAGAATTGAGTTCTTTAGCCTCACACATTTGATATTAAATAATTCACTTAAACTTTGATTTAGAGTATTTCAGCGTATGCAGCAGCACATAATCAGCTCTGTCCTGCTTGATGCAAAGGGATCTTCCTGGCCATGTTCCACTATGGCAAGCAAGATATCTGAAATCAAACGTTTGCGTACTCTAATTGTGTCACTTTGCAAAGAAAACAGTACACTGGATTAATAATTTAAAGGAGATGTTGTAGCAGCTGATAATTTTCTGCTGTAGCAGAAC
>VZTN01013212.1:79646-99134 GCA_013400515.1 Erpornis zantholeuca | reverse complement strand
AGTTACAGAATCTCATCCTTGCCTACACAAACAGCACTCATTCTCTGCTCTAGTCGAAGTCACTCTGCTTGTATATAAATATTTATCCCCAGTGCTAGCATGAGGTAGAAAATTACACCCAAGGGGATTTGGGACACAATTTGAGTGGATTTGGTGAGGTTAGGAAGGTAGTCAGTTCAGCTCCTCCCTGGAGTATAGAGAATGCAGAAGAGGACTAAATTTCCAAAGATCTGAATTGTTTCTCCACTGGAGATAAATTTAGCTAAGCTGGAGATACTTTGGGTACCTTTAACCACTATTTAGACATTACAAGCATCCTAAAAAATGCCATTCACCTAATTCTAGGACTCTGTTGATACTGCAAAATAAAAAGGTACCATAACCAAGTGAGGAATACTGAGGCTGAGTGGCACAGATTCCCCTATATCCAGAGTCTGCAGTTGGTTGGAATGGTTCTGAACAGCCAAGGAACTGTGAAGTGCCACACACAGACAGTCAGTGCTCACTGCTGCTCAGGCCACCCCTGCTCCTCCAAACAGACATATATAATTCAAAGCATTGCAACACTTAAGGGCGTTATGAAGATATGGAGTTAAGTAACTTGAAAGTGACAATTAAGAAATTGGTGAAAAATCTGGAACTTAATCAGATCTTCTACAGCATAGGCAAGCCTCTCCTAAAAAGGAGCCAATTTTGTACTTAAGGAGCTCACACTGGCACTCCCTTCTTTAGTGCTTCTTTCACTCTCTGATCCTATAGATGCTTATTTGACATTTCTGGGATCAGATTAAGAATCAGAATTTGGGCAACAGGGAGCTCAAAGGCAAGAGGATGACAAGTGGGAGAAGATATTCTAGTGGCAATAGTCCAGAGGATTTTTGCATAACCAGGGTCTGAAAGAGCTTCTGCTGATCCTGGCACCACATTGCATTTTTAACGTCCATGCTCTATTATCTGCACCCTTCATTTCGAGTCAGTTATCTTGGTCAGAAATCCTGCAGTGTTTATTTCTGGAATCAAAACTAAGGGAAGCATGACTGTGAACTCGAGGATTTGCTGAGGTCAGTGTAATAAAGTAACAAAATATCATACCAGCAAGGAGACAAAGAGGACAAGGGGACTGGTACTACAATACAAAAGAGGATACGGAAAATATACAAAAAACATGCTATTGAGCAGAAAATAAGGATTATTTTGTGGAAGCACAGATTTCTTTGTGCAAAGAAATTAAAAAAGCTGAGGGCTGATAGGAAAGACAATATGAATGGCTACTAGTAAGACAGAAAACTAATATTTGGGTACAGAAACAACTAGTAGTTGCATAGAAGAGGGATCCATTCTAAATTAAAGATCTTTTTACTTTTAGAGGGCAAAATAATAGTAGAAAATAGAACAATAGATTGGAAAATCAATTGGTGGGAGTTTTTGTAAATATTAATGGTCATTGGAATGCTGCCAGAATATTTTCTGAATACTTCACTCATTTTTGCAAGATTTTTCTCTTCCCTTTCTAAGAAAGTCTAAATAGGAAATCATATGTAAAATTCATCACAAAAGCACACTCCTAGAGCTTTAAGATTCTTGAATGACTGTAATTGTGTGTTCCTTTGAAAAATACAACCCGTAAAAGTGAAAAAAAAGTACTCCACTATTAAGATACTCTTGTGGTTTGTTTTGTAATTCAAATTCAAATAGATATTCAAACAGGGAGGATATTCAGCTTTCATTCAACTATGTTCATGACACTTTGTGACTCCTTTAATTAATCCACTCAGTTTGAACCTATCTGTCACAGCCTCTGGGGGCAGAGATTCCTTATTCACTGCATACATTAAAAGAAGTACACCTACACAACAAATCAACATCAGAGTGCCAAACAGCCAGCAGCAATAAGAACTGCATACAAGACCTATCTTGCTAAATATTTGTATCTCATTATTTTGGCTAGTCAAACTACACTTCAGACTGCTCCAAAGCGTAATGAGTTGAAATAACTACAAAAAAAAAGATACCTGCAGAAGAAACAAGTTGTCTGCAGTGGAGCAAGTGAGCAAAAGGGACAAACAAAGCATTTCTAAAGGTCAGTTTGCTATCAGCTTTCTCCTGTCTATCCCTAGAACTGCTGCCCTGTTCCCCAGAACAATGCCATTTCACTCAAAATAGCTGGGGGAGGAACATAACTGAGGATCAGAAAGCTCATTCTGTTCGGTTTTATTTCAGGGGCCAGAATTAGTCACAATCCTCAGTATTGCATGAAATGACTAATTTTCATAAGGATGTAAAAATTAAAGAATGACATCAAACCAAAAAAACCTTATTATTTCTACTTGAGGTCTGTTGCCCATCTTTTGTACAGTTATTTGTTCATTTAAGGATTTTCCTTCTCATGCTTTGCTACTTTAGTTTCTTCAACAATATTTGGTGGATGGCTGATTTAAACAAGTTTTTCAAGCTGAGGTTTCTGATATGCAGATTTCCTATGTCCACTCTTGCTAGCTTCTTCAAAGAAAATGCTGAGGCATGACTTTCCTTGACAAAAGGAAGGCATTTATTAATTCTTCCCAGGTATTTACTTATTGTATTGAGTTATGTCAGAACAGAGTTCATATCACCTCCCAGCTTCAAATTAACAAAGACATTTTCTGTGTACTAAAACTGATTTCAGACTATGGGGTTAATGCTTGCATGTGGACCTGGAAGACTGGATATTCAAAAACATGGTCATCCTTCTAAAAAATCTGAACTATTTAACAATTGAAATAAAGTTCTTCTCAACTTCAGCCACTAAATTTTAGGTGAGAAATTAAGGAGAAACATAAGTAGTCTGAGAAGGAGTTCTGGATATTGTGACATAGGAGCAGATTATAAATGAAATTTTGATGTTTTCGGGCTCCAGAACAGACTGTAGGAGTGGGATTTATTATGCTGGAAGATAAAATTTTAGTGGATGGGATGAACGTAAGGACAGGTGATGGGCATTGCACTCTTGGCAAAAGTACTTTTATTTTGTGCAGGAGTCTGGTGGTTAGGAATGTAGAGTTAGGGGCTGGTGATCAGGGTTCAGATTCTCTCTCAGCCTGTCTCATTTCACTTCTTTGCTGTACAAACACCACACAGTGGAACAGCAGAGAGGAAGATAGGACTTAACTGTCATACATCCAACTCAAAATACATTGAAGATAGGAATCCAAAGTTTAAGTGAAGGACTTAACCTTGGCAGAAGAAGATGTGGTTACTAACAGAAAATAACTGTTTTTACCACCTTATCAAACCTTTTCCACTTTCACATTGCTGTGAGTTTCCTTCCCTCTTAATTTTTTTTTTGCAGCTGTTTCCTCCCATATCCCTGCTCATAGCATCCATCTTCTTTCACTGCAAAACCACTGGGCTTATGTGTGAAGCTTCAGGATTCTTTTATTTTTTTGTTTACTTAAGGTTTTGTAAAGATCCCTGCTTGTGTGTCTGTAATACTCTAATAGTGTTGAAGCACAGTTGTTTCCCACTGAATTTGTTATATCTTGCTTTGTAGCTGGGCCTCCCCTCTGCAACTTTTTCTCTTTTTTCCTCCCTACCACCTGCCTGTCTGGACTGGTGGCCAGGAGCACTGAACTATGATTGAAATATGTCCTGGATTGTCAGTGCTGCTTATGTAATTTCCTTGATTATTACTCATCTCCACCAGGTGATGAGTAATAATAATAAGTAACCTGGCAGAGAGCACCAGCTAGAAGAGATCTGCTCAGTGGTTCTAACTGCAGCTCTAATGTTATGATTTGCTTTCAGCTCTTGATAAAATTACTATAATAATTTAATCTCACTTTTTAAAGTATAACAATATTATCTTAATTCTTTACCTGAATAATTTGGACTGAATTCTAAACAGTGGATTAATACTCTACTGTTTTGATTTATTTCTAAGGCTACAGCTATAGTAAAAAATGTTCCAGGGCTTTTCTGCACTGCATTTTTAACACTCCGTGTAAAGAAAAATAAGCTAAAAGCTCTTTACAATGACATGGGATACTGTAGGATGACATCTATGTGTCCTGCCTCAGATAAGGAATTTTTCATTTAATCATTTGTGGTTACGTTTTTCCAGGTTATGTTTCAATTTGGACAGACTTTGAACACTTTTTGTTGTATCCTGTCTCAGATAAATTCCTGGCGCCACAGAGGATTTCAGGACTTTGCCTTACAATTGATTTTTATGCAAATAAAGTGAGGATGTGTGCAAGTGTATTAACTTGGTATGCTGACTGAATTGGAAAAATCCCAACCAGCTATTCACTGCACTGAGTGTTGGACTTACTATTGTAGTTTGAATAAATATAAGATCATTTCCTACACAGAAGGACACATACCTCTCAAAAAGTGATTGCATTTATTTTACTAGTTTTGATCTATATAAACAGGGCTTCTGGGATTATTTGGATTTTGTTTTGTACTTTAGCATAGAAATTGCAACTTAAAACACCCCAGATAAAAATTTTAATTTCAGCAATTGCCCAGAGTTCCTGCTGAAGTAAAAAGTACCCTGCTTCTCTTTACCAGTCACACCTGAACACAGAGCAGACTCTTCAACCATAGGTCACACAACTGAGTTTTCAGCTTTCTCCAAACATTAATAAAGTACAGAAAACAGCAAAACAATCTTATTAAGTCAGTTTTCGCTCCCACCTGCTCAGCTTCACTTACTCCAGTGGTGTCTTCCCAGCAGCTATCAGGAAATCAATCACTGAAAGCAGGTGAGCTGAAGTGGGAGGGAAGGAAGGAAGGTTGGGATCTGCAGTCATCAGTCAGAGGTGTCAGTTCAGCCCAACTTTTCTGTTCCAATGAAAGCACAACTTGGGATAACAGGAGACAGGGTTCATGCAATGTGGAAACCTTGGAGGATAGTAAGATATTTAATACCATTGAGCAGTTCAGATAAGGATTTTTTTAATTAAATAAATACAATATGAAGCCTGAAAAAAGTGATGATGACTGTGGCATGTCAGAAACTCCTGGAAGCTCTCATGATATAGCAAAATTAATATCTCAAAACCTGTTCATTGCCTTGTCCCTTATCAAAAAAGCAGTATTTACAATGAACACATACATGAGTCTGTCACATATGAATGCAACCTCACCTTTTCAAGAAGCTGCAATCCATTGTGTTGTTATTAAAAATATTATGAACTGCCCTGTGGTAATACATCTATGAATGCTCCTGCTTAATTAAAGTATAATTAAATACTTCTTGAAAGCAGTTTTATTGCTATTAGAAGGGCTAATATACTACTACACTGAAGCTGTTCGACTGCATCTACTGGATTTGTAGGTTTGTTTTCTCCATCAAGCCTTGAGTTGCTGTTGAATTATTCTCTTTTAATAGGCAAATGTTTAAGCACCTATATGGCATGAAGTAATTACTGATTTAGGCAGCATTTTAAGTGGCAGCATTTGTAATTGCCAGATGGATGATGAGACACCAGAAATAGCAATGTGTGAAACAAAGCATTGAGAAACCTCTTTTGGACTCGATCTCATTTTGACGACGCAGACAAGGTCAGGCCTGTCAGGTCCATGATGAAGAGTTGCCTTCCTTGTTTTGTTCACACACTTTTCTGTGCAGAGAAACCCCATGACACTGGGGAATCACTACAGAGCATTATCCTCATAAGCGGGGGGGGTTTTTTGCACTTAATTCACTTACTTTTATTCAGATTATTTTAAAAGAATTACTGGTTCCTTAGATGCCACTAATATGATAGAGCTGCATCCAGAATGCTTCCTTACTTTTTCACTTAGATTATTGCCTGAAAATCAGTGCGAGGTTAGAAGAATCAGAAATGCTAATCCATCAAAACAGTGATGTTTATAGAACATTTATTATAACAATTTCCTGCATTTGTGTTGTTGGAAACACAAGGAAAAGGAGTTCATTTTTGAGGACGTTCAGAGGTGTGTCCAAACGTATTTTGAGTTTAAAAAAAAGACTTGAAACACAGAATCCCCCACTGAAATGTAACAGATCATTAAAAAAACCAAAGGAGGAAATCTGCCTCTCCAAGCATTTTTGGAAGTCTGTAATAACATATTTTAAGTAAAAATATATGCCTTATTTGAAAACTGCTAAGACAGAACTGACTTGTAATTTCCTTTTAATTTCTT
The DNA here is from genome assembly GCA_013400515.1 of Erpornis zantholeuca. Classification (NCBI taxonomy): domain Eukaryota; kingdom Metazoa; phylum Chordata; class Aves; order Passeriformes; family Timaliidae; genus Erpornis; species Erpornis zantholeuca. The sequence goes on along the minus strand of VZTN01013212.1, from coordinate 92,981 downwards.
TGCAAAAAAGCTGTAAAGATTCCTTTCTGATTATAGTTCTTAAATTATTACCAATGTTCTAGATTTAAAGAAAGAGAAAATCTCTTTTAAAAGTATCATTTGCTCTCAAGAATTTTGCAATAGTGATGTATTCCAATATTTAAAATGCAGCCACTAGAATTCCCCCAAAATGACGATAAATTTTTGCAAAAAATGGAAATTTTCAACACACACAAGCCCACCATAGCCCTCAGGAATAATAAATTAACCTCACTAGAATTAGGACACTGGATTCACTGCAATTTTTTTCCTCCACTTTTTGCTATAGTGAGAAAATTTTTCTCAGAAATGAAAGCTGAGGTGCTCACATTGAAGCGTGACTTTACAATTAACCATCACAATAATATTGTAAACTCCACAGGGAAATTATAAGCCTGTTTGGTAATGCTGATTTCATAAGAGTCAAAGGTACCTGAAGTATTCCTGATGTTTTAGAATTTCATGTGTCCACGATTTTTTTTATTTTTATTTTCCTTCCTATGTGTGGATTACATGGCAAGGGTTTGGTAGCCAGGGGGGCGAAGGCTGCAAGTGCAACTTCTCTGATAAACTGCCAGAAGGTGTCCCCATGTCTGATACAGTCAGCTGCAGCTGCCTCCAAGAGGGACCTGTCACTGGCCAAAGCCAAGCCCATCAGTGACAGTGTTATCATATTTAAGAAAGGGTTAAAAAAATCTGTGCAACAGCTGGGGGAGGGTAGTGAGAATATGAGAGAATAACTCTGCAGACACCGATGTCAAGGCAGGAGAAGAGTGAGGAGGCACTCCAAATGCCGGAGAAGAGATTTGCCTGCAGCCTGTGATGAAGACCACGGTGAGGCAGGCTGTCCTTCTTCACACTGGAGAAGTTCATGGAGGACTGTCTCCCATGGAGGGAGCAGGGGAAGAGTGTGAGGAGTCCTCCCCTTGCAGAGGAAGGAGTTGAAGAGACAGCATGTGATGAACTGACCACAACCCCCATTCCATCCCCTGTGCCACTGAGGAGGAGGAGGCAGAAGAGCTTGGAGTGAAGTTGAGCCCCAAAGGAAGGTGTGTGTAGGAAGTCAGTTTTAGATTTGTTTTTGTTTCTCATTACCCTACTCTGCTTAATTGGCAATAAATTAAATTAATTTCCCTAAGATGAGTCTATGTTGCCTGTGACAGTAACTGATGAATGATCTTTCCCTGTCCTTATCTCAAAGCATGAGCTTTTCAATGTATTTTTTCCCCTGTCCAGTTAATGAGGGGAGTGATGGAGCAACTTGGTGGGCACCCAGTGTCCAGCCAGAGCCAACTTACCACACTTGTCTAGGTTTTTTTCTTAAGTTATTTTTAGAATCTCTTTTGAATCTTTACTTTTCTCCTACTTTCACTCCACAGCATACTCATGCATGAGGGTTGTTAGTCAATTTGCTGTCAAGTCCCTTGAGGCTGCTCAGATAGTTCTTCTTAAGTGTCTTGCTCTCCATTATTAACATCAGTTTCCTTTGCCCTTTTACATACTCCTTGGATTTAAAAATTGCCTCCCAGCTTTCCTACAATTAGGTATTGTTTATACGTGTCTGGAAGGGAATGATTAAAAGCGAAAAGAGAAGCCAAGTATCTTTGGGCTACTGGCCTCTGAGTAGTCACTCTTGGCACTCATTGAAGTATGACTTGTGCAATGTCAAGATCTGTCTCCGTCCCAATATATTTCTTGCTCTTGTGTTCTTACTTTCTGGCATAGCTGCTGTTCTTCCCACAACTACTGCCAGAGCCATTAGAGACCCAAGGTGCATGTATGATTCCAAGTCCTCACAAAGTGCAAGAAGCATTCTTGTGACATTTTGTTCAGTATCTTCCTAACTTAACAGGGATCAGATTTTGTTAAAACTGCTCCGTAGGGCAGGAGTTCTTTGAGGACAAGATACATTTTCAGTCTTCACACCAGATTCTGCATTCTGATAAGACAAGTACCAGTTGATTTTGAACACAAGTTTTTACTTAGGATCATTTAACTTATCTCATTAATTAGAAAGATTTTATACCACATGAAAGAGAAGTTCCATTTTCAGTTTAAGTTTGAAAATTTTGAAATAAAAGAATGTTTATTCAAGATATAAATAGATCAATAGATTCACAGGGGAACACTGCCACAAGGAAGCAAGAGCAGCCCAGGTATTCATGCACATTATTAAAAGATCCTTTATTTCAGAAATGTAACAACTGGGTTGGTGAAGCTGACAGCTTTCATAGAGAAGCTTAAGAGTTTTAAATAGTACATTCATGTATTAAGGTATTAATGTTGATAGTATTCTCTGGTGATAGACCTGTGGCCTGATTTTTAAGACCTCCCAGACAGATGTTCAAGGAAGCTGTGCTGAAGAACACTTGGGCTAAACTGGAAGCCAATACTTGTTCAAAAGACGTAAGGCATGTTCAGTCTTACATTTTCATCAGAAGGTGTTTTACAGACACAGCACTTTTGTTTGGAAAATACAAGTGAGAGGCCAAAGAAATGAAAGCTAATTAAATTCTCCTGAGATGAAAAACAAATCTTAAGAATCTTTGGAGTAGGAGAGGAGCTAAGCACTGTGAGTGTTCTGCTGGAAACAATCCAGTTGACTCTGGTGGACAAAATTCTGAATTATGTGGCTACAAAACAGACAGAAAGTCTTCTTACTTATGTTTTAAGAGATATCAGAGAATTATCCACCTGAGCAATCTAGATCTGAGGGAGTTGGGTTTTTGTTTGTTTTCGTTTTTTTAATGACTAAAGCAATTACTACTTGGCAAGACTGAAACAATCTAAAACACCTTTATTTTTCACTGTGTAAACACTGTATAAACAAATACAACACTCTCATTATTTAAGTAAACAGCATTTTTTTATTTTAAAAGTTTTTTTGGCAAAGCTAGTTTCTCTGTCTTGAGGAATGTGGAAATTTCAACTTAAAGGTATTCCATTTTTAAAAGAACAAATAGCAATCTTCTTAAATCAGCAATATGAATTTCAGGCCATCCAGTATGATTTGTGACTTCCGAGAATAATGATTGTAGGATTTATGTATATTAGCATATTGCAGTGTTTGGTGTTCAGAAATAAAGCAGAAATGTTGCTTTCAGACATGTCGAGACTAAAAAAATGCATGGAAATAAACAGGCTTTATCTCTGAAAATTTAAATAAAACCACGGAGGTTCTGCTTTTCCACTGCCTTAGATTTATGGAACTTCATTACTTCATTAATGTAAATACTTTTGGATTCCTGTGACCTATCACTTGGTCTGGCTTCTACATCTGAATGGCTCTGAATATGTCCAGACTCAGTCTGAGAGAGGGACCACTGCTGTCACTAATTCCAGGCATGTAGGCAGCAGGCTGAGGCAATGGGACGAGTTAAAAATCCTCCCCTGACATTTGGTTTGCACCACAGGAGTTTCCAGTCTCACCACCCCAACTTGGCACCAGCTCCCCCAGGCTCGGCTGGGACTCTCTGAGCACTCAACTGCCCGAGCAAATCTGGCAGGGACAGGCCAAGGATTAAAAAAGGAAGTACCCCCTTTGTAGTTTATAAACTCAGATTAATTTTAACTTTTGAACACATATAGAAAGCAGCAACAGTGTATAAATTTCTTTATATATCTCTATTAATGACTTTGTTAGTCTCCCTGTTGACAAAAAAGCAGGCAGAACACTATTTTCAAGGGTTCTAATCCTGATAAACTCCATAAAAGTCTGTTTGTCATGTCAGAGACTGACCCACTGAACTTTTCATGAACTATTTTGATTTTTCCCTCAGAAAAATAGTCTTGCTATCCCACTGTTTCACCTGAAGTATCAAGTACTCATGCAATGTACATCATAATGCTGTTGTAGTTTCTGAAAAGGAATGTGACATACCCCAATATATCCCATTTTTTCATTTTATTAGAGATATGTTATGACAGACGTAAATGTCAAAAATTTGTTATTGTAATATTTCTTCATTAATAACACTCAGCATTGCATGGTCTGCCTAGGCTAGCATGTTCCTTGCTAAACCTTAATAGTGAATTAATTTATCTCTTAGTCACTAATTGATTTTGAGTCATAAATGTTTAATTCATGTGATGGCTCCATTATGTCCCTCTAAAACCACCTGACACAAACCATTGACTGGAATTCCATCTGCACCCCACAAAGCTTAGGTTTCATGCATTGGAAGCACAGAATATTTGAAAAGTTTTAATTGTTAATCAATCATGTGTTAAATTAATTTTTACTAATTTCAACATGGTGAAATAAAGAACACTAAAATAAATAAGAATAAAAACTTAATTAATTAGGTAGAATATGACAATTTATGCTGTGATTATTTAATAAAGGGTCATATGAGCACTTTGAACTCTGATGAAATTCATCCTGAGTAAAACCTGGGGACAATGCTCATAGGCTGCTTAAATTCTTGTCATATCAAGTCCCACTAGCTACAGTCACCTTTTCAGGACTAAACTCTTTACACAGCAAGTAAATCCCAAAATCAAATAAGTCTGAATTACAAAATGATGATGGGAACAAGTCAGATAAAGCTTATATTATAATTTTGTTTCTTCTCCCTTCTAAGGACTCGTGAGTTCGAGTAGGAGATATTTCTGAAATCATGAAATTCCTTCAAAAGCTTTGGAATCACTGGACACATGCCTAGTGTATAATGTGAATTAATCATGAAGTATTGAAGTGGATTTTAGAGGAGGGATAGCCATAAAAGTGGGAATCTGTTCATGAATGAATTTGATCATAAGATAGGGAAGATTACATAAAAATGCAGTAGCCACATCAAAAATATCTGCAGCACCCCAGAAAGCAGCTCCCTTTAGGCAGTACTCCAAGCATGGCAACATGCCAATAAATAGGTCTGTACTCCTGCCACGTTCTTCAGGTGAGGAACCTGGATGGTATGAAAAGTATGGCTCTGCAAGGAATCACAACACAATTTCAGAGGTAGGCACAAGCCTTCACAGCCACATGCATTTCAGTGAGGCACATGTGGAATTTTCCAAGGAAAAGGTGGTATTTTGCATAGTGCTTGCATGGAGGAAAATGACAATAGGCAAGGTTGCAAGACACAAAATGCTCAGCTTGCCTCTAAGTTTCAGGTAGATTCTTTGAAACTGAAACAAGGCACCAGCATGTATGTTTATGTGTACATTGAAGCATGTATAAAGTATTTAGTTGGTCAAAAAAGGAATAGTACTGACCTCAGAGAGGAGGGCCTTCACATTTTACTAGGTCAAAGGAAAGTAAAATATCCACAGGAAAATATGTCTTCACATTTACTATCCAAGAAAATATCTCCTCACAAGCCTCACCAGTTCATGAGTCAACATATGCCTCTCATGCCAAGATGGAAATTCTTCTCATTACATGCAGGTGAAGAATCAAAATACCAGGATCTGCTGGGTCTAAATGTCTTTTAGTAGGTTTTTCATGAGCCCAGAGGATGGAAGCTGTCTGCCATGAAAGCTGTTGGGAAGCTGTGAAAAACCATCTCCGCTGCAGTGGTTTTTTGTCTCTTTTAAAGAGATCCATACAGGATACTTGAATGTGAACACATTATTTAGGCACATGTGCATTAGAACCAAAGGCACATTAAACTATAGTCAGAGGCATCATAGGCATCCTGACAGATGCCAGCTAATAGGGTCCATGGGGTTTGTTTGACCAAGATACCAGAATGCTCCCTTGGGCACATAGACTTCAGAAAATACAATGTTCAGTAAGACCTAGAATGTGTAACTGCTGTTAAACAGTCTCACACACAGAAGTACAGCAGGAAAAAAGCTTCCCTGTTGTATGAATGTGCAATGCTGAAATGAGCACATGAGACTTTTAGAGGTACAGTTCTGATATGGTCAAGATTTATCCTCTGAGAAGAGGTGGGCAGACAGCCTTGCAGTGAGACTTGGGAAAGGAGGAGAAGTCTGAGTGAGAGAGAGAAATGGAATTGTGAGAGACAGACTGGCAAAAAACTAACTAGAAAACCACTAACAGAAGAGCATGAAAGGATTGCCAGAATCTGGAGGGACTGAGCACTTATGTGTCTACAATCCTATGGCTGCTACTACCCAGAAAGTCTTGGGAGTGTCCTGCTGAATCCTCTCCAATACCATTTTGAGAATCTGATAAGTGACTATTGTTACTTTTTGCCTAAAACAGAGAAGCCTGACTATAATAATCCAGAGGGCGTGTGCTTTGCCACAAACATGCCTGGGGTGTTTCGTGTTGTGATGACATGTTTACAATTCCGTAATTTTTACCCTATATAATTTTAAGGACTTTTTTTTTTAAATGCTAAACACTAATGAGTGCCCTGACTTCTCAAATCATAAGAAAGAGATGAAGGATTCATCCCATTTCCTTTCTAGCTGTTGTGGATTGGAAGGAAGGGCACAGCACTGGTTTTGGTAGCCCATATGCCTGCTTTGCCACTGAACCTGCCTGACACTGCATTCATAAAACCCTGAGCTGTTTCAGCCTCATCTCAGATCCTCTCCCAGTTCTGGTACAGGTAAGAGGGGAATAAAATTTACTTTTCTTTTCTTTTATTTTATTTTCTGGCACGTCCGCTTCTTTGTGTATGGCTGAAGCTGCTTAGTATTAATTTTCTTAGAAGTGGAAGGACATCAAAAAGACTGCTGAATGACAGCTGGGCAGAAAATAGATAATGGGTAGAAATATCGTGGGCTTTACTGTTCTGAGGCTTTAGGAAAGAACACAAACAAGAATACAGTATTAAGTTACCAAACTTAAATTATTATTTATAATTAGCCTTTTCAGGTGACTTGTCTGTGTACCAAAGAACACTGATAAATGTGGCTTTCATTTGCAACCAGCTTTTTTGATTAACTGATGGTGTGAGAAGGTTATATACCAGAACCTCATGCAGAGGGAGAAGAAGAAAAATATAAGAAAGAAAAAGGTATCAAGGGAGATTGAGGAAAAATAAATGTTAATGCCAAGGAACCAGGACAGAATTGATGGAAAGCAGTAAATTCTGGAAGAACGGGAAAAACCTACAGGATAATCCAAGGGGGGAGGAGACAGACTAGAGGAGATGCTCGGTGGAGGAGTGACTGCTGAGATGATAGGGTGGAAGGTGAGAGACAAACACAGAGCTGGAGGAGGGAGGAGATTCTCGGAGAAGGACTCAGGGGTAAAAGGAAGCACATGTAGAAAGGAAGGCAGAAGCCTGGCAACAAGCTGGAGGCTGCAGCTGCGAAAGCCACACAGGAAGCAATCAACAGGACTCCAAGAGGACCAAAGGTAGAACAGCAGCATTTACATAGGAGGATAGGTCAGAAAATATTCAGATAATTGCAAATTTCAGAAATATTTTTTTATTCCTACCTTTTCTTGTTACTTGATTTTCTGACTAGCTTTAGAAAAGCGGAAATTTCATAGAAAGCCAGGTTAAGAGGTTTATGCCATGGAGTGCCCCTTGAGTTAGTACATGTGGGAGTTCTGCAGCTCCTGTCATAATGACTCACCTCCAGGGTCTTGATAATCCTCTGGGACAGTTTTTTTTTTAAATTATGAAAGCACCTGGCAGACAGGCTGATAACTGTTGCTATTTCCTGGAACTTTTTGGAAGGAGGTGCTCTATAGGCTGTTCAAATAAAAAAATAATATAGTGCTTAAAACTTAATAATTTAATAATTTTAGAAAAGTATAATCCCTGCTCTGGTAAAAGGATTTAGCAAAGATCCAAAAAGGCAGAGGAGGCAATAGCACTGCCACTTGTCTTGGATGTTCATTTAGACAACCAAGTTCTGAAACAAAGCCTGTGGAAATTGTTAGGGAGAGTCTCATGAATTTGAACAGCTGCACTCACAGCTGGGATCTCTCATCCTGACCTATCTCTGTGCTTTGTGTAAAGAAATATAATAAACCCAAATCTGAGGAGCTATCTCTAATAATCACATCTATTACCTGGCTTCCAGTACTTGAGGTGATTAACTGGGATTAGGCTGTGTTTGCAAAGAGTTACTGCAAAGAGCAAACTCAATTAAACTTGTTCTGGAATGGCAACAGGGGCCTGATACATTCCCTCCAAGTGCTGAGTTTTTGCTGAAGCTAAAGGGATCAGAGGCAAAGGCTGGTACTGAAAGGATTTCTTAGAGCTGGTCTTTCTTGTAAAGCATAAGTGTGACAGGGAATACCTTGGGCTCAGAGGTTTCATAATTCCTTATCACTTGAGACAATTTAGCTACAAGGGAGTTTAAATGGTCTGTGCAACTTTCTGTTTCTCTTTGTGGCTGATACAAGATCAACTGTCTGGTGGGGCCCGGGGCAGCAGGGTTGCCTGGGGTTGCTACAGCAACTCTAATTTTCTGTAAATAAGGAGGTAAGTTTGTGGGTTCTGCACCTCTGCAGTTCCTCATGGTGAGAGCAGCTCTCCCTCCATCCAGGTATGTGACCCTGCTCCTGGGCTAGGGACAGGTTCTGAGCACACAGCTGGATATTGTATACATTTCTTGAGAGTGTATTATTGCAGCCTGTAACTTCCAAAATGCTCCTAACTGCTAGTTATTGAAAGCAAAGAGAGATGTCATTCAACCTCTATTTCTTGGCTCTTTATAAATCCAAGAAAAGGCCATTCACTAAAAATTTGTAAAGACTAAATATACTGGTAATCACATTATTTCTCTTGTATATCTTGGTTATATATATATTGCTAATATTTCACTGTAATTGCAATTAAAAATAAATATATTGAAAATTTAACTGCAACGAATGTATTTATAATTTGCCTGTTAATAATTATTTTGTATATAATAGCCTATTATATAAGCAGCTCTATACATATATTATAAAAATATAAGTAGATATATCAAGTTTATTGCTGTATACATTTAATAACTGTGATATAAAAGAACATATGATAAGATACTGTGTTAATTATTAATTATGAGAATTGTATAATTATTAATTAGAGGGAAAAGCATATATGTGCATTTCTCTGTAGTTTTAAAATGATAATTCATGTGCAATAAATATGCTGTTGTAACATAAATTAACTTTTATATGGAAGTCCTGAGATCAACCCAGTAAATATAGCATAATCATATGCTGTTTTAGTGATTTATTTTCTTGACCATTGACACAATAGATACATTTATTCAGTGTTTTGGGTTTTTTTTTTAACTTGACAGAAATATCCTACTCATAAAAAAATGTGTAGTCTGTAGTTCCTTTTCTGTCCTCAAGTGAGACTTCAAAAGCATTTATATAATTGGCACAATCAGGAAAATTATTAGAAATGTAAGGGGTTTGGGTTAAATTACTGTATTTTGGAGCTACTGGTTTTTTTTTTTTTCTGTAACTGGTAGTTACATGCATATTTCTGAAGCATGTTTTCATCTGAAAGAATAATGCCATATTTTAGGATCAAAAATTACATTATCTGAGAAGCTCGGGGTGCCTATTAGTTCCCTTATTCATTTACTGCTAGTGCACAGAAATCACTTCTAGCACTTTTTCTACTGCTCTGTTCTTCATAGCTGTTAATATTTTTCAATACACAGTGATATTACACATTTTTTCATATTCTTTTTACATCTTCAGCTGCTGCCAAGGTATCTTTTGTGGCAAGGGTAATTTTATTTTTCAGTGTATGGGTTTTGGCTGTTTGTCAGTGTGTGAATTATGTTTGACTCTTTTATTGTGGTAATTAAGTGTCTTCTCAAGAAAAATATGGGAAAAGGGAAAACAAAATCCCTTTTTTATCACAAAATGTTTTTCTCTATTGCAGCCACCGATTCTGATTCCCAAAGTGTGGTTGGCAGCTGCCCAAGGACATGGGGTAGCTTCAGGAAAGCTTTCTTCTCGTGCTGGCCTGATGAGGATCTGGGCTTTTCCTGGCAGTATGTTTGGCTTTGGTGTTAGAGGCTGGACTGAAGCCCCAGGGATGATTTACTGTACATTGTTCAGGCCTAGGACATATCTCCATGTCTGGAACATGTAAACTGAAAGATAAGGGTGTCAGTCATCTGCCAGGTCTTCAATACTTGAGAAGTCACCAAGAAGTTGACCTTAAACTTAGGTCTTCACAATTGGAAAAATCCCTGTACATATGTTGTTCTTAATTATTAGAGACAAAATTACAGTGTAGCTTGTAGGCAAAAAGCTAACGTAAGGACTACCCAGTCATTCTTCAAAACCACTGACATTGGCTAGGATGATTCATTATGGTAACTATTTCTCAACCAGGTATTGCACTAGTGAAAGATTTTAGAATTACTCCATTATTCTGTGACTTCTGATTTAAGGAGAAGAGTTTTGCAAGAAGTGGAATATATCCAAGTAGGGACAAGATTTATTAAATTCCTCCTGACTTTCAGAAGATGTTTGCTTTAAAATTTTTTTCTCCTACCATTGGAGTCTCCTCTCAGCCATCACAAGGAGGGCACAGAGACAAATTTTTTGTCAACAGCATTGCCTTATCAAATTTCAGGCCCTAACCCACCTCAACGTTGTAGACCCAGGGGAGTACCTGGGTCCCTGCAGGACACCCAACATAAGAAGAAATTCAGAAAACCAGCCTGACAATAACAGAATCATAAACACTGGTGACCACCAGGCCATCCAAGATAGGAAGCCAGCTCAGCACAACTCAGAAATAGTTAAATAATAAACACTGAATATATTAGATAGGCAGAACACGTAAAAAGAGTCCTTATCTTTTCTACTTGGTTCACCACCCAACACCCACCCATCTTTGTGCCAACATGAGATAACAAAGCCCTTGGCTCTGTGTGTGATTGGCTCACTGCATACTGGGTGATGGATCCCAATTTTTGGGACAACACTTAGGTTTCAGTGAGAAGTATCTCTAGTGTTAATAGACCAACCCAGGCCTTCCAGTAAGAGATTTTTATAGCTCTTCACTGTTCCAGACTCACGTGAAGCCTGTGTTACAATATTACACTTTTTGTATTGGATTCTGTTGTACTAAGTTCCTTCCTATCTATATTCTGAGCCAGTCTCAGAAGGCACAGAATCTGGACACAGTCCCAACACAGTCTGTCCCTGCATCTCTTGGGCTTTCTTCACCTAATAATCCCCCTGCTAAAATCTACTTGGAAATAAATTCTAAAAGTAATTTTGAGGACTGAGAAAGGCAGCAGTTTGTGCATGCCACAATCAGTGAAGAAGAGCTCAGAAGCAATATTTCCAGGAAAAAAACGCTGAAGCAACTCCTGGGTTTTCTATCACCCATTTACCCCTTAAAGAGCCTCGTTACAGCTTGACAGAGGAACTCATCAGTGACAGGAGCCAAATATATCACACTGTTTCCACTGTGCTGCTGCCAAGCTGGCTTGAGCCCCTGGTATTTTAGGATGTTTTTCCATATCGTCAGGACACATTGAGAACCACAAGGGACAGCACCTTAGGTCCTAACACTTAGCAGAGCTGGGAAAGCTATGGCTGGGAGTCTCTAGTGGGTAATGAAGGAGCTACACAGCAGTTTGGAAAGAGTCTTCCAAGCTCATGTGAGGAGAAATAAGGTATTAATGCATGTTAGGGAGGGGTTTTTTTTCAGGAGGTTGAAAAATGCTTGACATGGGTGGTTGCAGTATGACTCAGGGCATGCAGTGGCAAGCCTTGAAGGCCAACACACCTGCAGTAAAGTCTGTGATGTGAGCTGGGCAAAAAAATGCTATACCATGTCTGCAATCTTTGTCCAAACTTTCCATTAATACCGGGTGGCAAATATTTTGAAGTTCTCTTCTTGAATTTTTATTTGTTTCACAATTTGTTGGCATTTACCAGAACCCTGTGCAGCTGTTCAGGTACTGTCAGCATGGTGCACTGATATGGAGAGGAAATGAAAGATGGTTTTGGGGAGTTTGAGTGAGATTGTTCTAAAGTTAGCCTTCTAATGATTAGATGTCTTAACTTAAGTCCATTGTTTATATGCTTTGTGGTTAAAGGGGAGACATCAGTACCTCTAAAAGACATCCACTCCCTGGAATGGGGTGAAAATCACAGTAGCACTTTGTGCTTTGGTTTAGTAAATGTGGTACTTGATCAAAGGTTGGAGTTGATGATCTTGTAGGTTTTTTCCAACCCTAATAATTTATGATTCTATATATTCTTGCCTTACATAAGATTTAAAGTACTTGGGATGAGTTGTGTTCATTCATCTCTAGGGGGAGGAAAGGAAACCAATTTGTCTCCCTCAGGCCAGATGCCTGCTTTTAGATACATTAGTTTACTGGAAGCAAATATTTGTAATTAACTTGAAAAAGAAAATGAACCTTTCTTTTATTTTAGAGATGAGATAGGAGAATGAAACAACTGAAACATGTTTGTGCTTCCTTTTATTCAAATGAGGTGACCTGACCTATAAAACTGTTCCATCCTGTGACTTTTGGAAAATAAGGTGGTACAAAATAGCACACTGTGAGAATAGATGAGACAGAAGCAGTGATCATGAAATTCAGGAGCAATATTCATTCTGTATTATTATTTTATAATTTGTTTCTTATATATTCATGTTCTTTATGTGTAATATCTGAAGATAAGCCATGTTCACTCTAGGAGAGCCTCTTGGGCGGTGGAAGTGAATTGTTGAAGCCTGAAGTGAATGGCTCATGTGCTGCTTATGTATTATGTGATGGATGTGATGTACAGAAGGTTTTAATTTCCTTAGGAAATCAAATTAACTTTAATGAATACAAAATTTCTCTCCCTATGAAGTAAAACCTTGTAGTATCCCCAGTACACACAGAGAGGCAGAAGTCTCACCCAGCTGGTGGCATATTGCACATTTTCTTCTCTAGATGATTCATTTTCATCATTCTCCTCTGCACTAGAACTAAGTGCACATGGGTGAACATGAGTGGGTTGAATCAGAAAGACCTTACTGTGGACAGAAGCCATGGGTTCTTTTTCTTTTTTTTTTTTTTTTTCTGTTTGTGTTTGGTTTGGGTTTTTTTGAGGTNGTATGGTTTGGGTTTTTTTGAGGTGGGGGCAGGTTTAATGATTTAATCTTTAACTACTGAGCAAGGTACAACCCTTCCTGTGGGATTTTCCACTTCCTGTGAAGAAGCCAAAGGGCCACTGAGTGGTGACAACAAGATTTTCAGTGGAGACAATAGAAGCCACATAAGATAATGCTAATAGAATAACCTGGATAAACAATGAATTTGTACCTTTATTTACCATGGAAAGGAGCTAAACATAATTCCTCCCAACTTTGTCTCAAAACCAGGGAGTACCCAAAAGCTTCTAGAAAATCATGTTTTGGATGGCGACAATATTAACCTCCAGTTACTTTACCTAACAACTAGAAA
>VZTN01013212.1:58817-74015 GCA_013400515.1 Erpornis zantholeuca | reverse complement strand
ACACAACTAACACTCTAACCGATCCAGTTGTTTCAGGGCCACTGCTGAGGCAAGCTGGGGTAGCAACAAACCTGCTGAAACCCTTTTTGCAGTTCTCTAGGGCCTAAACTCACTCTTACAATTTTCATCATATGGATGAGCAGATATTTTTTCTCTATGTTTTTTCCTGGTGACTGTTTTAACACTAGGTGCTGTCACAGTAAGTTGTCCAATGCTACATGGACCACCTTCAAGGCATGATGGAATACCTGGCCATGCCCTATCTCCACAAATGAACTAATATCTTTTTGGCAATTGTTGTGGATATTGGTCAACCCCAGAAAGTCTGCCTCAACTGCCTGAATAATTGCACCAAAAACTTGAATTTGTGTAATTAGGTAATTAGGCGTGACGTTATATCTGGGCAGGTCATTATCTTGCCAATTGCTATCTTAAAAGGTGAGGCAAAAATCCATTGTCATGGAGCCAAAAATTTCCAATTCTTGGGGTTCTGAAGTTGCTTTAAGGAGCTCTCTGGTCTAAATGTCCCAATCCCTTACAGGACTGCTCCCTTGAGCAACTTTACCTGGCTTGCTATTGAGTTGCCTTTTGGTCAAGGGATCATAATATATAGGTATTGGCCAATCTTCTACTGGCACACCGACCAAACAGGTTGCAAAAGGCTTATTATTATTAGCAAAGGATCTTTTTCAGAAGGACCCCATCAAAAAAAGAGACTGTAGTTCAGAGCTGTATTTTCTGTAGTTTTTTGTTCAGTCATCTTCTACCTTAGATGTTTCTAAGGTGGGATATATTGAAATTTTGATGTAGCTATTTCCAGTCTGGCATGTTGAGCTGCAGTAACAGCAGTGTCAAGTTTGTTCTGTCTCTGTCTGTGTTGGTGCTGCTGTTAAAAGGTCTTGTCTCTGTTGTAGAATACCAGTAAGTCCTGTAGAAATACACTCATAGCAAAAGTTCTTTAAAAGACAATCAGTCAAGCATACTGATTTAATTTCTGAATTTGTTTCTGTAAATTCTTCTGTTTTTGTAAAAACCAAGGGAGGCCCTGAGCTAGTTAGGGATAAATCAGGATTCTGTAGTAAATTAGTTGTTTTCAGGATGTGGTGTCTGTGCTTCAAGCACTGTTCGTATCTCTGTCAACAACAGCACAGCAGTTCTTTTCTCTTCCAGACACTGCAGAGATAAAACAGCATTCAGGGTTATCAGAGCCGACTGTAGCTGCCTCTGCAGAGGGTGGGCTGAAGGCCCAGGGACAGAACTTTCATCGTGCTTGTCATTCTGTTGTATTTCATTTCAATCAGGAAAACACAGTGACTTAATTTTCAAATTTCTCACTCAGTCTGAAAGCCTTCTCACCTTTTGGATTTCCCACAGGAGCCACATGGAATGACCTGGTGGCAGGTGTATGGACAGGCTGACTTTTATAGTAAGGATATTTTTTTGAGATTGCAAACAATCTTTTGGTCATTCAGCTTGAAAATATCCAAGGGGAAATTCTTAACATACCAAACAATCTCAAATGTACAGAAATAGACATTGTGAAAGGCAAGGGAGCCATAACCTGCTGCTAGTGCAAGAGTGGGCGAAGGTGGGTTAAAGGTTCCCAGTGCAGTTAAAGGGTGCCAGGTAAAGATGTGACATAATTGTGATTTTGGCAAGACAAGGGAGGACACATTGCTGGCCTGCTGGCCCTGGTACCTGGTCTGTTAGGGCATGCTGTATGTCCTTTTTGTGGTAAAAGGATCACATAATTGATTATGAAAATAGAACACACATTATTCCTGTACCTTCTTTACCTATTTAGAAATTCATGAAGTCCTTTTAGTTCTTTAGTCCTCATAAGCAAACTGGTTGAGTTGTTCTTCCACTTCATCTTTCTGTTTTCCTTCTCTCACAAGGCCATGTGTTTGGCCTTGAATGTGCAATTAACTAATTATCTCCTAATACCTGCTCTAAAATTGATTTAGAGATGTTCACAACATGGTAACAAACAGAAATTGGTGAGAATAAAAAGGACATGGACAGTGACATCTAAAATAGAAAAGAACAGGTTTTCTGTTAACTGGAGCAAAGCAAATAACCAACTTGCAAATTCTGTGGATGTGATTAATTCATGACCAAGAATAAATTTCAAATTGGGCAGCTCTTTGTCTCAATTCTTCATAAACAATGAAAAATCAGAAAAAATATCTATGGGAGCATATATTTTACCACTTCAGCACTGGTGTCATTCTGATTTTCTTTACAACCCTGTTCACTAGGGGCCAGTTTGCAAGATACATTAACACATATCACTAGCAACTCTTATTTTCCAGTGAGTAATCACAGACATTTTTCTTCCGAGACTGAATAATCTTGAAATTTTAGTTATTACATCTTTCAGAGATAAAGCTCTAGTCTTGCTTTAAAGACTGTTCCATAAGGCAATTGGTATTGATGAAATTAGCTGGTGGCAAGAATGCAGCTCTAAAAGAAAAATCCAGTCGTGCCTGTGTCATGAAGTTGCTCAAACAAAGTTTTGTCCCTTCGGTAGAGGACTGTGGACTGATAGAGATCTGGAAAGAGGCTTCGTGCAGGTGCCTCCCTTTAGAGGATGCCTCTCCCTGATGGGCCTTGAGGACTTTTTCACTGGCATGAGGCAGAAACAGCCAGGGGAGCTGATGCCAGGGGAGTGCAAGTCCTGCTTTTGCCTGAAGTGGGAGCCATGGGCACGGCAGGCTGAGATAAAGCAGCGCTATCTATAGCCTCCTTCTTTGGCAGAGGGAGATTTAAAGATGTCTACATCAGGAAGAATGTCATTTGCATAATAACTATGTCAGCTTGCCCTAATGCAATAGAGCCAAAAAGAAATTTTAAAAAAAAACTCTGAAAAAAACTTACCAGTCTGTTTAGGCAACTGGAATGAAGAAAGATAATAATATGTAATAAGCAATTAGCTTGCCAAAAGTACCTGCAACTTTTTTTTTTTTTTTTTTTTTGGCCAGTGGCTGGCCCCTGGCTGGCTGGTTTTGACTTGTTCTCTTCCTACCTGCTTCATGTCATGTACTTTGCACTTTGCACTTTGGAATTTGATTTTTTGTTCACTTTCTGTTTATATTAGCAGCTTTTCTGAGGAAGATCAGTGAGTCTATTGGGACCAAGAAGTGAGGAAAAACCGTCAAGCCTTACAGCAAGGATATCTGTACACTGCTTACCTGTACCCTAACAGAACAGAGGAATGGGCTGTGGCACAAACTGTGGGCTCATCACTGGGGCCGTCATCGGTGCTGTACTGGCTATCTTCGGAGGAGTTCTAATACCAGTTGGAGATAATCTTATAAGCAAAGCAGTAAAAAAGGTACTTTTTCCCCCCTCCCCCCAGGGCATATAGTTTGTGGTTATTGAATAGTCATTATTTCTAAATCTTATGTTCGGATTCTGTTTCGTTTCTTTCTTTTTTTTTTTTTCCTTTATTTAGTACAGTTTTGTGATTATCATAAGTGATCCAGACTTCCCAGGGAATATATGGAACAGCAAAATTTTTTAAAATATAATCATTATATTGCCACTTCTTTGCTCTCTCTTATGCGTCACGTTAGCAGTTAAAATATTGTGTTTTCAGTATGTAATTTAGAAGTAAGTGGGTTTTTATTTTATTATATTTATGATTGCTTCTGGTTTCTTTATCTTTTCCTTTTTTTTTTGTTTTGATTTTTTTTCATACATTGGTACTCTCTCCATGCACTTATACTTACATACTGCAAATAATCTAAACACTCTTCTGCTGCAGAGTCTAATCCTACCCTTCATGTATTCAGCTCTCGTTCTGTATGATCCAAGTCAATGTTCTCCACATGACTGGAGGATCTAGCTAAACACATCTCCCCATGTTGAGTGTGGAGATTAATTGAAGAACTTTAAGTAGAACTTTTTAGACCTGGAAGACATGGGGGTTTTTCTGCTTTTTAGATTATTTTCTGTTCCTAAAATCTAGATTTTTCTGTAGAAAGAAATTAATTTGTGAGATCTTTGGTGAAAAGAGTACAAAGCCCTGGTGCGTCCACTATGGTGACACAAAGTCTTCTCGGGGTCACTGCAGCCAAGGTTGGTTCTCTGACAGTTACAAATCTGAAAATTGTAAGATCTTTGGCTGCTGCTTAGTCCTGCTGTTGATCTGCTGTGGTGCTGAAGACTGTGGACATCTTGGAGACACTTCCCAAAGGCTCTTCTGGAAGAGTGGCCTTAACTCAATAGCTGTTGAAGCTGTTGAGGAGGTGGATACATGAACTGTCAGGAAATGCTGAACTTTATGTTGAGGCTGTCTCAAGCTCCTTGCAACATTTTAGAAAAAAGTCACACTCTCTATATTACTGAGGAAATGACAGGCTTTTAGAAAGAGCATAAATTTAAAAATGTCTATCTCCTTATATCGAATAGTTACTTTAATTTAATCCTGAGTGTTGTCTCATGCCATTAAGTATTTTGAAAGCACGTTACAAATACTGGCAGTGTTATGTGTTCATCCATTTACTAACAATAAAGAACCAGTTATACGGCATGGTTTGCAGATGTCTGCATACTCAATTATGCCTGCATGAGTCTGTAGTGGTAAAGCATTAGAGGGAGTAATTTTCCCCCAACCACTTTTTAATTTTCTGCATTGTGGTCATGTTTCAGATGCTTGTACCTATTTCAAGGCAGCTTGTTTGATGTATATATAAAAAAAATTGTACCAGTAATCATATAAAAGAGTAAATTTGTAGAGTGAATGGGTATGTGTTTTCCTGAGCACAAGTCGTACCAGATTATTGTCTTTCTATTTAGCATGCTGACTTTTCAGTGACACCACAAGACTCTTGAGACAATTCCTTGTCAGACAAGATGTGCCCATGTACAACAGCTGAAATACGTAATCAGCTAAGCAGATGCTCCAGAGGGACTTGTACTTAACTAATTCTGATTTTGCTGTGTTGATGAAAGGTCTGTTAAGAAAAAGAAATTTATTCTTTATTGCAGTTATATTGAAGATAAATATAGAGCTGACTGCAAAGGAAGCAGGTCTTCCAAGCAGAGAGTGCTCCAAATACATTTTTTTTCTGAAATTTTTCACTTTTGGAAATGTAATTTTTACAGAAGATCTTTGGTAGAAACAGATCAGTTTCAATGACAAATTTATTTGGAATTCCTCAAGAATAGTGACCCTAGGACAGGAAAAAACAGAATTCGATGTTCTTTCAGATATTGCCTGTAAGCATTTATATGGAACAGACTGCCTAGGAAAGTGGTGTAGTCACCAGCCTTGGAAGTGCTTAAAAAGTTAGTAAATATGGCACTTCAAGATAGGCTTTAGTGAGCATTGCAGTTAAAGTTTGGACTGGATGATCTTGGAGGTCTTTCCCAAACTTATTGAATCTATGTTAGTTCCATTTGTGCTCATATGAGGCAAAATCGAGGCTTAGGTCCTTGCCCCTTGGGTGAAAATAAAACTTAAAATTCCATTATTTCTAATGAAAGGTAAAAACTGTTTCAGGTACAACAAGTAAAAGAAAATATTGTCTTAAATTCTTCACTGTCAAAGCTTGGAAAAAGACCCATAGTTTTTTGTCTGCCTATCCCATCTCAGAATAAATGCAGGTAGTAGGACCAATTCTGTATTTTTGGCAGAAATTAAAGTTGCTATCAAATGTTATTGCTGGATTAGAATAACAAATATTGAATAGTTTTAGGACACTCCATACTATGCCAAGACAAATTGTCCTAAATTAACTTGTTACCAAGGTTTAGTCAAATAGCATTACTGTTAATTTACTCTCAAGCAAGTCCAGATGAACATCTTAGCATCTCCCAATGAATTGGAGGAACTTTAATTTCAAAAATCGATGCAATCAATAGTTCTTTTTGTCCTTTCCTGCTAGCAGCGGAAGCCTAAATGTGCTCCTCTTAAGCTTCCCTCAAACATACGTCTTTGCACTTTACCAGCCTCATTTCTCCTTTATTGCAGTCATTGAGAGATCAGCTGGAATAAACACTGCAGGATATATTTTGCTGGAAGGCTGCAAATTGTTTTTGAAGCAAAGAGAAAGCATCTGCAAGTGTACAGCAAGTCTCAGGTGCCCTTAGAGATTGGACAGAGACTCTCCCAGCTGTTATCTCCTGGCGGGTGGGTGCTGTGCTCCAGCCAAGAGCAGTCTGGGAGTGGGCAACCCAGACAAAGTCCATTTAACATAAACCACTCAGGTGTCATATCTTCATGTGTTCCAATTTACTATCAGACTCTGTGCTTCAAATCAGAACAAGTGGCTGTGTTTTCTAGCCCCAGAATGCTTTACCTGTGTCCCAGAACATTTTTGGAGAAGTTGTTTCAACTCCAACCTCCAGCAGGGGACGGAGTTTTTAAGAAATTCAGTATTATATAAATATATATATATGTTCTGAATAGTTTTCAAGGCTCTTTAAAAAAACTGTCACTTGAAGAGCACACTTGAAATGACACCAGCAGCAGCATCTTGGCAGGGATCCACTGAAGGAGATTAGTGCTAAACTATTTCAGCTCTGATACTATTCATGGAAAGGTGCCTTTGGTTTCAGGACCAAAGGGCAAAAGTTCAGTCCTAATTTCTCCAAACATTAAATCTGTCCAAAAGGGAGAGGAGTTTCCATGAAGGTCTTAAGGGTTTAGAAAACTGACCTTAGTAGAATTATGAGTGAAACATGGAAGTTTCAGAGTTCTCTACAAAAAAATACTTTGCTTGAGATTATCAAAATATACCTTTTGAACTGACTGTATGCATTTCAGTTGAACATTATCATGTCTGTTGTCATTAATACTAGATATAATCATGTCTAAAATTAAAAAAGAAAATTGCAAAAGGAAAGGACCATTCAAAACAACAAATCAGAAAGATTTTATCTGATATTGTTGGAAAAAGATGTTTTGACATGGCTCAATTTCTGCTTTTTGCCTTTCCCTCCTTAAAACAATATTATCTTTTTAGGCAAAAGTCCCATCACTTTAGTTATGGGGGTTTTTTTCTTGGCTAGGTTGAACCACTCAAAGCTGTTGGTAGTGGATTCATGTGCTAAAAAATCATCAACACCACTTTTCTAAGTTCTTCTGCTTTCTACCTGAGTGCATGAGCTCAGGAGTTTAGCAGAAGCCAAATAATAATATATTGAACTCCTGATGAATTGGTAATACAGAATGGTGAATGATTTGTCACAGTGCCTCAGCATTTACTGGGTTAGTCTCAGTTATTTTTAGAAATAAGGCTTTCAATTGTAGCTATTATTATGTTTATTCATCTGTCTACATATCTGTGATCTATGGCCAGATTATATCTCCTCAGCTACTGGAGGCATCAGAAACACTTCTAATTTAAAATTGTGTTTGTGACTTTGATATATCACTTCTTTATACAAACTAATCAAGGTAAAACAACTGCTGGCTCTTAGCAGAACACAAATGATCTAACCACATGTATGCACGCATAATCAATTTTAAGCTTTATTTACTTCCTTAATTTGTTATTATCAAGGACTGAAAAGGAATAAAAGTTATGATCCAACAAAGCCTGAATAGAAAGGCTGATAATAAGCTAATAATCATCACTTAAGAAGTAATAAAAGTCATTCTTCTAGCTGCAAAATGGGAGAAGTTTATTTGCTTTTCTTTAGCTTTACTTTTTCAGTTTTACAGAATTGTATTGCTTGTTTCCTCCAGTTTATGTAAGCAGCCCAACAAGCAATTTTTTTACAGCCCAAAGTATCTGTATCACTTCTTAGTTCCTAAAAAATGCCATCTTATGTCCATCTGGCCAGATTCTTTGTCGAGACAGGAACTTTGTCTTAAATTTTGTGTTTCTTCATCAGAAGAAATCGCGATGGCTTAATTTACTTTGGATCAGCGAAGTACAGCAAGCTTCTATTGCTGACTACTCAGCATTTCTTGAATTTATGTATTGCTAGATGACCCACCTCTGGTGGGGGGAAAATTGTCAGAAACAAAAAGGGTCAGAGTTCCCACTGGTTTCGCTCAATCTTGCTCAGGTCATGAGATGAGCTTGGCTCACAATTGCATTTGTGTAGCTACTTTTGCTGACAGTAGTTAACTGTTGTGTTAAGATATTAGAGCTGATGCAGATGGACTAGGGAGTTGAGTAGTGTTATCAGTTGCATATTAGTTTCCAAAATGACTCCACCTTTCATAACATCCCAGAGCACAGCAGTGTCAATAGGGAAATGTGTAACTGCCCAGCCAGAGAGAGGTGATATTTAGGGATGGATCAGCAGTGATCAAACAGCAAAAACAAAGGGCTTGCTGGTCTGAGGATATTAGTTTATTAAATGAAGACATGAATAAAATTGATCTCCGGATTTTATTCCACTTTAACCCACCATTTGCACTCTCAAATATGTGACAGAGAATCATACACCCCTCCTTTGTGGGAGAAATATTATTAACAATAATGGCTAAATGCCACTGAAAATAATGGTCTTGTTATCTTCCTTCCCCCTCCTTCTTTTGTCCTGCTGCTTCCCATGTTCTAATGCTGGTTCCCTCTACACAGACCCCTGAGCCAAATAGCTATCTGGTAGAAAGGTAACACAGAAAGCAAAAAACAAAAAAAAAAGGAAATTCTATTCCTCATGTATGGCAGGCAAAAGCAGCTCCCTGAGGAATAAGAGCTGGTGCAAAGGAGGAGGGTGTCCCATAGATCAGGAACTGTGGGCTGTGAGCGCCAGTTGCCCCTTTGGCTGCGGTAGTGCCAGCTTGGATCAGCTGTACCCTTGACACATTCCCCAAGTGTGTCCACAGTGACATTAGCTCACAGTGAAAGGTGGGCTGCAAATCCACACTTTGTGACCTGGCAGGTGCAGTGGCAGAGTTGGCATATCATTCTGCACCACTCCAGCCCCTGCCACGGGGCTGTAAGGGGAAGGGGAATGGACAGAGGGGAAGAATTTTAAAATGTAAATAATATCACTAAGATCTGTTAAACAGATCTATTGTCACGAAGCTGAAACTTCTCTGTACCTGATTATTGTCTTCTAGAGAGATTGTTTGTCTTCTTCACCATGTATCTGCTAGAAATTTGACCATTTCCCTACTCCAGTTACACAGTGGGAGGTCAAATCCTGGCATCTGTCCCCATCTCAGGACCCTGCTGAGTACAGATCAGAGGCAGACTCTGGGCAGGCTGAGTTGCACCTTTTATGTCATCCTGTTCCTCCCAGATTCTTGGAGCAATTATCTGTGAAACTGGGAAGGAGATTTCTGAATCATGTAAGCTTTTCCCTCTTCATTCAGGAGGTTTTCTGCCCCATGCTGGGCCACAGCTGGGATAGTCTTTGACCTTGTGAGGTTTGAGTGCAAGACCACAAGATGGTAACACACTTGCTGCAGCAATGTTTCCTTCACCTCTCACACAAATGTACATAAATTATAGCAGATATTCAGGCAGCAAGCCCAGTGCTTTACATCACCAGCAAGGTGTTTGCAACTCCACCATACAAACAGGCTTTTCACAGACAGAACCTTGACTGTGTTACAAGTTTTACAAGACGTGGTATTTGTTTCTAACTGCAATAGTCATTAATTCGTTGTGTCTATTTTGTTTGGGTGGTGACTGCTGAGTGAATTTCAGAGGCACAAACTTAAACTAGAAAAAAAATCTATCAAGTTTTGATTTAAAATACCTTTCATCGCTATCTAGAAAAAATAGAGCTTTTTTATTTCTGGACTTTATGAGTTGTGCAAATTAGCTAATTCATCTTCAATCACTCTAATAAAAAAAAGCACCTTTAAGTTTGAGACAGGCAGCCTAGGTTTTTCTTATTGAAAAAAACTTTCTCCAATTTTTACCACCAAGGGAAAAACTTATATTATCCCAAGGATTTGGGAAAATGCTATAGAAGAGACCTGATACAGACCAGGCAAAGCAGGCATTCCAATGAATATACAGGTAACATACTTTAAAACTCTCCTTCTCACTGTACAGTCCTGAGGACTGAATTGCCATTTACCATATGGCTGAGTGGCAGAGACTTAAAGCTGTTGATTTCTCTGGAGTGGTTCCTGATGTACTGTCCCTAAATCTGGGAAAATTTCCTGATAAAATGTTTTCAGAATTAGAGAGATTTCTTAGAAGGTCTCAGTTTTGGTGACAAAAAATTTCTGTTGAAGAAACTGTCCTTCAAGAGTACTGTGTGACTTCTCTGGGTGCACAATTACTTAGAGTGAACAATCCTAGGACATAATTTGCAGTGTATGAAAAGTAGTTTATGGATTCTATAACCTGCTGGGTATCATTCAGTCATCAAAGATTTTCCCTTCATAAATGATCAGTGGTTTTGGCAAGTCTTTGAGAGCTAAGGCAATGCCCTACCACAGCAACAGGAAAGCTTTGCTACGAACTACATCAGCAACTGTATCAGCTTTGTGGCTATTGGTTTCAGGGGGACTCAATTTTGCTCTCACTGAGCAGGAATGCCAAGTTGCCTCTAGATGTTGGCCAGCTGGGCTGTACCTCTCATTCTGGTGCTGAAATGGTGTTTTTTCTGTTTGCCTTGGAATCTTCAAAAATCATCTAAAAAGTGAATGCAACTTTTCACTTGTTTCTTTTGTGGTTAATTTTAGCTTTGACTGTTGTACTTTCAGGAAGCTGTCATTGTCAATGGTACCACTGCTTATCAAAATTGGCTTGTGCCAGGAAGCTCAGTTTACAGGGAATTTTGGATTTTCCATGTGTTAAATCCTTCAAACGTTATAGACGAAGGGGCTCAACCAGAATTTGAACAAAGAGGACCTTACACATACAGGTAAGAAAAGACCCTTTAATATGTGACATCATATCAGAAGTTCTGTTAAAGTCAGAGAAAGTTCTGCTGAGATAAAATTTATTTTTGAAATTCCAGCATGCTTTAGTTAGACATGACAAAAATGCATAAATTGCAGCTACACACAGCACAGCCAAATATTTTCTGGATTGTGTCTAACATAAGGAAAAGACAAATAGAAATAGGTAATTGGATGTGAAGCTGCTTGCTCTTGCTAAAAACAATAACTCATTGGCCGCAATATCGGAGAGGCAGCTGTGTTCCTTCCTGTTCAGTTTTCACCAGCTTTATAATAGGATAAAATATGCCACATGCCCTAAAACCAAGAGATTATCTTATCATCTATGCATCACTAATACTTACTTTAATAACATGGTTTGTTTTTGTTTATTCTCCTTTATGACTTTTTAATCAATAGCTTTTCTTTTTTTCAAGCTTTGCTTGGGGAAAAAAGCATTCATTTTTCTGAGTGTACTAGCTAGGATGTTGATGCAGCAGTCCTCCCACATGCAGGGGAGGTTTTATAATGTGTTTAATGTTAAATGTGATGTTCACATAGGACTAGTTGATGCTTCCTGAGTTATTAAACCCAATATTTGCTATCACTGGCACCTTTGTTAGGAAATTACTTTCCAATGATGATAGGATATTTCTTTCTCCATAACTCTGAGGATATATATTGTATTCCCAAGGTAGTTTTCCATTTCAGCATCTACAGCTGAAGTGCCTTGATGCCTAAAAGCTTATTTATTTCTCAGTGGAAAGAGAGAGCTCTTGGTTCACAGAGTACTTGGGAAGACAGAAGAAAGGGTTACGTAGGAATCAGGGAAAAGATGGTTAAGAAATACTGCAGAAGGTGAATTCCAGCCAAACAGAAACATTTTACTCTGGTGCTGATCATGATGCATGTTTTCTCAGGGACAAATCTGAGCCATAAGCCAAAAAAAGACTAAGTAAGAAATTATTACCATGAAATGAAGGCTCCTGTCACTGCTGCACTCATGCTTTCCTGGGATGTTGGGTCTACCTGAGTACCTCTGACATGGAGTCTCTCTCTCTCTCTCAGTCTCCCTATAAATGTTTAATAATTTATTATAGTGTAGAACAACTTGAAAACACATTAATTAGGAAGAAAAATCACCCAACTTTCAGGTAGGTAATCTGCACAATAGGTTAATAATGAAAATTACATGCATACAAACCAAATATGAGAAGCCAAAATCCAGCTGCTCTTTGGATAAGACCCACCTGCACTGGCTACACCTGTGCCTTGGGAAAATGTTCTGTGTACTTTTTGTACACCCCACACTCATGCTGAAGGATCTGATGGAGTATCCTGAAGATCTCATCTGGGATGGAGCTGGGACCAAGCTGGGATAAGCTTTCTGGACCTACAGCATAGACTGTCATTTGGTCCCTGCTGGCTGCTGTCCCCACAGAGGATGGGTCTGGAAGAGTGGAGCTAAAGCTAGAACTGCAGCAGAGATTTGTACCTTAGAGATCTACTGACAGGGCATGACTGGCAGAACCTCAGTGGGACTGAAAGATTGCTTATAAATCTCTTCATGTGTATTAAATAATATCAAAGTAGCATTATGGGTTTAACCTGTTTTGTTGCAACACATGTCTATCAGATTAAAATCTGTGTGTTTATGTCTGTGTCACCCCCTTCTAATTACATGCAACCATGAGACAGCTTATGAAAAAACACAACAAAGCATAATTAATTTAAAACAAAAGAGAAAAATATACAAGGTCCATTAATGACATAAAAACAAAAATAGAAAAGAAATGTTTGTTTTCATTTTAGTATCAAGAAAAGCTATTCCATTTGGCAATTAGGAAATATTTCCAAAAGAACAGTATTTTGCAAAAAATTTTATTTTTACATATATTCACATGAAAAGTTTATAAACCTTTTAGTGGTTATGAAATGTTCAACATTCATTTTACTAAAATGTTCATCAGCTTTTCAAAAACCCTCAGTCAGGCATGGTTATGTGTTTTCTCAAAAGTCAAAGATTAAAAATATTCTCTGTTTGTGTTTTGTATTTCAAGGGTGCGATATTTACCCAAAGAAAATGTCACCGAAAATGAGAATGGCACAATATCCTACATGTTGCCCAACGTTGCTTATTTTGAACCTAATATGTCTGTTGGGACAGAAAATGACACCATGACCGTCCTCAACCTCGCTGTTGCAGTAAGTAAAGAAACAACTCCGTAGTGTCCAGATACAAATGTTGAGTTACTGGAGGGAAGAGGGGAGAAGTTCATAGACTCATAGAATGCTTTGGGTTGGAAGGGACCTTAAAGATCATCTGGTTCCAGCCCTCCTGTCATGGGCAGAGACACCTTTCACTACAGTGTGTTCAAAGATCAAAAAACATCCTCCTAGTCAATTTTAGCATGGGAACAAATGAAGAGTTTGCAGATGTTTTCCCGTGGTGTGTCAGGTACAGCATGAGAAGTACAGGGCAGATTTGCTGTGATGTTTCTGCAATACCCTCAGGCTGCTTGAGAGGGGAGGCCTCATTGATTCCCACCCCCCGTGTCTGCATCCTGGAGCTCTCCTGTGCTACTGAGACATTAGTTATTCAAAGAAGAGCACAGGAATCTTCACCTAGACTAGTGCTAGAGCCTTTCTAGTCCAAATGGTTTTGTCTTATCACAGGCTGAGAATGTTTTTACATATTTCATATTATGAAATTTACAGTTTTCATATTTATATTCAGCCCTGGTTGTTTTGCACCAGCTTTCTGCATGTGAGTGAGAAGGTGTCTGCAAGGGGCAGAGCATGAAGATGCTTGGTGTAAATACAAAATAGAACCGTACCAGCAGTCACAGAATCACAGGAGAGCACATGTTGGAAGGAAGATCAGATGATCTCCAGGGGTCCCTGCGAACTTTAGCTGTTCTGTCGTTCTGTGATTAGGGCTGATCTAGTAATCAGTCAAGAAAAATTGTCTGCTTTTGTGTAACTTAGGGCCAGTAATTGTTTAGTTAAGAAGTGTCAGTTTTATGTAGACACTTAACTTCGAGGGAGCTGCAAAACTGGGAACTGGCTTTGCCAGACATTTCTTGGAGTCAGTCTGTGTGTTTTTAATTCAAAGCAGCTGCAGAATTTTATGCTAAATGTTGATTTTATTGCTGTTGTAGGCTGTACCTGCCGTGTTCACAGGTGGATTTTTTCAATCAATAATAAACACTTGGATTAAAGCTTCTAAGTCAACCCTGCTGCAGAACAGAACAGTGAAAGAAATACTGTGGGGGTACACAGATCCCTTCTTAGACCGTATCCCCTTTCCTGGTGTGAACCCAGTTGTGGGAGTCTTCTACCCGGTAAGTGAAATTAGTGAGGAGGCAATGCCTTCAGTTACCATTCTATGAATAAAACTTAGGACAGCTGCTCTGAGGAAGAAAAATCTGACAATGCTATGAATTTGTTCAATATTTCTAACTGTTATTCCTTCTTGTTGCATCTGTTACAGTATAATGGGACAAGTGATGGACCTTACAGTGTCTATACTGGGACAGAAGATATTACAAAAACAGCAATAATTAAAAGCTATAAAAATAAAAGGTATCATAACACTGTAGAGTAAAAAAACATATATATTTTCAAGGTATGGCTTTTAAGACTTGATTCAATAGGAGATATAGATAAATGGAAAAACCTTAAATGATTCAAAGGAAACAGGATCAAGCCCTGGGCTTAGGAAAACCATCTTTCTTTCAGCTGTTCATAGTTCTGTTAGGAACTTGGACTTAAGGCAGTTATTGATTCTTTGATACAAGTAGTTACTTTCGTTTTGCATGCTTAAGTAGGTAGATTCCTTTTATCCTGTTCTAATGGATCATACAATATATCTGAATAAATGAACATCTTTGCCTTTGCTAATGGGTCTTGCTTATACTGAAAAAGTTATATTTGGCAATACAGATAATTAAATCGCCTACATGGTATAACTTACTACATGCAGCATGACTTTTATTTTATCTTACAGCACTCTTTCGTACTGGGAAGGTCACTGTGATATGGTTAATGGCACAGGTGAGCCTGTTAAAACTTTTTAGAATTTCAACACTTTTCTTCATATTGCAAGGGAATAATGAGATACAATATTTAAATTAACTCCTCGGGGCTTTGCCAGTTCTGTATTCTGTATATTAAGTATCTATATATATATGCATGCATACTATGATATATGCATATGTGTCTATTAAAATACATGAATTATTTATTACTGTACATTTTTTTACATACACATGCACACAGCCTCTACATTTAGAGTAGATGTGAAGAGAAGAGAAACAAAATTATCCAGTTGTCTTGTTTCTAGGAATTATTTTCATAGTAAAATATAATTAAGACTCTTTTTC
>VZTN01013212.1:1819-55521 GCA_013400515.1 Erpornis zantholeuca | reverse complement strand
TGGCAGGAGCCACAGGACATTGGCTCCTGGGGGGCTTTTTTCTTTTAAGAGAGAGGCAGCTGGGGGATCCTCCAGGAGCATTTAATCCAAATGGCTGAAACACATTTCTCCTTTTTTGTGTCCAGATCGATCTATGGAGTTTTCCACAGCAAGCAGGTTGTGAAGGGAATCACACTCTATCGTTTCGTAGTTCCTCGCGAGGCATTCGCGTCCCCAACTGAAGTCGGAGACAATTATTGCTTCTGTACGGATCCAGTCATATCAGAGAACTGCACCTTAGCAGGAGTCCTGGACATCAGTGTCTGCAAAGCAAGTATGGTGGTGTCACTGTACTGCCACACGAGACTTTTAACTGGGGACAAGGCACTTGTTCTGTAGCTGAGGTGTTGCTCTGAGATCCAGGATGTTTGTGTTTGTCTGAGAATTCTTCCACAGATTCCTTGTGAGACCCCCTCACTTTTCTGCAGCCTCGTTGCCCAAAATGAGGACTGTAGTATTTCTGTGTTTTGAATAGTGCTGTGCGAAATTGGAATACCATAGATTGTGTACTGAAACTGAGGAATGTGTGTAGAGAAAGGAAAGGAGGGGCACTATGTAAAAGCCAGAGATTGTCACAGCCCTTGTGTTTGTGGCTGTTCACACACGTGGCATGGGGTGGGTATGTACATAATTACATACACATTCAGAGACTGAGAGACAGCACTGGCTTTGTTTGGTGTTGGTGAAATAAATACATACTGAGTCTGCATTTGGTGCAGAGTGAACTGCAAGGGATCCCTTCAGGCTAAGACGAGATCATGAAGTTGGTGGGGAGCAGTGACAGTCACCTCAGCATGAAATTGGGAGCACTGCCAGCTCCACAGCGTAGGCACAGACAAGCAGGGTTTGTAGCTGGAATTTATTTCACCATGCAAGTTTTTCTCTTGACCAAAAAAAATCACTGAAATGCTTGAATTTTGGTTGTAGGTTGGGTTGGGTTGGGCTTTTTTTGGGTGGTGGGGTTAGACTATAACATTTTTATCAGGTTTGTACACCTATTTAGCAGAACTATGTTTGGAAAATGACCTGTGAAATGAGCACCAAAGCAAGGCTTAATGATTCAAGAGAGTTTTTTTTTTTTCATTAGAAAGACCAGTATATATCTCTCTTCCTCATTTTCTTCATGCAAGTGAATCTATATTGCATAACGTGAAAGGCCTGAGCCCAAATGAAAAGGAGCATGAGACATATCTGGACATAGAGCCTGTAAGTCCAAGTATTTAATACTTGCACCTTGGGAAACCCACAATGTTTAAATTTAATAGTAGTAGAATTGGCCTTTTACCAGAAGGACAAGCAGAAGATGCATTATTTTCATGCTTGCTTTTCTAAGATCTGCCCTCAAAGCAGTATGGTTCCAGCAGGGGATATTTAGTACAGAACTTAATCTCATTATGACCTTCAAAGTTTGGAAAATCTGTTTTGATTTTTACTTACTGGGAATGTGAGATTGAATCCATTCTTCTGTATTTTGTAGCTTTGCTATAACCTTCAAGTACTTGGAGAAAATTATATCCTATCAAATTTCTGTTTCCTCTACACTTAATTTTTAAAAAATTTTCTATAACTAGCCCTTTTTGGATAATTACTATCTCAATTGAAACTAAATAAACATAGATAACTTTATTTCCAGTTGGTAAAACTCTGAACAGACTGGTCTAAATAGACCCAATTCAAGTCTTTGTGACTTGGATTGTCCAAAGTCAAAGATCTCCCAAACAGAATGAAGTTATTTTGATTTCTTAAAATTTACCTCTGTTTCTGTTTCAGTGATTCAGATCATTAACTTTAAGTATTTTTACCAAAGTTTTCTGAATTGTATGATAAATTCTAAGGTTCCAAAATTCTGTTTTGCTCTTACTTTGCATGAAAAGCTAAAATTGAGAATTTCTCACTAAAATTTGGCAGTTAGGCTATGTAACTTCAGTGAGGAGATATGAGGTTAAATCTTTGTTTCACCTTTGGAAACAGCTTTGGAATAGAGACATCAACCAGATTTTCCTAAATATTACATAAAAATTTCAAGAATTACAGNTTTTTTTTTTTTTTTTGAAAGACAGTAGAAGAAAGATACAAAGAGATTTGACCTTTGTATGGATTTGTTTTCACTCAGCTAGTTAAATAGCCTTCATTTTGAAAAAGAAAATTTAGTTGGTTTTTGGTGGAAAAAAACCCCTGAAGTATATTTTTATATGAAATGTGCCATGACTGATTTAGTAGTTTTAACCTTTGCCTTCAAGTTTAAATGTAAATTACAAAAGTAACTATGGTAAAGCCACAAAACTAGAATGCTTGTGAGAAATGAGAAACCCTTAGAAACATTACCATTTCATAAAAAATTAATCCTTCAAAACATGAGGATAAAATAATCCCAAAGTACTTTTGACACAGTCTCTATTACAGGCCTTTGCATCTAATTAAAAAATTTAAATTAATGTTTTGTTGGGGTTTTTTCAATGGTTTTAGGTGACTGGTTTTACACTACGATTTGCAAAAAGGCTGCAAGTAAACCTCCTTGTGCAGAATTCAACAAGAATTGAGTGAGTGCTACTTCATTGTTTTATTTTTAATGATTTTTTAACAGGGCTGATTGGTCCATGAGAGCATCAGTAAAAATGCCTTGGAGAAGAAGGAATAAAAATAAAAGCTCATTCAGAACAAATCTTTCTGAGTAGGACACTGCCCAAGTATTTTAACAGACATTTGATTTCCCTACAGAAGCTTACAAGGCAACATGTTCTTAAAAATAGCATTCTTATAAAATGCAAAGGGGGGCCATGAGAATGAACAAAAATTTTGCAAAAGACAAAATGTATTTTCTGTAATAAATTCAATGAGAAAGAGAATTTATGTATTCCCTGTCACTAGATGTTGTTATCACAAGGGTCACTGGGTCTCTAGCTGTTTTTTAACTCAGCGTACAAATGAGTACATTGGCTCAAATGTATGTGGATAGACTCACCTTTGGCATCCTGTACGTGTGAACACCACACAGATCTTCAACCCTCTCAGGGTCTGACTGCCCAAATGCAGAAGATAAGGCAGAAAATTATGGTTGCCCAGTATGTAAAGTGGCTGATATTGTAGTTTTGGCTTGGTTTGTTTTTCTCCACTCCAAAAGTATAATTAAAAGGTACATCAGCATGTCAGAAATATAGTTAGAGGAGTTGAAGTGGAGACTGGGCTTATGTAGCAAACTAAAAGTAACCTGCTGTACTTATTTTCTCATTTCAGTCCTTTGAAAAAAGTTAAAAAATCCTATCTGTTCCCTCTTCTTTGGCTAAATGAGGTTAGTATATTTTTTGTCTATTAATATTCTCTGTTTTAAAACAAACAAACAAACAACTACCTAGCTTTTTCAGTCTTGGTGCTCTGAAACTGGGTAATTAAACTCATGCTGTGATTTGCAGCACACCAAGAACATATTCGGCAAGTGAGGTCTTGCATATCTACCTTTCACTGACGATTTTCTTGCTCATTTTCAGTCTGCTATTATTGGGGATGAGAAAGCAGAAATGTTCAGAGGCAAAATCTCTGGTCCACTCCAGCTGCTAAACCTGCTGCAGATGGCATTAATGATCGGAGGCTCCGTGCTGTTCGTGACATTCTTGGGGTCCTTTTTCATTTGCAGATCGAAGAAATTAAAATAAGTAGGTAAGCACTAACATCTCAGTCCTTAACAGTGACTTCTCCTCTGGGTTTCAAAAGTTCAGAAGCATTACCTATTTCACTGTTCCTTTTTTTTTTTTTTTTTTTTTTTATGTGTTAGAAAATTCAGTAGTTGTTCTGCAGGAAATCATCCAGATAATTGGCCTAAGGTTTTCAAGCTCTCTTCCCATCCTAAATCTTTCAGGATGCTCTTAACTCAGGGGAGGGCATCAGGAACTATATCAGAAGAACAACATTTTCATTTATTTGTTGTGATTTCTTTAAAGTCATAATTTTCTCCAAGACACCTAAACTGTTCAGAAGTGTCCTCTAGAACCTCTCTGAGCCAGAGGCCACAGCTGCAGATTCCTGTGCTCTCCCAGGACATCCCCCTGTCTGAGGTTCAGAGAACCACTGTAAATGGCACTACTATTCTGATTTCTCACTTCTTCCTCTCGGCAGTGCATCACCATCATGTTAGTCTGAACAGCTCCTGAACATTCCTGGTCCAAAAAGGAAAAATATACTCCCATCAGGGATAGACTAACCAAGTAGTGCATTAATTGCTGATATCTGGGGAAACAAACACATTTTTGGGGTTTTTTAAAAGAAGTGCGGAGACGTGAACGTTATGGTGAAAAATATGGCATACTAGAGATATTCTTAAGATGAAGACTTATCTCACCATATGCTGAATTCTGATTTTATTTCACTGCAGGTAACAAAAGACTTCAGAGGCAGTCAATGTATAATTGAAATTTCAGCCGAGCAGCTTGTTAAAATTCAGAGACAAAAGGTATGATTCAAGGCACAGTCAATCCACGTGCTATGGAATTCAACATGTTTTTCCATTTTGAGAAGACCAGCTTACTAACCCAAATAAGCTGATGTTTTCGAAGGTCCACATATCTGACATCACTAAAGAGGCCACTGTGGAAGCTACACTTTGAAAAACATTTATTTTAAATTTGTTGTACATTTTAAATTGCATTCAAGCAGACTAAAGTTGAGGTGCAGTTGGATTTTAGTCAACCTTCTGCCATTTATGCAACTTTTTGCTACCCATTTTCTTCTGGATTTGCGAGAGAAATGAAAGCTGCTTGCTGATGTTCGTCTCTGAGCACAGGCTGGGAATGACAACAATTTGGAGCCCATGCTGTACTCTAGATGCTCTCATTGCAATATTTCTCTCTGTTCCTTCAAGGAATGGAAGCTGCTGCCATAGAACTGCTCTCTGTCCTCTATTCAGGGATGTGAATTGCATTGAATGTGAAGTTTATTATGTAAATTTACTAACTGTAATACATGATGTTTATAAAAGACTTACTAAAATATGTGGTTTATACATTTTATATGGAGATGGCTCATAGATACATCACTGTCCTCCATGTGTTGATGGAGCTCATTGACATTTGGCTCCACAACTGTTTATTAATCTGAACCACTGCCTAACTCCCAACCTGCTCCACTGCTCTACCTGTTGCCTCCTGGGAGCTTTTATTTCTGGCTCTTGTTTGAACACCAGCCTCTGCACTGCCCTAAGCCTGCTTTGCCCAAGGCCTCCCTTGGAGAGTGATCTGTCACCTGACAGGCCCAGAGAAAATATTCCAAAATGCTTCAGAGACAGGAAAGACTGAGGTAATGATTTTGATCAAACGTCAGAGGGTTCCACTTGCCATAGAAGCACATAAAAGAACACAGGTAGCCCCAGTTACTTACCATCTGCCATAAGGAAATTGGGGCTACCATTTGTTTAATGAGGTGCATCAGCCTGTAGACAGGTAGCAAACACTGCCGTCTGCATAAACAGTTGACTTTTTCCTTTGATCTGAATGCTGTATTTTATTGTGAGAGTCAATGGGGCGAGTATGGAGTGTTGTGGGGTCTCTTTTTTTTTTGAAGGACTCATTAAATTCAGAGCAAGAACCTAAGTTCAGCATTTTCTATGATTTCTTTTTGGATCTTTCGTCCCCTTGTTTAAGAGCTGCAAAGAAAAAGGGAAATCAAAGCCTCTCATATGCTGCTGTTTGGAAACAGTGCTACAATAGACTTCAAACCAGAAATGTTCCTCTTGCTAATAAAGGGCAATATCTTTGCTGGGTATCTTTACTGAGATGTTCTTACCTTTGGAAATAAAGGGGAAATCCAACTGATTATAATGCTAGTGTTTTATTCCATTGTTCCTCTTGGTCAAAGTTTTGTAGCTATCAGTAGAGCTGAAATCACAGAAATCCCAGGACATGCTTCTTGAAGGTGAGGTCTGTGAGGTACATGGCTGCAGTCTCTTTCCAGCCGTGAGCTGGAAATGCCAGCTAGCAGGGCAGCTGCTGTGACACTGGAGCTGCTCTCAGCCTGTGTATTTGGTTACTCATGGTGCTGGCTAGTCAATGAAAAACAGCACCTTTCTCTCACATCCATGTTATTGCTGGTGTCATATGTGATTCTCTGTTCCCATATTAGTCTGGGGACAATTTGCCACAACTGAAGGCATCCCTAGAGTCCTATGGACTGCTCAAAAAAGTATGAGGACAGCTAAAGCCATTAAGCCACATCTCCTCTGAGAGACACAGCTCTGCTGTGGTTCAAGACCTGACACCAACTTCTTTTAATAAAATGCCTTTTTTGTGCCAGGATCTAACGTGAAAGGAACATCATCACTGCTCTTGTAGTTTTTGATACGCTAACATTTCAGCTTTTTTGACTTCAAGTACATTGTCAATAAGTTAGTGTTTGCTTTACTAGTGTTGTTTAGTGCTGTTTGGTGCTCCAGAAGCAGTGATTGAGCAAGTCAGGCCATGATTTTAAATGTCTCAGGGCCAAATTTTATATGGACAGAACTCTATGTTTGTCCATATGTGTAATCTCATTGATCTTAATGCAGGTTTGGGCTTTTAAACTATGTCCAGCACCTAGAGTGCACTTGAATCATAATTTGTTGTTATTTTATCCAAAACATCAGTTACTGTTATCATGATATTAAGGCTAATGTTAAGTATTTACATTTGTTCAAACAGAGCAGGGTAAACTTTCATCAGAAATGTTAATGAAAACACAGATGAAATAAAGCTCAAATCTTCTTTCTGATATCCTGATGTTTAATTGTAAATAAAGGCTTCTTTGTTGAATAATGAAGTTCTTGTGGTTTTTTTTTTCTTGGTATTTTGGGTTATGTTTCTTTTTTCTAGAAACTGATTTTATAAATTGATGGATAACTGAGTCTACAGCTAACCTTGTTAAGTCATTGTACTCTGGCACACCACAGCTTCCTAGAAGGACATGTTGCTACATGAAACATTAGAAATAACGGTGAGATACAACATTTATTTTGTCTGTTGGCCAGAACACAGTACTAATAACACCAACATTGTGCATTTTATCCCCATGTGGGCAATTCACTTGAGAGTTGGATTCGATGATCCTTGTGGGTCCCTTCCACCTCAGAATATTCTGTGATTTATGATCTGGATCACAAAAAGGAGAAGACTTTGTGGAAAAAGGTGAGCACCAGCATGTCTAAACAGAATAAATTCTAGAACAGACCCAGGAAGGCAAGCTTAGAGAGAGGCCTGTTTTCCAGTCCCTTGAGCTGGACCTGTTATGGATGGTGTTAGCACATCTGCTGCACATTATGACATCCTCCCCTGGCCCTGCTGGCCCAGCAGGTCAGGTGGGAGGCAAGATTGGCTATGCTCATGCCTCACGTTCCCCACCCAGCCAGGTCCTATGTGTGAAAATTGCTGGTGAGTCAGACCTAACCCAAGATCTAACAGCCCACACTCACACCCCAGAGCCACGGGTGTGCCATCCCTTGATCTCTAATGTAATTATGCATTCAAAGCCTGTCTTAAAACCTGTTCTCCCCACCTAACCTACTACTGTCTGTTAAACTAACATCAACATGTTACTATAGCCTGAAAAAGAAAGAAAATTAATGCCTTTATGTTAATTGTGAGAGTAGGCAAGGGCTTGTTTTATTGACAGGTGTGCACATCAGCATATTAAAGGAAAATAAAATTAATAACTAATAAGATATTCTTACAGCTTTTCTTTTTTTTTCTCAGTAGCTATATAAAAACAGAAATCAGAAAGACAAATGACTTGCACATGCCAAATGCAATCTGCATTTTTAAATAGATGCCATTCATCTTCTGTTCTCTGTTCCCTCTCTGCCTCTCAGCTGTCCCTGATGCTCTGTGGTTTCACCCTCCCCAGCAGTACCCTAGGGAGGCAGGGATTTACAGCCCACCCAGACAACACCAGACTGGGCCCTTTCTCAGCTCTATTTTGTTAGAAAAGAAACCAAATGCTTTGCAGCAGGCGCCACCCAAAGGGCATCCAGGTTTTCACAGGTTCTCCTGCTTCACTTCAGAATAAACAGACAAAAATTAGGCTGGCTGTAGTTAAGTGTTGCGACCTTTGCCGGTTAACATCACGAGATACAATAACAATTGTAAAACAGCACAACAAAAAATCCATCTTAAATGTCTGCTAGATGATTGTTGAATGCAGCTCTAAGACAAATTTTAATGGCCATTAATATTCTGGAGTGTCTTGCTAATGCCAGGGTTTCCTTTAATTCTATGAATTCGTGCTTTTATATAATACATGGTTGATATAAGTAAGCCCACCCATGGTTGATATAAGTAGGCCCAGCGTCCCTTGTGGAACACCAAGGATGTATGGACAAATCAGGAATTTCACAGAGCTTTGTGTGTGCTCTGTCATGTGACTTAGATTTTGGAGGTACCTTTAAACACATTTGCAATTTCAACTCTAATAAAATATTTGTGTGTAGGACTGGGAAAGTCAGATTTTTTCCCTTACTTTGCCCTCATAATTTTTCCAACTAGAAGGCCCCTATGTGAATGCTTCTGAAGTTAAATTTCTTAGTTGATTTAGATCCTTCATGATAGGAGCTAAAACCAGCAGCAGAAGGTAAAAGCCTGCTGGAGGTGCAGGTACTCTTGAGTACAGACATTTCCTGCGTGTTTACCAAAAGTGTGGAAGCATGTCCTATTCCATGGATTCACTCCACAGGTGTAACTGTCTTTATGCTGGTCAAATACCTGTTTTGTAAAATCAGAAATTATCCCTACAATTAAAGCACCCCCTCCACAAACACTCACTGTCTTGTAGCAGGAGCTACATTTTATTCTGCAGTCTTGACAAGCTCACCATGGTTGTCTTCAGCAGGATATAATGAAGAACACTGCTGACATTCACAGTCACACTGACAGAAAAAAAGGAGAAAAATGTAACCAGTATGCTCTACTTTCTCCCTAATATATGCCTTTAAAGTAAAAATTAGGAAGCTAGGAATGAAATGTAGAGGCAGGGAGGAATGAAGGGCATCTCACATGGTGATGGGAATGACTTTTGACAAAAGCCAACTGAACAGATATATCAGCAATTCTTGAGTGCCCCCTTGCAAAGCAGTGAGGATAACAGCACTCTGGAAGACTAGGATAGGGAGAACAGCTGCAGATGCAGGTAGGGATGTGCAGATTGATAACTATAAAGGGAAAGGCAGGGGGAAGAGCTTCACAAGAAGAGCTAGAAAGCTGAACACAGCAAGCCTTGGTCACTGCACAGGTTAGGACACCACAAACTTCATATCACTAGTGAGTTTTCTGCCCATCTGCCCCAAACTGCTCACTACTGATACTGTACAAAGTGTGGGGGTGTGCCTAATGTGCAAACAAACCAGAGAAAGCAGGAATGCTCAGAACAGTCTCGGTTGCCTGTCTATATAAATGCAATATATCTCAGGACAACTCATTTTTTATTAGTATTTCGTTTAGGAAGGCATGGGTCTCCCATAGAGTCCATATCATACCACTTTTCATTCATGGATTCCTCAAATATCCCAGAGGATGTCATGTGAGAATTCCTGCTAGATAATTTTACAATCTTTTTCTATACCTGCAGTTTTCAGGACTGGGCTTTCTAACACTGAGCTGAAAACCAGGCAGAAAGAAAGGTCCTGTGTACAGGAGATCATAGAAGTCCTGTGGGAGGTTAGTCACTTGGACTATAGCTTTGGCAGAGTCCCTCTGAGACAGCTGGCCTTGCCTATCCCTCCCCATCTCAGACCCCCAGTCCTCCCTTGATGAGCAGCCAAGTTACATTATTCACTGGTAGAGGACCAGGTAGTTAAAATTTGAATCGCTTGCTGTTCTTTCTTCACACCTGAGCCCTTTTATTGTACCTCCCCTAAACCTCCTTGTAGGCTGAAGAAATGAGTTGCCAGGATACCCAGCTAAATAGTTCTGGAGCAGTTTTCTATTAACTTGTCTTCTAAGTTTTCTTTTCGCAGTCACTTCTTGGATATTCCAAAACAGTGTTTTTGAAGAAATGCTCTCTTGCAGCCTGAAACCCTGAATGCCATGGTTAGATACAAAAAGGCATATTTTACTGTTTTTGACGATATTGAGTGTTTTTGTTGCATTGAGTTTGTGTGACAAGGTTTTGATAGCAGAGGGATACAAGGGTGTCTTCTGTGAAAAGCTTCCAGATGCTTCCCCCATGTGTGCCAGAGGCAATGCCAGCTGGCTCCAAGATGGACCCACTGCTGGCCAAGGCCGAGCCCATCAGCAACAGTGTAGTGCCTCTGGGATAACATAGTAAAGAAAGGGAAAAAGTTGCTGTGCAGGAGAAATCGCAGCTGGAGAGAGGAGTGAGAATGTGTGAGAGAAACAGCTCTGCTGACACCCAGGTCAGTGCAGAAGGAGAGGAAGGAGGTTCTCCAGGTGCCAGAGCAGATTCCCCTGCAGGCCCTGGTGCAGCCCACGGCAGCTGTGCCCCTGCAGCCCAGAGAGGTCCATGGGGGAGCAGAGATCCATCTGCAGTGTGGAAGTCTCCATGCCAGAGCACAGGGATGCCTGAAGGAGGCTCTGGCACTGTGGGAAGCCCAGAGTGGAGCAGGTTTGCTGGCAGGACTTGTGACCCTGTGCTGTACTGTAGCATTGTCTTCCTGGAGGACATCAGCCCATGGAAGGGATGCACACTGGAGCAGTTCATGAGGAGCTGCAGCCTGTGGGAAGGAACCCACGTGGAGGACTGTCTCCCACGGGATCAAGCCTGCCCTGGAGCAGGAGAAGACTGCAAGGAATCCTTCCCCCAGGAAGGAAGAGGCAGCAGAGGCAATGTGTGAAGAACTGACCACAACCTCCACTCCCTGGCGCCCTGTGCCGCTTGCAGGATGGAAGTAGAGAGCTGGGAATAAAGTTATGGCCAGTAAGAAGGGAGGGGTGGGGGACAGGTGTTTCTAAGATTTGGGTTTATTTCTCATTACCCTACTCTGATTTAATTGGTAATACATTAAACTTTTTTCCTTGAGTCAGGTTTATTTTGCCCAGGATGGTGACCAGTGACTGATCTCTCCCTGTCCTTACCTTGACCCTTGAGACTTTCATTGTATTTCCTCTCCCGTGCCCAGCTGGGGAGGGGAGGGATAGCCTGGCTTTGGTAGGCACCTGATGTCCAGCCACAATGGCCCACGTGCATCCCTGCAGCAAAGCTTGGGAATGCCACGCACTTGGCAGAAGTGGCAGAGATCAATGCTTTACATCTCTCTGAGTCACGGTTCGCAGTGTGGGAGTAATGTGCAAACTGTGGAGCACTCCCAAAGGAAAACAGTGAAACATTTTGAATGAGAAATGAGAGTTCCATATTTGCATTCTATTTTCAAGCAAATACGGAGCTGAAAGAGGAAACACTGTGCAAGGGACACCTGCAGCTCGTTCCTTCTGTATTTACAGGGAGAGAGTAACTCCTTTGGGTTCTCCTACATCCAGGAAAGGAAAATGCAAGAGCTAAGACTTTCAAATTTTTCCTACTGTCCCCTCACAACATTGATTCCTGCTCCTTTAGAAAGAGAAGGAAGGAGACCGGTGAGTTCTAATAAGATTTTCTTTCTTCCATTGCATAATAATCATCCAGTCAAACATTTCTGAACCCTCTGCTTCCATTCCCATTTGTTTAATACTGGAAATCTCAACTTCCCAGTTTCAATATGCAGTCTCACTGTTGTTCACTAGATGGCAATACAATATCTAGAAAGCCCCAAATTCTCCAAATATCCTGATATGTCCTGTCCAGAACATCTCACCTTGGGCTGGGTTTCAGGTGGATACACTTGGACATGCTGAGCCTTCAGCTGAGGACTCCTTTCACATTAATCCATAGCATAAAAAATACGCCTCCCATCATTGCCTCACACAGTGTGGATGGTTGCAGCATTTCCACAAGAAACAGATGTAGAGCCCTTGCCACACCATCAGAGCATCAGCTCTCACTTTTCCTCCTTTTCTTCATCCAGAAAACTCACCTGCTCTGACTCTCCCTGCTTCCTGTGGCTGTAAGGACACCACCATGACCACGACCACAAGCATTTCATCTCAGCACTAGAAATGCTGTCATGTCTGGAAGTGGCTCTGTATATAGTTATGTAATTTTGTATTTAAGATATTTGCTTGAATATGGATACAATATCCCTCTCAGATATTCTGTTGTAAATCAAGGCTCTAACCATTAAATGGTATACTGCTTTGCCTGCAGGACATGTTTGGTTGCAGAGAAAGGAGGTTATGATTCTATCTTTTGTATATGGGAAGAACAAACATATTTACAAAAAGAAAAAGAAGCCAAGATATTTATAGGTTGGGAAAACATATGATAACAATATCCAATTAATAAGATGCCCAGGATAACAGTCATGAACCACTGGAATAAAAAAGACCTCAACATGTAAATCACAAACTTGACTTTTATCCTGCCTTCAAAAATGTCTCTACAGAATGTTCTGCAGGGTTTTCAGAGTAAGTAGGGTATGAGCCATTCTGACCCTTTTTGTCAAAACAACAGTTAAAACCCTGGTCAGAAGCAACACCTCAGCAAGCTGGACAGGTCTAGTTGAAATTATGGTTGGACTACTATTCACCTGTGTCCATTATTTATGGAAATCATGTATTTATCTATCCCTCTTTGTGTATTTTTTCAAACCTAACATATATGTACTTTATGGAGTTATGAAGATAGGATAGCAGTCTCCTTTATTAAAAAAATCAAACTTATTAATTTTTTTAAACAAAATTATTCAAAATACACAAAGTTTTTGACAAGAAAATTGAAAGGACTTCTCAAAAATTGCTTCCCTCAAAATAACAATTTTTAATATATTTATTTCAAACATTTTTTTGTATTGATGTAGTTCAGGGCAAATATGAGAAATTTTGAATCGTCCCTGAAATTCAATCACATTAGAATTGAAAGAAAGAAAAGAAGGAAAAATAAGTTTTTGTTAGGTTTAGCCACCTTGATTTCCAGGACTGATTATTTGTGGATGTGTGGAAGGAAGATATGTATATCTCATTGTGATTTTACATATAATTACCGAGACAAAGAGAAATGTTGGAGTCTTTGCTTGAGAAATCATGGGCTAGGATGTCTCATACCAGTGAGATGACCTCCTAATACATAGATGAAACTGCTTGTAACACTCAAAAGACCCTTTGAAATGATGGAATATCAGCTTGTTTCTCAAAATCAAACAGCTTGAATTACATGGACAGAGAGTCAGAACTGGAGTCTAAGTCATTTCGCAGAGAAATGAGGACAAAGGTGTTACATCAGAAGTTCTCTGCGCTGCTAAACAGACAAGGTGCCAAATGCTGGGTTTATTCAGGCTTCCCTCTCTGCCTGTATTTGCAACATGCATATGTGGATGTCC
The DNA here is from genome assembly GCA_013400515.1 of Erpornis zantholeuca. Taxonomy (NCBI): domain Eukaryota; kingdom Metazoa; phylum Chordata; class Aves; order Passeriformes; family Timaliidae; genus Erpornis; species Erpornis zantholeuca. The sequence continues at coordinate 42,104 of VZTN01013212.1, read as the reverse complement.
TAAAGTTTTGGTTTCAGTTGGCTGGCCTACGACTGGTATGAGGAGCATACTGAATGTGAGTGTGTCACACTCTATGTTATGGAAGTTTCTGGTGACAATTTTAGAATGAGAATTCAATACTAACTTTACTGTAATCTAGTATAAAATTTCTCTATGGCCTTTTCATATATATAATTACCATAAATTGTAAAGAAGAAATATCTACCTTTGACTGCTAACTGAAGTTAGTTTTTGGCACACCTGCCTTTCACTGAAGAAAATTGAGTTTTGAATAGTTTTACACTTAGGAACTGAACTTGGCATAGTGATAATCCTGTGGGGACCTGGTACCAACCATAGTGCAGACTTTTGTGTGGTTCTGTGCTTTAGAAACTTGTGTCCATTACCCAAATTAGCTCCAGAAACGAGCTTTGCAGCTAGTCTTCCCTGACTGAAGTCAGCACACGGTAGTTTATCTCCCTGATGAAGACTAAGCCTTTATGCTGGGTGCCTGGAGGGCAGGGAGAGCATTTCCTGGTCTGAGTAGGTGGTGGAGGCATTTTAAAATGACAGATTTACAATGTGCATTAAACTTCCTCCATTATTTGCTTTGCCAAAGGAGATTTCATAGGCAGCTGCCATTGTGTGAATTCATCTCCAGCTGCTGGCTCCCCAGGGAGCACACACAGCAGCTGACGTACAAAATACTGTCTTTCACTGCTTCTGTCCCATCACTCTGCTTCCTCCAGCCCTCAGCAGTGGCTGCCATGGGATCCTCCAGCCAGGCATTGACCACCAGCAAAAAAAGCCATATTGTGAAGCAAAAGTCACTGCACACATGACTTCATTACTGCACACCCACATAAACAAGAACAAAAAATAAAATTGCTTCACCTTGTCCAAGGCTGGAACCCTCCATTACACCCTCTTCAAACACACCCATGACATCCTGTGCTACATCACACTTTCCTCACCCATTTCTTCTGCCTTGATAACCACCTGTTGCTTTGATAATTATTCCTGGAATCGCCAACAGAAACACTTGTGGGAAGATAAAATATATTATGACCCTTTATTTGGGTGTGGCCTTACACTCTTGAGCAAATTTGCCATCATAAATAAACAAAATAAAAGTGAATGCAATAGGGGAAAATATGCACAAACATGTTTTTGGACATGGTCTATATTTTCCCTGCATAATTCAGCCCCATACACAAGACTGATAATATCTTTAAGTTACCACCAGCCCCTCTGCTTGAAGAAACCTTGGTTTCAGTGAAAATATGTGTGTCCAGGGCTTTTCCACATAGAATATTAGGTATTTATTCAGTGTGTGCCAAGAGTTTAGACAGAGCATAGGGTGACATTTCGGTGCTGAGCACTGTAGAGCCTGAGATGTGCAGCCTCGTGTCCTGGCAGTCAGACTGCAAAAGGCACAGGCATTTCTTGGAGTCATAAATTTCTGAACATTACAGGGTAAGGGAAAGGATGGGAAAAGAGTCACAGGTTTCTTGGCAGGACTGAGGCGTTTTATAACTGTGCTACCAAAAGATAAAAACCCTTTACACCTTTTAGAGGCCGTGATCCCTGTTCTTGGTGGTCACAGATGGGACACAGAGAGGGACTTCCCTCAGGCATCAGTACTGTCTTCTGCAGCTTAAACATCCATGGGCAAGGCATTCACCTCCAAATATTCACAGACATCCAACTGCTGTGGCACTGCTTACATCTGTGACTTCTAATAATTTCAGTGGATCTTAAACAAGAGTTAGTCATCTACCCCCAGACCTCAGGCCCAGGTTGCTTTGGTTGTAGTGAGCTGTGAAAATGTGAGCCCAGGATAATGGATGATAGCTCCTACAGGCACCCACCTAACCCAAAGGGCAGCGGAGGAGTATAACCCAAACCTACCTACAGTGGATGCCATTTAAACAGCACAGGCTTGGATGGCAAACCACACGTGAGCTACTGCACATGGTGACCTGCTCTGCCCTCGAGTAGATGGCCCACTCCAGCTCCCACAAATCCAATGGAAATTTTTCCATTACTGCAGCCAGTGCCAGTTCAAGATATTTGGCCTTAATTACAGGTTTCTTGCAAATGAAAATTCATCCTCTTTGTTTTGTTTCTGCGTTCAGGGATTGTGCTGCAAATGAGAAGGTATGAAAGCACCAACAATTTAGCAAAGCTATAAATAATGCCTCCCAGTAAAAGATTTTGCTCTTTCTTTTATGCATTTTTCTTCTGAAAATCGGTGGTTTGTAGTCAAAAGTTAATAAATGTACCAGCTTTAAGCATCTGGAGAAATCATAGTCCAAAATAAATTGTATGCTTTATGTATTGTTTAGCTCTGGTGTGGTCACTTGATTCCTAAGGAATGAACACATTCTGTGTTTGTAGGACAAACTCTTCACCCTAAGAATGCAATCTAGCAAACACCAGCTGTCTACAGTTTTAGCCAACAGAACAGGAGAAAAAAAAACAAACTAGAAAGCTGTATTTACAGCTGCATTAACACTTAATAACATGAATTTCTTTCAGGCTCAAGAACAAAACTGACCTTTAAGAGTAGCAAACTTGGAATATAAATGCAAAACACACCCTGATTCTGAAAGGTCTGATAGAAAGCAGGTTTTATTCTTACAGCCTTGGGCTTGGAACCACAAAGCTCTTTGCTTGCAGAGCATTTCCAGGCAGACGATAAATCTGCCTGCGTCGTGCAGCTCGGTATGACAGCGCGGCTCGTGCAATTCTTTTCAGCAATGAAAATACGCCCTGGACTGCAAGATTGTGTCACAGATAAAGGGGCATTGTTTTTCTTTTTCACAAGGATGCTAAGGGTATTGAAATGCTCCAGGCTCACGCACATATGGTCACTTATTGATTGACTCTCTAGATCCAGTTACAGCAAGTGACATTATATGCTCTCCTCCCTAATTACTTAATGAAATCCCCTTGGGTTGCAACAATTTCCATATCAAAGTGGGTGGTTCATGCATAAATATAATGACTGGAGCTGAAGCAATCCTTTTAAAAGCAGTGGCATAAGGCCAAAGGCCATATCCTCCAATTAAATTAGGTAATTTAAAATCAAGTTTGATCAGGTGCTGTGGTCACAGAGGTGTGCTGGGTAGCCTGAGTTACTTGTCAGAAAGAATATTAAGTTTGTACATCTCTTCTGTTGCAGTGGTCTGGAAGCTGGAAAAGGTGGAGGAAGCAGCTCCTGGGAGCTTATCCCCAGCAACATAGCAAGGATAACAATGATCATTCAGGTGTATCTGCCAGGGTCAAGCAATTTATTTATCACTGCAGCCTTTTGGCTGTCCTGCCCTGTGATTCCTGCCTCTTCCCTGCCTTGCTGACCTAGAAGGAGGCTGTCATTTGTGTATCTGACCAGGGCCAAGAGCAGAGGACTGGCCTGGGACCTCTCAGTGCTGTCGCCATGCAATGTGAAAGAAGCAGCTCCACTCACAATAATTGCTGGGTTTAGGGCTGCCCAGCACTAGAGAGAATGTTTTGGGTTTTATCTTGGAATTAATCTTTCATGTTGCTCTGTGTTTCATGGGATCTACCTTCAGGAGAACTGTCTCTTCAATATGTAGCATCTCTTTATGGATGTCTAAATAAAAATTCCCACTTGACCTACTTCCTGGCCACAATCAGCTAAGTGTCATCTGCCCACAAGTGAGCACAGCAGTCACCTAAGCTCTTAGGAGTTTTGAGGATTTCCACAGCAGGTATTATTTCGATTAAAATGTATGAATCTGTAGTTGTTCTCAGATTATCTACAAGTCCAGTTAAACACATCCAGAGGAAGGATCCTCTCTTCCTCCCTTTTCAGTCACAGGTCATGACCTAACTCAAATGCCAATTGCTCCCCAACCAGAAGAGGTTTTATTTGTTTCTCTCAACCAGATTGAAATTAGCTCTCTTGTTGCATCTTGAGCAGGGGTATCTAAGTATCTCATGCTGACATTGTTTGGCTTTGCATGGAAAAAAAAAGGAAAAAAGAACCCTCACAAGCCTCAGTAGCACAGTGTTCAGGACTGTTGCCTGACAGACAAAACAACACTCTGCTCTCTTTGAGCATTTAAACCTCCCTCTTGTACTGATTGCTGTGAAAATCCAGCCCAGAGCTCCCTTCTAGCTCATACTACACAGAGCAGCCCAGTTTTGTGACCTGAGACTTGCTTAACACCTCTTGCTCAAGAGGGAGGACTGACAGCAGCAAATCCTGAATGAACAAATCAATGACATCTGCATTCATGTGACATGTCCTTCTGCAATAATTTGAAACTTACTCCTGCAGAAAGTGTGTTAATGTTTATTTGAAAGCCCTTTGACCTCACCGAGGTATTATTTCCCTCAGTGTATTGGGCAATAAACAGCTGTATCAATATTACCTTAACAGGAAAGTGTTTTCTCTGTATCAGTTCTCTTCTTTATTTTGTGTGTTTTCTCCAGCACATGGGCTGCAAAAAAAATCTCTTTGTAAATTCAGATTTAAAACTGAAGGCAAAAGGGAACCTGTTGCTATTTTACAAACATGCAGCTACATCCGTGGCAGTAGCTGAACTGTGGTCAGCTTGCTCATCTCACTGCAAATCACTGTGCAGTAGTAGGATGCTCCTGCAGACTTTACAGCAGTCAGCTAGCACACACCAGCAAAATCCACATCATCTTCCCAAGCCTAGTGATAAACTACCAGCAATTGTTTGCTTACAAGCAGAATATGAGGACTGTATAGACATGCATTGTATTTATTTGCTATAACTCATTTTTCAGCAGCTTGAACCCTTTTCTTATCTTTGTGGAAAGGCCAGTGTGCAATCTGGGGACAGTGGTGATAAGAGAAGCTGAAAATATTTGAGGTTAAATGTCCTTTGAGACTTGCATTTTCATTTCAGCTGTTGCTGTGCATGTGTAGCTGTCCACAGACCAGAGTGTGAGATCTGGAATGACATATTCATTTTGAATTGCAACCAATTTTCTGACCAGCCAAATGAAAATATAAATTCAGGCTGTGCTCAACTGTGTCTGCAGCTCTGCCATATTAATTAAATTACATGTTTCTTTGAGTCAGTGGACCCGAGTGAGTTACAGACAAACAAGCAAAGAAAAACACAGAACCACACTGCAAAGAAGTTAGAGAGATCAAGGGTCAAGATTTGTGGCAGAAAGAAAAATTAAACTGCACAACTGGTAGAAATTCCTTTATTAAGGAAGACAAAACAACCTTCAGAGGTACAAAGCCCTAGTACATTGCCAAGTATCTATAACCTACGGCAATGGAAGGGATTTTTAAAATCTACATTTTAAAAAATTTTTATCCTTAAAATCAACTCACTCTTTAGTTAGTGGTGGACTGTTAATAGTTTCTAGTCCAGGACTGAGCTGTAGAACTGGCTCATTTCACAGTTTTTAAGTGTGGAGGCATATTGTAAACTCAAATTTTAAGTAGTCTCTGCTCAACAGTAAGAAGAATGTGAGCCATATGCTCGGTATGTAACGCAGCATCTTCTAGCACCACCTAGCCGACTTTAAAGGCAACTTCAGGGCAGCAAACAGGTCCCGACTGCCACAGTTCATCAGCCTGGAAATAATGGTGCTGCTGTAGCTGATGGACTAAACAGCATGGTCACAGGACAGCCAGGGTCACAAATTCATTAATGGCTCCCCATTTCGTTAAGGACTGCACCCATTCCTGAAAAAAATGTGGTTCTTCCTACAAGGGGGAATATACAGTGAAGAAGCTGTTTAGCAATCTTACTAATCACCCAGAGTAGAGGAAATAATCCAGGGCTCTGGGGTATGGAGATGATGGAGAGGAATAAGATTATCACAGTTATGACAGAGATTTGTCAAATAAAATCAACATTGGAATGCATTTTAATTTCTACATAATGTCAGAATATGTAGGAGATCATTTAACTCTAATTTTGGGTTTTGATTTTTTCTTAATGTTACTGAGACAATTTTTCTCCTTTACATATATATATATATTCTGAATATTTTTTCATTATTGTGTGTTTCCAATAATCTAAGTTTGTATATGGCAACTATGGTCATAGTAACCCAAAATAAATAACACAGAAAATAAATTTCCTTCTCAGTGATTTGGAATAAATTTATGAAGAGAGTTTATAGATCACCCTTGACCAGGTGGTGAGAAAGATTACCAGTTCAGAAGACCCTGGACACAGGAAAAGGAGACTGAGCATGGTTCTCAGAAAGCTGAATCCCACAGGTCCTATTCAGCCCTCATTCATCCAAGCTGAGTAATGTCAGTAGGAGTTTTCACTAGGAACCTGGCTTAGGGAACTGAGAAAGAGACTACATTGGACTGGGCTGCAATTTAATAAGTCTTCAAGGAAATACTTGCTGGATCTTTCCTAGGTTGTGTGGATAGGAATTGCTAGATTATGAGCACATTAGCCAAGGATTTTATGACATTGCATGAGACTCAGGGTATTTTAGCATGAACTGCCTTGACTTGAATTCTGGTTCTTTCATGGCTTATATATTTTCTGCTTTTTCCTGTAGCTAAATTTCAAGTTGAAAGTATATTGCACCTTTTTTAGTTAAATAAAGGCTTGCAGCATGCTGTAAATATTCAAGAAACTATTCACCCATCTTACAGCTGAAAAAGGTCATTGCCATGCATTATTTGCAAATCAGAGCTCCTGGCCGATTCACCAACCTTCCAAGTGCTGTGCCCTTTTTGGGATGCTGGTATGACCCAACTCTGTCCTCACAGAGGGGCTTGAAATAATGGCCTGGACCCAACGTTTGCTTTGCAAAATTCTGGTGATGAAAAGCAGCTGTGAATTGACTTAATCAACCAGTTAAGTGGTGTTTATGGCTGTCTCAGCTTTCTGGGACAGCACAGAGTGGTTTGAGTAAACCGAAGGAGAGGCCCAGAGTTGCCAGTCGGAGGCAAAGGAAGGGGGACTGCACTGTTTCCTTCTCTCCCCGCACTGACAAGTGAGGCAAAGTCTGGTGTGAACAGGGGCGGGGGGATGCAGCGTCTGGCATGGCACGACACTGTCTGCCACACTCAGCTCTGCCTTCACAGCCAGGAGCAGCTCAGTCAACAGCAGTCACTTCAGAGGTTTCCCTCAGAGTGAGATTTATTCTTGGCACCCCAACCTGAGTGCTCTCAGCGCAGGAAGGCTTGTACCACTTCCAAGATTTCTGCTGGCTGAATTTACAGTTGGCTGGAGGATACAGGGGAGGTTTCTGTTCAGCTTATATGGTTTTCGCCATCGTGTCGTTAGCTCCTTTCAAAATAACAGCTTGCCTTCTTGACAGGAACGAATAAACTGGAAAGGCAATTCTTTCTTTGTTAATCTCTAGCTGGTCTCCAACAACACTAGAAAATGAACCGTCTCCAACTCCATTTAGGGCCCCTTGGCCAGTGTGTACTGCACCACAGCAGCCCCTCTGCAGGGAGATGACTAGCATTCTCCAGAGGGCCAGGTGGTTACCAAATGGCACTGAACATCATTCCTTACTTCTGGAACCCTGGATAGCTCACCAGGCATGGTATTCTCTGGATTAACCATTTCCTGTTAGCTCAGTCATTGCTAGGTGGAAGGCACAGCACAGGACAGATCCATGCTTAGGAAAAACCCATATATAGGTAAATATCATTAATCTTTCTAATCCTTAGAAAACTTGCAAAAGGAAAAAAAAAATGGTAAGCTCCTTTTTGCCCCATATATGTGAAGGAGGCACCTGGATTTGTTGCTACAATAATAAAAGAAAGCAGCTTTAGGAGCAATTTCTGTGCTCACTGTTTTGGATAGTATGGAATAATTATTTTTATTATTGACCTGAGTTATAAAATAATTTCTCCGACAGGTAATTTAACTGAAGGGGTTTAAGACTGGCAATCTGAAAAATGGATATGTATAATACAATCTATTGATAGTCCTTATCTATATCCTTTTCTCTATCTCAGGTTCCCCAAAAAAAGGTCCTCTACCTCGGGTACTTGTACTATTGGGCATGGAAAAAAGAACACTCTGCAACATGAATGTGGTGCTGAAAAAAACAGAACATAATATTATTTTAATGTCTCTTCAATGTGAACATATCCATGCAGCTAGTAGTCTAGTTACAATCCTAGTTCTTAAGCTCAAAGGCTACAAACACCTTGGAGGTATTTTATACTTTTTGTATTTTAACACTACGAAGCAAAGAAACTTGACAAAGAACATAAAGCGCAGCATCTTTTGAAAATTGTAATAGGTAATATATTTCAGATTATTGGTGTGAAAAGGGGTTGTAATGAAACAGTTAAATTAAAGTGGGATGATTAGCCTGAGTTCAGCCGAGGAAAGGAAAAGGAATAAGGAGTCTCTACAGAGAAGGAGGAGTGGAACCCTAGAGAAGAGGAGCTTTTAAAGGAGGAAATGGTTTGATTTTTACCCAATATTACGGGGGGCATAAAAGCTCTTGAAAGGGCTCAACTGGAATCTCATGAGCAGTGAAAGGACCTTAGTCTTGGTGAGCTCTGACCATGGGAAAATTGGGCTGTCAAGGCTAACTTAAGAACAATATTTTTCATATAATAACATGCAGCAGTGAGGAAATGTTCACAGTGTTCATGCAAGGACCATGGCATGTTCCATTGCTGTTTATTTCTGGGGTCCTGTTCTTCTCTCTGTGTCATTTTGAGCAAAGCCTTACACATATTACAAGGTTTTTTTCCCAAATACTGAATCAACTAATGACATTTCTTAGGTAGATATCATAGGCAAAACTGTATGTAATACAGTTTTTACTCAGGTCTTATTATACAAAAAGCCTAAAAGGATGCCCTGGACATCATGTCTTAAGTTGTCAGATTGAAAAATACATAAACTGTATGGCTCTTAGGGGCCTTTGAAATGTAGACAGGGAGAGAAGATACTGGAAAAATGACTACTGCAAAGAGCCAAGGAGCAGCAGCTATCCAAAGGGTTGTGAACCTAAGGTTAAGCAAATGCATTTTTTTTATTCCTTCCCCACTCTGCATGTTGCTGTACGTGCTATAAAACAATCTTTTTTATCAACTCTCATTTACCATAGACAACAACAATAACCATTTCTTAATTTTTTTTTCCTAAAATCCCTTGGAAAAGAATATATGGCTCTATAAAATGCTGGGTATGTTGATATCCCTTGGCCTAAACTGTCTTGAATGTGGAGCTCAGCAAACATTGAGGTTCATTTATAAGGCTGGTGTATGAGGCTGCTCGTTTATAAGGCATTCAAATCAGGAATGATGAAGCTGATAGAGTGCTAAGAATACACAAATGCTGTTTGCTTTGTAAAGCTGTATATGGAATCCAATAATGAGTCCTGGGATACAGGACAGTCTATCACTGTAATTATTTGTTGACTGCTGAGCCAGCTGTGTTGAATTTGCTTCTTGGAGTGTTCAGAATGCTAAAGCATCTCTAAATCTCAGCCTTTAGTTTAGATTAGACAAGTTAAATGACAGCACATTTTTTATTACTTACACCATGCTAGTCTTGATGCTAAAAGGAAAGTCTTGTTGAGATAGTACAGAACAAGGTAAGTGAGAAAGGAGAGTGTATAGGAGAGCTTGTGTTGACTGATTACTTGTGTTTAAAATGCTCTCAGAAATGGTAACTGCAATAACCTACAAGCTGTTAATGTCTTGGGACTGTGAGGAGTGATTCTGCCCACATGGAAAAAGAAAAGGACATACATTAATGTTAATGAAAGGTAAGTACTGCATGGAAAGAAAAGCTCCTCTGTATGCAGGTAGCTCTGTGTATGCACATATATCTGGGACCTGCTAGTGAGTATCTCTATGTAGTTTTACTTGGCCTCATAGCACATCAAGTCATTTCTCCCTAGAGCATCGAGGTGCATGAGAAGGGCTTGGCAAACCACTTGCAGTGCAAAGGGTAAAGAAGCACTGGTCTCCTGAGACCTAATCCATTGCTTTAGGCAAAAGCTGCTATGCTACAACCTGTTGTTTTATGGCCTGCACCACAGAATTACATCTGCTGACAATCCTGGAGGCAACAACTAATTCCAGAGGCAACAATAATTTGGTAGCACTGGGAGCCACACCAGTGTTGGCAGTCCCTCCTGTGCAGACAACATTTTTCACTGGTCATGTCTGGGCTTCTGTGGCTGCCTGGAGGAGGCTGTGCTTGACACTGCTGAGTCCTGTGAGGAAGTGCCTGAATTCTGCAAACTGCATTTGCTCAAAGGGAAACCTTAGAAATGTCTTGCCACCAGAGGGGAGACCTTAGAAAAAGAAGTAGCTCCCAATGGAGGAAAAAAAAAGTGATCTAGCAGACATTTGAAAGACAAGGGAGAAGTGTCAGACCCTCAGAGTTCTCACATCTGATGTCCAGAGAAGTCCTGTGTCTTGTTTTGCCACTGCTCGGAGCCAAGGAATCAAAAGCTTAAGTGCTAAACCCTACAGGAGAGGGCAAAAAGAGTCAGGGAAGGAGACCAGCAAAAGACAACTAAGTAGGATGGACAGAGGATCAGACATGGGAAAGCTTTCTCAGAGTGTAAAACTCTCTAAATGTCCATCTGTTTTGGAGTCTTATCCAAACATTTCCTACAGCATGTGGGAGTGCTTGAAAACTCAGCTTCTGACCCAGACTGGTCGGAGTGCTGAGCAGGTAACTATCCAATATCAGCCCATCTAGGAACCAGCCAGCACAGAAATCCTGTACTGAGGTCATCTTATCCACTCACACCTCATAAAGCCTTACAGCAACCTATCTATCTGGGAAATCAAAATCCACGTTTAACGATTCAGAACCTTGTTGTGAAGGTCAGTATTTGTGACATTTAATTTACAATTATTATCCCAAAGCACTGAAGAGTACCTATGCTTCCTTGTTAAAACCCATCTGGAAAAACAGCCAGTAAGAAGAGCAGCAATAACACTGTTTGGATGACAGCTGCTGGAAAAAGGAGCATGCTGTAGGTGTCAGGCAGGTTATTTTACTCCAGGTACAAGCCAGGAAACTGGGAGAGGACTGTGACTCCCTGTGGTGCAGCCCCAGCAGCCTGTCCTCCCTGCAGAGATGCCTGGAGAAGGCCAGGAGTCTCAGCTGAAAGAATGAGGATTTCACAGAATGTGCTTTTTTCTTTTCTTACTCTTGGTGGTTTGTTTTTGTTTTGTTTGTTTGTTTGTTTGTTTTTTGTGTGTGTGGGTTTTTTTGTTTTTTTCCCCTTTGCATAAGAAAAGCAAAAAGCCTTTACACTTCACGCCCCTTTTTCAGTCAGATATTTCCGATTTACTGTATACTCGTAGGAGGAAACAAATTTTTTTCTTCTCTTTTTTCACAATGAATAAAAATTAACTTGCTTTTATGCCAGGTGCTTATATGGGATAATTTCCAAAAGAATTAACCCTGATTCCTCATGAGTTCCTTGGTATCTCTGTGACTGCAGGTTCAGTCCAGAGCAGGGCTCAGAACTGACCACCCACAATACCTGATGTTCCAAATATTTTCTTGAACTTATTTAGAGAATCTATAGTATTGCTTTTCAGATTATTTTTTAAAATAAAAAAAGACCCTTTTTTAGTGCACATCCATAAGGGGGAAACCAACAAATATTTAAGATGTTGCAACACACTTTATTTTGTCGGGCATTTTAGATATTCAATTAAATAGCACTATGTTAAACTACATTTTGTTCTTTCTTACACACTATATGATGCATATTCACTGTCATGACAGTTTCATCATGCTAGGAACTTATACACATACCTGCACTTTTAAAACCAAGGTTTTCTTAATGGAACACGCATATCTACAGTAACAACAATTGCAAAAAACACATTGTTAGGTCAAGATTTCAGCAAACTTTACAAACTACACAAAATAAAAAAGCAAAAAAAAAAAAAAACCAAAACAGTACACAGTGAAGTTCTTGGCAGAGAACATATCTTTACATTTGGTGAAGTTATGCCTAAGGAGTCATTTTGCTTTTGCAATTTTTAAGGAATAAAATTATATACATTATTTAGTAATCCTCAAAATAGGAAGTATTAAATAGCACAAATAATATTACAGTCTTAAGTTTTGGTGTTACCTACAGTAGAGGGGCTACTTTCAACAAAAATTGGGTTTGCCTATTCTGTACATTTAAGGCCAAACACTCAGCTGGTATCAACCCCAGTAGCTACATGGACAGCAAGGAAGTTACATTAGTTTTTACCAGCTGAGCATCTGGCTCCTGACTTCTCTGTACACGCAGGAAGGCTCCTAAAGCATGGAAGCTTGGACCGGTTATGCACTGACAGAAGCTTATTATATTTATATACTGGAGTTCTCATGCAGCAGGAGAAGTGTTAGTTTAAGTATAATCCCTTAAACAGTCATACCATAATAATGGTATATGAAGCAGCTTTAAAAATATTATTTTATAATCACACGAAACTCTGAGCTATGCTGATTGTTTTCACGGAATCCCTTATTGCCAATACTCTATTAGAAAACAGTGTAACTCTAATTTCTGAGGCCTAATGGGGGCCTATTAAAATATCACTGTACCTAACCACTTAAAGGGCAAATTGTACCCTGATATACCTATTAATCACTGTTTTCCATCTGGAAGCAGTTATGATCCTCACAATAGACATTATTTTCACTCTAACTCTGCAGTGAATCTGCTGGGGAGAGAGGAAGAGCATGGCAGCATACAGAGAATATCCACTACTATCATTCCAGGAGGTAGTTCTATTTCATGGCACTCGATTTTTGGCTTGTCACTTACACAGGTCAGAAGTCAGTCATACTCAGGGANAAAAAAAAAAAAAGCAGCCAGATTCCTCCAGAATCTGCTTTGCCAGCTTTGCCAGCTCTTGGAACCAAATCAATTTCAAGGAAGTCAGAGGAAGTTTCCTGATGATTTCCATAAGAAGGACCTTAGTTATCAATGGCTAACTATTGCAGAAACATGCATTGAGGCCTTGAGTAAGGAGAGCACTTAACCAGCTGGCAATATATGAGCAGTAAGCACTCCAATTAAATTCAAAGAGCTCCCACCAGCATCAAAGGGATTTAGAGACTGTTTAAATGGTGTGATCAGGGCTCATTTCCCAGCTATCCTCCATGAGGTGGTGATAAAGTGACAATCCAACTAATGGCAGGTAAATACCCTTGTTACCTCCACTGCACTAGATTGAATTCACTTACCTCCATTGCACTAGATTTAACTCACACAGGAACAAACCCAGAAGTGTTCCCCCATGCCCTGTAGAGTTACTCCCAGAATATTCTAACAGATGCAGAATTTTAACTAAACATAGCTCAGTTTTGAGCTGAACATCAGTTTGTATTTTTGTATAATGTCATAAATAATTGTGATTTTTCTAAGGTATTCATACATTTTTAGTCCCTGTTACAGTTTCAAACAGACCCATTGGCTTCCAGAACACTCTTGCACAGTAAAAGGATTGATGACCTGTCCCTCTTTTTGGCATTAGCGTTGCTCAAAAAAAAAAAGTGATTGCTTTTCCTAGAATGGCTTGGTGCACACTCACCCAATTTTCAGCAAAACTTGCTTCATTAGACCTGATAGCTGCTTCTTAAACAAAAGGCATGTTTGAACATGCCTCTCAAGTTACAATTTTTGGGTTTTGACCCAAACCCATTTTTCAGTTTTATTTTTCCCCTCTTTCCTTTTTATTTCTTTTCCTGATCTTCTTTTCAGTGGAGAACTGAAAATAGGAGCAAATTGGGAAAATAACATTGAAAAGAAAAATGGTGGAAAGACTGGAAAATGGGAATGGTTCAATTAGAAAATTCTAGTTAAAATACTTGCAACTTTGAGAAAAGTTGAAAAAATAATGTTTTAAAATTTTCAAAGACACTTATGACTTGTTTCCACATTGCAAAGCAGCTCCAATTTAATAATGGAACAGAATCAAGATAATCTATATTTTTCATTTCTGAATAAGCATTATACAGTATATCTACATTCTGTCCTTTGAAAAGAAATTGGAGTGCAATCCTTTGAAAAGTAGCTAAAATACCTAAGTCACTTAGGTGTTTTTCAAAATTGTATGTATAATGAACATTTTCATGTTACCTTTGTGCCACTTATAAAGCTGTGTAGTGTTATAGGACACCCTATTTTAATAAAAATCAATATGAGAAGAGATATTTTAAGTTACATTCCAGAACTCATTAATTTATTACAACTCATACTATGCAAAATAATCAGTGCTTACTCTGATAAAGTATAAATTCTTTGTTTTTCTTCTGTTTGTTCCTTCATTTGACCTCTGAGCAAATGAACCATTTCTACTATATTTTATTTGCTTCCTATCTGCATGCATTCACATGATTTGATCGATAAGTGAAAGCTGTAAACCCAATATTGAGCAGTAAACAAGAAGAAACTCATGTTCTTAAATGCAGTGCAAGGAAATCTTAGTCCCATCGTACCTTGAGCATGCATCTTAACCCAGATTCTTTCACTACGAGTCTAGCTGGTGCAGTTCCAGACTTGCAAGACAATGCACTGATTTTGTAAAAATGTCTATTGATCTGTAATTAAATACCGAGACGTTAAACATGAATCTGGTTTAAGATGAATAACCAGTGCTTCTTCGAGGACAGAGCCCAGCCTGGAGTCATTAAGCGTCTAGGAAAGAAACTGCTCTGAGTTATTTTCTTTAGTTAGGTTACACTGCATTTAATTGGGAAACAGACCTTTTATGAGACTTGCTGGATTTTCATTTAATTTTTTATCAGATTTGCACAAATTTGTTCTCAATAGACAAATATAAGCCCCCTACACTGGGGACAAAAAAATATCTATTACTGAAAAATAAAATTAAGATCCAGGTAACTGATTCCTTCTATTTCTACTTTTTCTGCTGTTGATAAGGGCCTTCAGTTTGCTGTAGTCCCCTCTCATCTTCTGGGATTCTTCCCTCTGCTGACCTGCCTGCCTGCTGTCTTTGCAGTACTGGTTAATCATCTGCATCTCGGAGTGGCTGAAAGCCCCCACAAAGTCCTTGGGGTGGAACTGCAGCGCTCGCACCGAGCTGGCCCAGGTCCAAGGGGACCACTTGTCAGTCATGACTGCCACCATCTCCGAATCCAGCACTTTGAAATTGATCTTTGCCAGGGTCTGCTTGAAGCTGTTCTCCGTTGCGATGCAGTGGTAAAGGCCCCGGTCGCTGTCCTGCACGGAGCGGATGAGCAGCCCGTGCTCAGTTGCTATGATCCTCTCGTTCAGCTTGACCTAGAGAGCAAAAAAAGCAGAAGGAACTTTTTAGGGAAGGTTATGGAACAACAGAGTATTGGACCTTTTGGTAAGTTTCACTTACAAAACGTGACTTGCTTAAAGTTATTCTATTTTTATATATTTGTCTTCAAGACACCGCCAATATTGCTACTGTTAGGAGAGCAGTATATTGCTCAAGGAAGTATATTGCTCAATTCAATTGAGTATATTGCTCAATTCCTTACCTCAAGGAAGGCAAATGTTGCTAAAGAAAGTGTCTTAAATATTTTTATTTCTTATGTTAGAATAAATTTGATCAGGATGAAGACAAAGATGAAAATCTGGAAACCACAAGAAATAAGAGTTCATAATGCATTTAGTAGTGTTCAAATAGTAGAGTTGAAGAAATGAACTTTTATTTGCCCTGTTGTACCCCTGAGAATATCTCTTTTAGCATCAGAAATTGCTGCTGAGACTCAGTGGAAGAAAGGTGCAAGACCAGGGAGGCTAAATTTGGCATTGAACTCAAGGGGGCTTCTGGTTAAATATTTTGACTTTGAGCAGGTTCCTGCTGAAGAACTCTATCTGCTCTGCAGAGTCTACAGCCTTGTATAAATATTATCACCACAGTGGTCTCCAGTGGGACTTGGCTCACTGCTAACCAGGAGCACTGGTTCTCTCCTATTTCCTCTCTGGCCTCAGACTCTGCACTGTCCCAGATCATGACCACATCATCTGAAAGAAGTAAGTTACCAGAGCTTGTTATCATCCAATTATAAATGCATGTGCAGATGTCCCTTTGCATACCAGTGTGAAGTAAAAATTGCTATTTCAATCCATTATGAAAGGAAACCACTGCTGGTATTCTCCTAAATGGTTTTTCTATTTTGCTACTATACTTTGCATTATACTTGGTTCTCTTGGGAACTGATTTACTTATTACAGTATTCTGCTATTGTAAACTTTTTTAGACATTGTGGAAGATTTCCAGAAATCTGAGAGCTTGAAAACTAACTAATGCTTTGATTGCTTTAGTCTGCCTGTTGTACTTTGAAACTGCATTGATTCTAATAAAGATATTGAACACAAGAACAAAAAATGGAGATGTTCTGCTGAAGCAATGGGTTAAAGAATTGCACCTATTGCCAGGACATGGCTTGAGTCTTTGAATAGTGAGAAAACTCAGTGAGACATTTTTAAGTCCCGTCTGTTTTTGGAAAATGGCCTGATAGGAGAATAATACTTTCAGTATTTATAACCTATCAACAGACACCACATTACTTAAAAGTTCCTTTTGAAAGATGTTTCTTTTTATTCATACAGTAAGTGCCTTGGATTTGAAATGGATTTTTTCCCTTTTCATATTACTTAAGGAAGGCACATTCCCCATAAACAATCATACTGTGTGTTACAGTGCTGAAACTCGAGAGCCTTAGAGAGTGCAGTAATGGAAAATGTGATTGCACCAGGGTGAGGAAATGCTTTTGTCAATACGTGTTCTTAGCCTGGACTAGTTTCTTGCTGAAGAAACCTCTCACATTTCTCCCACTTTTGCCTTTTATCTCTTCAATAGCACAGAGGAGCTACTGCATGCTGACGTCTTCCTGAACTTTATACAAGTTATTGCTTTTGTGCCTATTTCCTTAGATCAATAAGAAGTTCTGAGTGCTGCAAACCTTCAGTTTGCAATTAGTAAGGTGTGAAGCAAAGACTCTTTTAATTTTCTGATAGCTGTTCTGGTCTGACAGAAATCACTGGGGCTGAGAATGAAGTCCCAGCTGTACTGAAAGTCTGCACTTACTCATGTGAGTAAATGCTGGTCACTGTCCTGCATCCACACAAATTCTCCAGCTTCACTGTGGCCAGACACGCTGATAAAACCACAAACTGTCCCTTGCCTTTGTCTGGGGATGGAATGTGATGCTGACTGAGGACCTTCCCAGAGATCCTGCTTGCATTACTCACCTCTTTCCTCCTGTCATTGTCTTTCTGTAGCAGCCATTTAATAGAAGCCTGAGGAGATTTAGGTGTGCATTCCAGAAAGGTGGTGTTGTTTTTTACTCCATACTGAACTATTTCTGCAGCGTTTCTGTATGCTAGAAAGAAAAGAAAAAGAAAACAGTTCAGGATACTGCGAATGGGGATTTGATTAAGAAAACATGTAATGGTTTGCAATATGGATTAAATGAAGTATACCTGATTCTGATACTGGCCAAAAATAAGTAATTTTTGGTGAAAAATTTCAAAGAAATTAAATGGTATGTGAAGAAATCCATTCAGTTTGAAATACCAGTTTTCAGAGTGACATGGTCCGTTCTGAGAAATTAGGACACCTATAGGCTGGTAAACTTGGCTGATGGGATAACTGATATTTTTCTGTGAAATTACCTCATTCTCTACTACTTCAAAAGAGAATGAAGCATTTCATATGTTTCTTCACACTTAGCCATTTATGAGTTGGGGCAATATGGCTGCATAACCAAAATAAAGCATCAGGCCCTAAAGAAGGCTCCAGCTGAATGCAGCATCCCAGGGAGGAGAGAAGGCAGGCTGGGCTCCTGCTCCTCTGCTTCTCTTCCAACACCAGGAAGGGACTTGGCTCTCAACCTGAAATGTGATGAATATGTAGACAGGCCAGCAACAGAGAGAAAGACAGATTTATAGCACTCCAGCAACACCTGAGCAAGTGCTAAGCATATGTCATCACTTAGACTTGTTGTGTCCCTTTATAGTCTTGATAGATGAATAATTGGCAGTCACCAGTAGGAACTTCTGGATGCTTATTGCTTGGCCCAAATCATAATTTTTGTCCTGAAAACAAAGCAACTCCAGATTTAAGAGCTTGCCTCATATCTGAAATACAATTTTTGTTTTTTGAGAAAGGAGCAATGGATACCAAATAATACTAGAACTGCAAATACCTAGAGGTTTACATGTCTAAAATCTGACTCTGTTTTTGCACAGTCCTAAGACTGGTTTTCCTCAGACTCTACTTTATCTCCTGTTCTTTTCAACTTCTTTCATCAAATGATATGTGAAATTGAAATCCATTCTTCTGAAGGAAGGAGACTTTGCCTGGTTCTAGTCCTTCAGCACATTTAGGAAGTTGTACTAAAACCAATTCTAACTTTTAGGTGAATAATGTGGAAATACTTTGCATTCAAAATGCATTTCTCTAATGGCTATAAGGGCTACCACAAACATAATGATATTACTCAGATGTGAAAAGCAATCATACAAGATTGGTTAGTTCTTAATGATTTATTTAAAAATAACAATGTGCCAAAAATGTTGAGTTTATACATGCTTAGAGGCCTACAATATTTAAAGACTTTGATTCAGCATTATGGTTCTCTATGACCTTGGAAGATTCCTTGGCTTTGCTTGGCTCTCTGCTCTTTTGTCCTTTAGGTAGATTTCACTTTTTTCTCCAAACATAGTAATTTTGCTATAAATGGCTCTAATTATATTTTTCAAGGGTCTAAATTGCTCTTTCTTTTAATCTTTTTTTCCACCGGGGAAACAACTGCCATCCACCTATATCCCACTGCTGCCACCGAAACTTCCTCCACAAAGGTGCTAAAACACATACACCTATAAATACATCCACATTAAAAAAGTGGTTGGAAAACAAGAAACCTGTTTCACAAGACTGGCAAGGTTGAAACAATT
Source organism: Erpornis zantholeuca (assembly GCA_013400515.1). Classification (NCBI taxonomy): domain Eukaryota; kingdom Metazoa; phylum Chordata; class Aves; order Passeriformes; family Timaliidae; genus Erpornis; species Erpornis zantholeuca. The sequence goes on along the minus strand of VZTN01013212.1, from coordinate 23,222 downwards.
GCTTCCCCTCAGGCCAGAATGCAGACAGTTGAGATTCTCAAATTTTCCCCATGGAAAGAGGAGACACCCACCCTTAGGACAAACAATGGATGGGAGGTCTCAGCACATGCCTGCAGGGGAAGACACACAGCTCAGGTTGCTTCAACATGGATCTCTCAGAGCTCAGGTGATTCTCTAACACTGGGGTCATCTTTGGGAATTGCCTGTTCAAGCTCTTCAGCTTCATATAAATGACTGAATACTGACTCATGGGGAAAGGCTCATTTAAGCAGAGGGATCTACACCCAACCTGCCGTGATCTTTTTTGATCTAGGAGATTCTTCCAACAACCAGTGGAGACTGTTTCAGTAGAATAATTATTAATGGCACCTTTCACATGTAACTGTTAAAGCATTATTCTTTGATTAGGAAAAAAATCAATATAAAAATTCACAATCAGCTCTACTATTTGGTCTCCGGGTGGTAGAGATGAAAATTAACTTTAAAATTCAGGCTCATAAATAGAAGTGAAAGGAGCATAATTCTCTAATGTGTGCCCTTGGTCTGATGGCACACATTGCCACTGCCTAGCTCAGACATGCATGGTGTTGAAGAGGATTGACCTGCCTTCATTCATCTGTTTACTCTTACTGTGACTTTGGCACGTTTGACTGGTGTCCATCAGCCTGGAGAAAATGGTAGCTGGGAGGGCAGAGCCTTGGCTCCCCTGGCCACTCACTCCATGCCAGGCTGACTGCACAGTTGCACAGCTGGAAATAAGAAACTTCATAAAGAAATCTGGAATAGTTTGGTTTTGTTTTTTTTTTTCCATGTAAAGGGAGAAAGGAATAATCATAACTCAAAAGATAGGCCTAGATCCTGCTGTTTGCTGAAAGGTTCGCTCCAGAACTCAGTATAGGATCAAATATTCAGAAAAATTCCTAGGTACAAAGCTTAAATGAAAGAAAAGGCATTAATAAAGACTGAAGAGAAACAGAAGTAGAGAAGCCCTCAAATTAACTGTACCTTTTTTCTAGTCAGCTTCCCAATTCAAGTATGCTGAACTATGTATTTCACAGCTCATCATTATATCATATATGTGCAAATTTCATGTAATGGAAAAGAAAGATGCTAAAACCAAATTAAAAAAACCCCTCAGACTTGGAAAATAATTACACTTTACCAGTAAACCACACAGATAATGTCAGTTACAATGAATCATGTAAAGGAAAGCCATGTGTTCTTTATATAGCATATAGTCTCTGAATTATAGTACCTTTCAGGTTGAAACCTCGGCACTGAGTCAGAGGGTTTCCATGTCTCACGTCCTGTCTACGGCTCCTCCTGCAATATTTTTTAAAAACAAAATGTTATTCTAAAATAGCTACACTGAAAATAGCTGGGTTTTTTATTTGTGTATTTGTTTCTTTCTTTTTTTACTAGATCAAGTGTTAAGGATAGTTCATGACCTACTGTGTGTGCTTTACTCTTGGCAGGCTTGCTGGAGTGAAGATACTGTTTAGGTGAAGAATTAGTTTGTTGAAGGTTATAAAATGGTTGCAGTTTTTGTAGGTAAAGCAGTTGTGCAGTAGAGGTATAGGGGTGGAAGGATGAAAGAGTTCACTCTCACAACAAAGCCAGGACCCCCAGCTGGAACTCTTCATAAAGGCAAGCAGCTCAGCATGAGATGCATAAGATTCATAGTGCTCATATCCAATGCACCAGCAGAAAATTATGACAAGGGGCATGTTCCCTCCTACATTTCAGGAAGCACCTTATTTTTGGTGCCTGCAGCCACCTTGGCAGAAGAGTAACTGATGTATTTACCCAGAATGGTGGGGAGCTGAGATTCTATCCTGTCCTCTACTTGAAGGGATGTGACTATTTCCATAATATAATGAAATTCACCAAGTATCAGGATACATCTAAATGGGGACTTTGTTATATTATCTGGATGACAGGTGGAAAATCACGATTGTGTAGCAATTGTCTGGGGAGCTTACTGGGACTGGGAATATTGGCATTTCAGTCCTCCTCAGCCAGGAGGTCAAAGCTCACAGAATTCCGTGCATGAAAAGCTGGTATTCAAATATTTTATTATCAAGATATATTATTTTCTTTGCTAAATATTGTGTAAGGTTGTCCAGTATTTATCAAGTTCAAGAAAAAAAAAGCAACCAGCTTTGGTGATATATATTTGTTGCAAATGGACACTGTTGGGATATTAAAGACCTGTGTTCTGAACCATGCACTAAGGACTTGAGGATCAGAAACCATAAAAAGTCCCTGGAGCTCCACTACTACTGAGTGAAGGGACATCTATGGCCACATTGTGCCAGGTAGTGCACAAACACCCAGAGAGAGTGCTCATAATCCCCTGTCACCTGATCCTTCACTGCATTGCTTGAAAAGGAAATATTTGAAAGGCGATACTTCAAAGGAGTAATTACTGAAATTCCAAGTATAGTTTTTATGTTTATCATGAAAAATATTTCATTTTATGCCTTGAGGTCTTAACCCTTGCAAACTATTTACATGAGTCAAAGGAGACAATGAAGACTTTCTGTGTGAATGTCAGTGTTCCTGTGATATTGTGAGCTTCTCCACACTGTCAGAAATGGCATGTTGCTTGAATCAAGCAGTTCTGAGAATGTAAATTTAGCAGTTAGATATTTATTAAAAAAAAAGTGGTGGTTAGAAAATAAAGATAATACTGTAAGGTGTTTTGGGGTAAATCAATGTTGCATGAGGAACTACAGTAATTCACAGGAGAGAGAAACGTTGAAAGAAGGAAATAAGGAAAGGCATACAGCAGAAACAATTGTCTAGACAGTTGGATTTGGCTCTAATTACCAACACTTTCTCCTTCATAATCTGCCATTTTAGATAAAGGGATAACTCATTTCCTTCACGTATGAAAACCAGACTTTTTTCCATACAAGTTTGAGGTGTTTATTTTGGTTTGACATAAAGAGCAAATTGCAAACAAAATACCATCATGAAAGTAAGCCCCAGTGGAAATTACCCTGGGTAGGTGTATGTAATGGGGATGGCAAACTGGAAACTGCACAGGCCAGGTGTACCTGACTGCTCCTTGTACCTTTTGGCAGCTATGTCAGTGTAGGAGTTAGGTGGCCTGAAACTTGGGGATTTTTCTTTTCTTTCCTCCCCCTGTCTTCTGATCTTTGTTCCATGGAAGAAAACAATGAGTTTCCAGACTGGTGGCTGAATATTCTGAATAATAGGAGTTAACAACCCCGTGTAATTTACCAATTGCTACGTGGCCAGTTTGGGCTTTACCTTGTAATTTCAAGTACGGGATGAGTCAAGAAAACTTTGCAATAACAAAAACAATTGTCTTTAATCCCACAGCATGACATTATTATCAGCAGATCCAAAGTTTGCCTGTTTCTGTCAGCTGTCTCCCTCTGTGAGGGAACAGGAATAACTGTATGTGGCTTCTGCACCTGCAGCTGAGGTGCAGGCACTAAGCACAGCCACAGGTTTAGGCTGGGTATCAAGAAAATGCTCTTCACCCAGAGGGTGATTGGGCACTGGAGCAGGCTCCCCAGGGAAGTGGTCACAGCACCAAGCCCTCAGGAAGCGTTTGGACAGTGCTCTCAGGCACATGGTGTGATTCTTGGGGTGTCCTGTGCAGGGCCAGGAGTTGGACTCAACAATCCTGATGGGTCCTTTCCAACTCAGCACATTTTATGATTCTATGACACTAGAATATGCAGTCTAAACCTCTTCTGGCACAACGTGAGGCTGTTTCCTCTTGCCCTCTTGCTTGTCACCAGAGAGAAGAGTCCAACCCCCAGCTGGCTACAACCTCCTTCCAGGTAGCTGTAGAGAGCTAACATATGAAAGATTTTTCTCCTCTGCAGTTATGCTTCATTGTGTATTCTGTAGCTTTGTTTGTATATTAAGTGAAATCTTATTAAGACAAGAGCTCACTACAGCCTTCTGCTATTAAATATTTCCCTTGGGACAAGGAAAGAGACTCCTGTTTTGCATAAGATTATTAGATGGACTATTAGTTTGGTTGTAAATTAAACAGAAATTGCTTTCCCTGTCTGCTTTAATAAACCTCATGTCAAAAAACCCAAATCCACAGGCATTACATGAAAATCACATTTGCCTAAAATTTTCCTGAAGGTAATTCTTCTCACTTAGGAGGAAATGAGGAAAAAAAAAAAGACTGGCTTTATTCCACAGACAGCCTGAGAGATCTTTTTCTGTATTTAGGGCTAAAATCATAATTACATCCATAGTAAATAAATGAATTTAAAAGAACAGAACAAATGTCTCACAGATTTTGTGTGCATGAGACAGAAGGATTTATATTTATGATTAGGAAACTTTATTTTCCTTTTTTTTTTTTCCCCATCCATTACTTTAAATATGAAAAGCCAAACTCTTTACGATACACTCTTGCAGCATACAGTCCTAGGTGATGAATAATTCCAAGCACAACAGCTACAGAGTCATTGTTTGTACAGGCTCATGAAAGGAATGACACCCCACTTCTCCACCACAACACTCCAGGCTACACAGCAGAACAAAATCTTCCCTTGCAAACTTCACCAGGCTGCTGAATGCTGCTCACCTTTTTCCTGTGGGATAAAACCTGGAGCAGGAGCTGCCATCCCAGGCGCAGTAGGGATCTCGGGCTAGGCAGCAGTCAGCACAGGCAGTGCCGTAGATGTGGCAGCGATGCAAGGAAACCTGGGTGACTCCTTCATCTGAGCTCACGTACAACTGTTGCTGCAGGAGGAAAGCCAAAGAGTTATTTCAGATGTGGAGGAGTTTCACCCGAGACCTGGACAACACACCCAAAAAACCTTTGTATTAATTCTGGAATTAGCCCAAGACCAAGAGGGGAGCCACAGATATAAAGTCAAGATCCACAGAAATCTCCCAGGTGAACAAGCCTTTATTATTTCCACCCTCCTGCTAGAAAACACCTAGAAATGCTGGGGAATGTTAATGGTTTTTTGGACATTGAGTGTCATTGTTCTGTTCTGGGGCAGACAGGCTGAGTTAATATTGCTCAGATTTGAGAACTTGGTTCTTACTCAGTGAGGATTATTGGCTCAAGCCTTTGAACTAAGTATTTTCTCTGCACATAGTCAGTCTAATAAATATTATGCAGAGTTCCTAGTTGGATCCTCCAGTACATATATTTCCAAGATGTAAAATCTAGAGATTATGTTGAGGCTTAGGGCCAGATTCTGATAGCCTTAAATACCTGGAAAAATAAGCCAAGAGAACTTTCATAATACATCAGACCTTTTGCAAGAGAAGTTCAAAGTGAGTAGATCATTACCAAAATCTGGGCCAAAATTACTGTTTTACTCAAAAACAATTAATCATTCTTAAAATATAAATTAATATTGAATGAAACCCCTTGAAATTCCTTTGATATTTTTGTCATAAAAATGAAAAAGAGCATTGAAGTTAGTGAAAAATATTTACTTAGTAGTAGCTTTGTAAAATATTGAGCAAGATCTTGCTTGCAAAATCACAGAATAAACATTTTTAGCTTGTGTGTTAAACATTTCAGCAGAAATCTTCTCAGCTGTTTTCATCATTCTTATTGTAATTGTTATTACTAACAAACAAACATGCACAACTGCACCATGGACCCAACAGCCCCAGTGCTGCCTTTTTACATTGATCAGACAGACTTCCAAGGAAAAATTTCTATTCAGGACTTAGAGAAAAAAACAGGGAGGGTGAATTTCCTCTTTTAGTATTTTTTTGGTTCCTAAATTGTCAAACAAAACAACAAAAAAATTGACACTTTCAATGAATTAGAAATGATACATAATGAATAGAAATGGTTTTATCTTAGTGGCTGAAGGGCATATAAACAGCTCCTGCAAAATTCAGTCAAATTTTCCATATTCATAAAGGAAAATTTGCCTATATTTAGTGTGCTGCACAAGAATTGATATTCTAACATTTGAGTGAATTTGCTTCTCAGTTAATAAGCACTAAGCAGGCATTCCACTTTTCCTTACCTTCTTAGATGAAATCTTCATTGTTGTTATAGGAGAATTACTCTGAAAGACAAAGTGACAAGCCATTGTCAAGAACTCTGTCCCAGCATTAACATTTAAAAATCACTGAAACTTAAGTAATAGCTAAGAAAACTACACATTTTTATATATCAGAAAGGAACCACTCCCTCCTACTAAGCATTGCTAGTTTCAGAAATAAATAAATGACATATAAAGAATTATTGTCTCACAAAATATATTGCTGAAACTCAACCACATTATTATTACACACGTGTTTTCTAAAAGGTCTTTGTACACTTGTAATTTACCTGTATCTGTGCTATCTCAGCAATATAGGAGCCATTACTTTAACTTTGTAATAAGAAACAACATTTTTTCTTTGATGATGATGATAAGGAAAAATCATAAAATAGCTCATGAATATTTACCACATGATCCAGATAAAAATATGACATACTTTTTCCTACAAATTGTCTACAGTTGGGTTACCATGCAACATATAAATTCAGATCATCAATGACAAGAATATTTAAAATGGCATGAGTGTTCTTGAATGCTTCTTTCCCAGAGACAGTACTCTATACTACTGTGTGTCATCACAACACTCTATTAATGTCTGTGTCCAAATCAAATATAAAAGAGCTGGAAGAGGAATTGTTACATTCCTTGCCTTAAGTCATTATGTTCATCCAAACAAGTGATAAAATCGATGGTAATAAAAATGTCCAGCATTTTTTTAAGATTCAGCACTTGCTCAGTCACAAAGCAAAGCCACAGCAGTGGGCTATGATTAATTGCAGTGGACCACAACACAGCAGGGAGGTCAGGACTAGAAAATCTGGCTGCAAATAATGTGAATTGGCAGAGGTTTGGAGAAGTTTAGAGCTGCTTCATGAACTGTCTGGAGACTCAAGGTCAAATGCAGCACTGGACCTGATACCACATTCTCCTTTCTTTGTTTATACTCTGGAAGAGAATCTCTGCTTTGCTACCCTTGCTATTAACTAGCACAGAGCCCATGATCTCATCCCTGCTCTCTTGGAGAGACTCATCTAAACACCATGATGCCACAGAGATTGTAACAGCAGAGGTTACAATATTGTGATTTTTAGGGTTCAGGATAAAAAGGCCTGTGCATAGCGACCCATAAACTGGGTTTAGGCTGAGAAGGCCTCTCAGCCCACTTATCTCCATGCTGTATTAATTTATGTTTCAGTAATGGAATTAGCAATACCTTGGTGAAGAGTGTTTTTTGTTTTAAGTAATATCACTCACATATTTTTTTTTAAAGGGAAATCTTCAACAAAAGCCTAGAAGGACTAACTGTGCCTTTATGAGTGTTAACACTGAGAGTATTCTTTTTCTTAAAGAAACCTGTAATGCTGCCTCAATAAAGAAGCTTAAAATTTCCGTTCTGTAGTCTCTCAGAGAAACAGAGAAAAGGCCATGGCAAAATCCTTAACTAAGTTTATAGATGCATACTACCAGTTGCCCTAAGACTACTGCCTAATGAATAGCCCATTCAAATATTTGAAAGGGGTTTTTCAACATAAGGGAGAACATTTTCTTTAGGTTATTACAAGCTGTTACATGCCAGAGTGATTGACAGAGGCTATTCCCTTATCTCCCTGTACATTTTGTGTGTCTTTTCAGCTTATGTTGTGTTAAACTTGTAGCTTTCTTGACTCCAGAGGCATGTGAGTTTGAAGAACTGGAGTTAAGCAAAAACAACACTAATTTCATTTCATTTTGCAATTGAGAACCAGGAAGATTATCAGATAATAAAAGAAATCTTAGATTCCAGCCATACATAGCAACAGTCTCTATAAGTGATGCCAATGATAAAAGTCTCCTTCTGGAAGCCATTATAACATGACCTCCTAAAAAAGTGATTATCAAAATCCTTCTAGCCAGTATATCAATATAAAAAATAGGCAACTGAAATATAGGTGAAGAAAAGGACTTCAGCTATCTGTAGCCTTCATAACAGTCAACATTTTGTAATCCTCTTTGTGTGGTTATCAAACTGACAGCATGCACATTTACTTGATCTTTTATCAAATCACAGTAGCCCTTGCCAAAGCCTGTTAGAACAAAGTGTTTGTGTGAACATACACACTGGAAAAGCAAAAGAAGAAGAAATCCAAACCTGAAAAACCTCCAGCTCTTCTAAAATGAGTTCTCCACTTGCAGAGAAGTTGGTGGGTAGGACAACAACTTTTTGTACAGTTCCTTGATCTGGAATAGGTGAGAACAAGTGAGATAATGTGACACAGAGAGAGAGAGAAATAAAATAGCAGATTACTCTTCATTAATTTTAAAAGGAAACCAACAAAGCAAGCACTATGATGCAGAGAAAGGCAAGAATTGTTTGGCCATTTCTAGGGTTTGGGGTCAGTAAGAATGATGAAATTATTCCTCATACAGGAATACTAATATAGAATTATTCTCATATATAAACACAAGTCATGGTAAGATTGGAGTTACTACCATTACTCTTGCCATTCTACACAAAAAGATCAATCAGAATCAGTATATTCTGTAGTATTTGCTGTTCAGACACACAGAGGCAGAATCTATCCTAATGACCTTAAAGTAAAGCACTATGTAAATGGGTTAAAGGGAGCTACTGCAGGATGTAATATATATTCATATCCAATAATAAATGCTATGATAACTGATGACATGAAAGGTAAACCTTCAGAAGAATAACTCTATCTACACATAAACACAGTAAGATAAAAGCTTTATTTTAAATGAAATTCTAACAATAATCAAGTCCATTATATATTGGTAGGAGTTAATATTTTGCTCTGTAAGGTAAAAAGGAAAAGCAAGGTGAAGATATTTTAGCTTGGTTTTGTATCATTATATCATGGCTTCCCTCTCAAAATACCCTCTCAAAATATGAGTCCCAAGCCTCAGCAATCCAAGCAGAACAAAGGAGTTAAGAAGCAGGAATATGTGGCAATGTCAGTGCTTTTGCAGGGTAGATGTGATGAGTGAGACCAAAGGGAAATTTGTGATTAGTTTTCCAAATTTCTTATGTGGAAAGAATATGTGAGATGTAGGGGTCCATCTGCAAAGGCTCTTACAGGCTGACACAGCCACTGAAGTATTTCTGATGTGGCAGAAAAGGCAGACTGTGGGATAAATACAAGAACAAGCATTTTAACTTGGAAAAAGCACAGTACATAGAATCCCTCTTACCTGAAAGACTAGAAATTAGACTGAGTAAAATAAATCTATTTGCTCAATACTGATTCTGAAGAATAAGAACACATGGTACAGATTTTTTTGAGCCGTCAAAAGTTTTAAAAGCTATGTAGAGTTGTGCAGTTGATATAACATTAGTACAGCACAATATAGGCAACTATCTACATGTATTTTTATGAATTTGATACCAAGGAAAGGAAATTTCAGCTTCCTATTTGGCAATTCATAATGACAACGTAAGCTGAAAAAGCTCAGCGACTAAATTCTATAGCTAGAGCTGCAGGGTAAGATGATTACTGTAAGTAATTTACATCTCCTTACTTCACTAGAGAAAGCCAGATACTACTACTACAACTAATTATTATTATTATTATTATTTTAACAAAAAGGTTTAAAGCCAGAATATTGATATTTAATGTCTTGATCACACACAGAGAGCACATTGCTGTATTTTGTCTTTAAAAAAAAGAAGAAAAAGAGAAATTGAAAACTGACAAGACTAAAAAAATGTGTAGCTATCAATGGTACATGCTCAGGGCACATTAGGCATGAATTTTTCATGAGAATTTTCTACCAAGACATTTATTCTCATTATACAATGGCATGATAAAACAGTTCCTTCTGAAGAAACTTTACTGAAACTAAATCTTGTGATAGCACAGCTGTGGTCTAGCCTGGGTGCCAGTATTAGCAAATCTAAGAGAACCTGAGAGAGATTTATTGACTGCCAGGACCTACCAAAGGGTTACACTGCTGCTGATGCCTCTCTCAGAGGAAAGGAGAATGGTGTGTGTGTATTTCTTCCCCTGCTTAAGGGAATAACCTGCTCACACACATACACGGCTCCAGTCCAGTCTACCTCTGCTTCTTTGCATTCTTTTATCAATTCTCTCTCTCTAAATTTAGAATCTACCTTACGAAATACTCAGTCAGGAGTGCAGGAAGGAATTGCAGCTCTCTGTGGGTTTTTTTGCAGCTGCCTGCAAAGTGTCAGGTACCTGTAACCCTGATATACAGGGCACTGAGCACGTTGACAGTGACCTTACCTGCAAAGGAATGTAAGGCTGCTGAGCCCCTGAAGAACCGGTTTATGTCAATGATCCATTAGCACATGACACACATTTAAAATTCCTTAATTTTCTTGAGTCCTCAAACATAGCCCCAAACTGAAATCAGAACCTGAGGGGAGATTTTATCCTGGGCATTGGCACAGAAAATACTGATAATGCCTGACGCCAAGTCCTTGTGTCCTAATAACCTTTCCTATTTGTAAAGTAGGTTCCTATCTACCTTTTTGTCACACCCCAGAAAAATACACAGAGTGAAGGCCTGTTTACCTTAGTATTCATTCCCTTTGACTCAATATTTTACCATTTGCTTTGACTCAGTATTAAACCATGATGGACAGATCCTTGCAGAAAGGAATGTTCCACTGTTTTAAAGAAGACTTAATTCCACATTTAAAATAAATATTCAAGTGGGGAATAGAAAGCTACTGATTAAATAAAATTGCTTAAAGCAAGGGATTCTAACAGTCTGTACCTACATATCTCTAACTATATAAGCTTATATAGAAACACTTCCAATAATGGATAGCTTATAGGCTATAGTTCTCCCATTGCTTCTAAAAATAGCCTTGCTACTGTTGCTCAGCCTCTTCCTTAATAAATAAAAAGCAAGTATTTGTCGCCAAACCCCATTTTTGTTTTCTTTCTCAGTAGCACTTCTGTCTCTACTATAAACACAAATTTGTGTGACAAATCGAGTCACTTGCATGTGTTCACATAGAAAGCTTAAGGTATATTTGAGTTTTGTTTAAAGTCTTACTTGATTATTTCTGCTAATGGTAAAGCAGTGAATTGAATTCCCTGGGTCAGGGGAAAGGATGAAGCACTGTGCACTGCAGGAAATTAATGCAAAGTAGCAGTGCCTGAGCTGTTTCTGAGTGTATTTCACAACAGATAATATTTTATACTGTAAACCAGGCATAAGAGATCATAAAACAATTGCAAGTGAGATTTTATCAAGTTAAGGTCAATGTATGAAATTATAAGGTAATCCTCTAAAATTCATAACACAAACAGTATGGTTTCCTTTGCCATTTAGTTGTTCCTTCCAGAAATCAACTGAAAACAGTTCTCCATTGCTATGATTTCACATAATTGTGAAAAAGCTACTATGTCTCCAGAATATCAACCCACCACTAGAAATAAAGAGGCAGATTTTTGCTCTCCTAACCCTGCACCAGGAGCTGTTTGCAGCCTTGCATTAGCTCAGCAGTCTGTGAGTCAAGGGGAGCTGGACAAACAAAAAGGAATCTCCCTCAAGCTGACAACAAGAGGACAGGAGTGACTCAAAATGTTTTTCCATTTCAAACCTGCTTAACAAATGCAGGTGTCCCAGCCTGACAAGAAAGACAATGATACTGAGATCATGTTGCCTCTAAGAGGACTGAGAAACTGGGAACAGCAAGGCAGGAAAGTGCAGGCTAAAAAAAGGTGTAGAATGCATTCAGAGTGTGAAATAAATGAAGACGGAAGGCATTCCAGTAAGTGGAATAGAAGCTGAAGAGGCAAATAATAATCAGCATAATTATAATAATATTCCTTGAAACGCAAGGCATGATTCTGGACTGATATTAATCAGCTAAGTTTCATCAATACCAGTTAGACTTTGCCTGATTACATTAATTCCTGGTCTGCCTGACCATGGGCAATGGAAGAGGCAAAGCTTAATGAACAGACATGTAAACTACAGAGGTTTTTGGCTGAATCAGAAGGTCTGAGTTTAAAACTCATTCTCTGAATTTCGATTAGTTTTTGTTTCCAGTCCTGAGGGAACACTGCAGCTGTCAGTAATGTGAGCCTCAAAGAGAGCCATGACCCATCTACCCCTGAGCCACATCACATGCACAAACTGAACTACGAATAAAACCCCCGAATTTTCCACATCATAAAAAAGTGACTGCAATGGGCACCAACTTCTACTCTGACAGGAGTTTCAAGAGGCTTCCCTCAGTAATCCTCACCCCTGATGTGCCTGACACTGCAGGAGACCCTCTAAAAACTTTATCCATGTTTTACCTGTCAGCCTAGTGGCAGCTAATTATTTCTCTTATCTGAGTTGAACCTGATATACAAACAACCTTACGAAGAAAAAAGAAACAAAAAGTTTAAAGAATGTTTGAAATCTGTCTGTTTCAGAAAATGTTGATGCTCAGCAGAGCACCTGAGATGGTGGCAGGTTAGCAGCCAGGGCTGACAGCCACGTTCCCACACTCTGTGTCTGCTGTAACTCAGAGCTCCCACCATGGCCACCAACCTCTCTGTGCGTAGCTCACTCATCTGTCAAATACAGGTAATTTTCTTCCAGCTCATAATATCTCTGTGAAACTTCATAAAATTCAAGATTCATCAAAGACCAAAAAGACAGATACAAATGCTCACACTTGAGGGCAAAGTTTTTGTTTAGCCCTAGCTCAGTCAATCTTTTGGGACACAGTGTGAGCTTGTGCGAGTAAAAACTGAACAGGGGAAACGAAGCAGGTGGAGGTACGCCCTCTTAACTTACATATCATCTTAAAAGTCTGTGAAAAAGCTTAGGATGAATAGGTCAACAAAAGGTTATGAATGACTCAGGCACTATGACCAAGAAGAAGAAGGAAATTGTGTCTGACGCCTGTTGTGCCACTGTTGTGCAACATCATCTTCCCAAGCTCACAGTCACAAAGCTGCAGCCACAAAAACTATGGGAGACAAGCTTGCTCTTTTGACCAGATTCTCTCTCTCTCTGTTAGAACTTGTAGATCATTTGGCTATTGCATTACTGGAGGCTACTGTTGTCAGCAAGGGTTAGTTTTCCAAAAAGACAGCGATCATACAACACCGTGAAAATGAGTATTAGAAACTTATGCTCTGGAGGCACTTAATGCATCTAGACTTTGAAAACAAATGTTTCACCAGAGAAGAAAAGATAATAAGAAACATCAATCAACCTCACGCCACATCTGATGCATGTGGCTGACATTAATCATCTCAATAAGCCACACTGAAGCCTGAAGTGCCTTTTTACGACAGTAACTTAGATCTCTTTCCAGAAAAACATATCATAATGATAGCAAGGAGCTGAAAAAAACCACCATTGGTGCCCATAGCTGTTTAACATACCTAAGTTTGACCCAGACATTTAATTTTTTCTAACACCAAGAGCAATAAAAAACCCTGTGAATAATCCTTGGGTTGTGCAATCTGTGTGTACTTTGACCAAAGGCTTTCGTGCTGCAAGCAGTAGGTGGCATGCTTAATAAAAGAATATTAATCTCATGAATATGTTCTCGTGGTGTTTTGCCGCTGTCTCAAAACTCAGATGGAAAACAATCTAATAAAGGATGAACACAACATATTGAAAGCTCAGATTCTTCAGATATAAATGAAATGAATAAACAAATTGTATACCTCTACAACTCTAGGGTGAATCTAAAAAACTGAGGACTGAGTCCTGGCTCACCATGGAAATGGAATAATTAAAACAGAACTCTAATCCCAAATCCTTCACTGAATATGTTATTTCTCACTGCATGGGGAAAACATACCATCAGCATGACCATAGTCAAATATGGAAATGAGTGATTATATTCTTTCCAAAGTAAATTATCTGTTGTGTTTCTGGCTGGGAAGACAAGGTAGGTACACAGCACCTGTCTCTTGCAGCACTGCTCTCTAACATTCCAGACTTGCTCCTTACTCCAAATCACCTCATGTCAGACAGGGGTGAAGAGATCCCTTTGGGCAGACCTAACAAAACCAGTAAAATTTTTTAAGTGCTTTGGGAGCCTTCATGTTGAAAATCATAGGAAAAACAGGCAATTGTAATAATTTGAAAAGCATGGAATGCCACAAGAACAATGTCTGTCCCTGGGATTTATGTTGTTTGCTACGTAGGTAAGCAAGGGAGAAAAGCAGTGCATTAACTCTGGGTATGGACCAGCCCCTGTGAGCACAGCACTTCTGTCTGGGGGTGCAAAGGAAACACTAAATTTAGTTCACAGCAAGGTGAAAAAATTACAGAGCTGCCTATACCCTCCTGTGCCATGGCTTCATGACAAAAACCACTGGGGTTGTCAGAGCTCTGTACTTCTGTTATTCTTCACTTGCATTCAGGAACTGATTTATTACTAAGGCTATAGAGGAGGAAGAGGAGTAAAGCTAAAGATTTTGTGTGCTTTGCATCTGGCAAGGCATAAAACACTCTGATTTCAGGCATGAGACAGGTCACTGACAGTGACAGACATGGCTGGCAACATCTCAGTTCAGCAGCAGTAACTCATCATCTGAGCTGAGTGTAATTGTCACCAGGTGTCAAGTCCCATTGTCTCTGGCTGTGGGGCTCCAGGCTCCCAAGGAAATTATCACATGAAATTCTCCTATACAATGTGGTTTTTGCATTTGCTGGGACAAACTGACACCAAAGCAAATCCCCTCTGCATTCCTTTTGACACTTAATATCTCTATCAAATCCTCCTGAGTCTCACAGAAAGAAAAGAATAAAGAAAACAAGTTTCTCCTCTCAGTGACTGAAACTTGATCACTTTTATTTGAAAGGGCTGAGAAATGCAGTAACTTACATTGCACCAATTTCTTTTGAGGAAGACCTTGGAAGCTATTAATGTCCTGTGCCCTGCCCTCCATCTCACTAGAAAGCAGAAAATGATCCTTGTCTCCAGTGTAATGAAGAAGATAAAGCAATGAATATAAAGTTGCAAGACCTTCATTTTTTTTTTATCTGATCCATAATGGGTCCTGTCCTGATACACGGAAGAGGATTAACACAACTTAAGAACAACCCGAGGTATGTTTATGTTTTTAGCAGCTCACATGTGTGTGTATGAGGCCACGTTGATCACCAAAAAAGAGACAGATGGTCATCAAAGGAAAAATGAAATGACCTATATTTATCTTTTGCGGAATTATTAAAATGCTTACTGGCAAATTGTGATTTCAAGCACATTTCAGTTTTTCAATACTTTTCCAGCTTTAACTATCACTGCTATATTAACAATCAATCCTATATGATTTGGGAACTTATGTCCTTATCTTTTCCACTGAGCTTTAGTAGAATTTTCCTCCAAACAATATTAGATGCATATAGAGCATTTTAAAACAATGACACCACTATGTATTGAAAAAAAAAAGTTCATTTTAAAGATCTGTACTAGCCTACCAATCTATTACTTTGACTATACAGAGTGATTTGTCAAGGAAGAAAACTAACAGGAAAGTAAAACTTCTCTTTTACCAAGATTTCTTTCGTGTATAGCAAGACATATATAGGAACACTTTATATTAACACTTCTCATATTTCTATAGTAGAAAAAGACTTTTCTTTGCTTATGCAGAAAAGGAGAAGAACTATCCTAATAGGTCAAAAAGTCAAGAATTGTATCTGCATTAATTAAACTGAACAGAAAATGTGGTTTTATGTACCAGCTCTGCAGAAAGCCCTGTCTTAATTAGGTTAATTTAGTAGTTCCCAATAGCTCTGCAAATAGGAGATATTCGAAAATACCTTGAAACTCATTTATCAACTTCCAGCTAAGGAAACAAAAATACTAAGATCAAAACTTGCACAATTCCTTATATAATTTATTAGCCTGACTATGCATTATTGTATACTAAGCATTCACTCTACAGCTGATGGAGACTTGGTAAAGGTTTGGTGGAAAAATGTGGAATCATAGAATCATTTAGGTTGGAAAAGAACAGCAGGAGCAGCACTTGGGACCAGGGGCCAGCTGGATGTAACTCCATTCACCACCACCCTTTGGGCCCAGCCATCCAGCCTGTTTTATACCCAGTGAAGATGTCCATGCCATGATCAGTCAGTTTCTCCAGGAGAATGCTGTGGAAAATGGTGTCAGAGGCTTTACTAAAGTCCAGGTGTACAACACCCAGAGCCTTTCCCTCATCCACTGTGTGGGTCACCTGCTCACAGAAGGAGCTCAGGTTGGTCGGGCAGGATCTGCCTTTCACAAACCCACAAACAACACTGGTTGCCCTGCACATGCCATGCAACAGCACTCAAAATAGTCTGTTCCATGACCTTCTCCAGCCCTGAGGTCTGACTAAAAGGTCTGAAGCTCTCCACATCCTCCTTGTGGTCCTTCTTGTGGATGGGCATCACAATTGATAACTTCAGTCAGCTGGGTCCTCCCCAGTTAGCTGCTAAATGATGGAAAGAGGCTTGGTGAGCACTCTGCCAGCTCCCTCAGTACCCCTGGGTGGATCCTGTCCAACCCCATGGACTCGTGTGTATAGCAGGTCACTGACCATTTCTCCTTGGATTATGGAGCTTCATTCTGCTCCTTATTCCTGTCTTCCAACTTAGGGGAAGTCTACTAAAGACTGAGGCAAAGAAGGCATTAAGTACTTCAGCCTTTTTACTATGTTTCCCCCCTCAAACCCAGTAAAGGATGGAAATTCTCCTTAACTGTCTTTTTTCTGCTAATGTATTTATAGAAACATTTTTTACTGCCTTTTACAGCAGTGGCCAGATTGAGTTCTTTCTGGGCTTTAGCCATTCTCATTTTCTCCATCCATAACCTCACATGAATGAAGTGGTTCTGTTTTCCTTTCACTTAAGTGCAGACACCTGTAGCCTGCAGAAGACATCTTGTGAAGTCCCACGCTCAAAGCACATCCTATTAGAGCATGCTGCTCAATGCTGTGCCAGTTGGGTTTTGAATCTTTTGACTCTCTGAAGATGGAGACTTTATATCCTCTCTGTGTCCTTTTTCCACTGTTTGATCACGTTCATGGTGAAAACTTTCTCCTTTATATCTAATAGAAGTGTCCCACATTGCAACTTGTGTGCAATCCCTCTCCTTGGCACTGTGCACCTTGAGAAGAGTTCCCACCTGCTTTTTTCCCATTAGGTGGTTGTACCTACCCATTGGACAGTTTTCAACAGCACTGAGGTCTCCCCTTGGCTTTCTCTGAATAAACCCATTTTCTCAGTCTTTTCTCTCATACATCACATGTACACATGCTACAGTCCTTCCACTGATCTTGCTCCATTAGGTCAATGTTTTCCTTGCACTGGGGAGCCCACAGCTGAGCACAGTACTCCTGACAGGAGCCAAATACAGGTAACAAATCCTTTCCAGCAACCTGTTTGCTGGATACACTTCTGCACAAACACCAGGTGCAGTTGGCCTCCTTAGGCACATAGGCATCCTGCTGACTTTAATAGTTGGAGGGGGTTTTCTAAGAGTGAAAAGAGTTATTTTTAATCCTTTCCCTATAGAAGACTGACATTCTTGAGAGATTTTTCAGCACCCACTTCCTAAATCTATTATAAGAAGATGGTAATTCCCAGCCCCATGTGAGTTTGTTGGCAGACACGGTTATTCTACAGGCAGAAAACAATCAGGACCCCAATAATATGTGAATCATAAAAGCAGTGCAAAGCCATCTCTGTAATCATTTTCTGATGTTCAGAGATCTATTTGTTCTCCTGGAGTTCTTTTACTTTGTTCTATTTGAAACCATCTGTAGCAAGAAAGATTAGCCTTTGTGCCTGTCAACCTCTAATGCCCTGTTAAACCAGTGGGAGTTTCAGATATGAGTGATTCCTGGGGTCTAGTCAGAGTTCCACTCTACTTGTCTGCTTCAATCTGAAGGGTGTTACTCATATCTGAGTATTTCAAAAAAATCAAAATTGATCAGTACAAGAATCACTTGACCTGTTCCCTGCAGACTTCAGACACATAACACCAGATTCAAATTTGATGTAAGTAAAAACAAAATATTGGTTATATTAGACAGAAATTATTTTAGAATACTTGGATCAAGTTCTCTGTGTCCGCTACTGCTAGGACTCCAACCATTTGCTTTTCTCTGCTAAGTACTTCCATATTACTACTGTTTTGTGGAGGAGTTGCTGTTTCTGCTATTGCAACATCTTGATCAGATCACGCCTTTCTTCAGGAGTAGCTTACACAGTAGATATTAAATAATGACGATGAGAATATACAAGAATTGTAAAGCTGGACTTTGGTATTTTTTTCTCATGTTAGAGATCATCGAATTCTAATGTGGAATCATGTTGCAGACAAACCATATTCAAGAGAAGTATTATAATTTAGATATGATAAAATACACACTGGTGTTGTTTTTCATCTCCCAATTAAGACCAATACATTGTATCTCTTGCACACAACTGATGTCTATAGTAAATAGAAAAATGTACAGAAAGTAAAAAGAACATAATCCATGGATTTCTATTACATTTCCCTAGATTGCCAACATTTAAAAAATACTTCTGAAAGCAGAGTTGATTGCAGCTTATATTGTAACAGAGGAAAATGAATGCTGCCAAATTTGTCTTACCTGTCCCAAGAAACAAGACATGGTATCTTCCATCAGCAGCATTCACTCGATCCACGGCAATCTTCGTATACTTGTAGTCAGCTCCTATGCGGATGATTAATGGCCTCTTGTGTATGGGGTAAATGGGATTAAACATCAAAGGGTGATTCCTAATGAAGGTCACAACATCGTCTGGGAACTCCTTGGTTGTCCTCATGTTGGGTGTGAAGGCTCCTCCCGGGCACTGCAAGGAACACACACAGTAATGCTGAACAACACTTACCACCTTTCAGAGAGTTTTCATCTCCAGGTCATTTACAAATATTGACAGAGAGTTGACAAAGTAAATACCCGAAAAAGCACTTCAGACTCGGGGCCAAAACTTACTATGCTCCAGTAAGGGGAAGGAAGTGTTGAATAGCTACACTTTGAACTCTCATCAGTTCTGATAAAACATACCAAAACATATTTTTGCATTTTCAAAACCCAGCTTGATGGGAAAGATCTGTACTTCTGAACCTATTTCTACATATTTTATGCTTCCAAACTGCCTGTTTAAAAAAAAAAAAAAATTAAAAAAAATCCAAGAGATTAGTATGGGAATATACCAAACTTTTGCATCTTGTTTGTTACATAATTAGTACAAAGGCAGGAGAAGAATCTGATACTTAATTGCAATTTGGCCAATATCCCTCTTGTCATTATGTTGATTATAAGATGATGAAAAGGCCTGTGACTCATCATCATTTGAAAAAGCAGTAATATGGAGTTGATGAGGGAGTCCCATAACAACTTATTTATATCTGAAAAGATTGTCTATACTTTCCTGTATGCCTGAGAAGTAACAGGTCCATGAATATTTTGGATGCTTCTTTAAATATAAAGAAGAACCATCCAAATAATCATCTCCTAGGCATTATGGACCTCATAAGAAAATAAAAACCATCTTGAAAACTCAACTGTTTACTGAGATTGAAGCTAAAAGGAAACTATGAAGAAGTCAGAGCTTTGTCAGTAATTGGTACAATGTTCTGGATGTACCGATGTTAATTTACATGATTTTTTTTTCAGCTACCACTACCTCAATTCTTATTGCTGCTCCTAAGCTTTTATATTTTCCCCTTACCATACTTCTGAGCTGTGAAACTCTCCTCAGAGTATTGGAGATATCCAGAAGTGTTTCAATGCAATATTTTTCCAATTGGAAAATGATTTGTTCAATAAAAACCACTTGATGGAAATTTGTTTATTTTGACGAGGGCCAGTCTTACATCTAGGATGGAATTTCTGGTCAAAACCATGAACCCAAAATAGCCAGTAGCTTAGGGAGAGATTTACCTCACCTGACTTCTACTCTCTTAAAGTCAGGAATTTATTCTTAGGTTTCCTCTGCAGCCAGTAATTCAGACTAAACACCCTGCTTTTAGATGCCTAAAATTACATAAAATAAATCATATTCTGAGAGACTTGGAAACTGTCTGGGGATATATGAGTCATGTGTCTAACCTACCTGATGAGATGCAATGTTAGAATTTGGGTCTTTATCTCCCAGGGCATCCCTGTAACCACAGGCAGGAGTGCCTGTTCTACCCCCAGCAATAAAAGCTTTTCCCTATTGTGCACCTAATGAACTACTCATTGGGCATACCAGGAAACAAGCAGAGAAGAACTTCAGCCTAATCACAGGCTTTAGAGTCATCTTCTGGCTCAATTAGAAGTTAATTATTTATACAAAGTAGAACAGCTCTGGTAGGAACTCTTTAAAAGAAATTGCTCTGGCATCAGTTACCTCCAGGAAGAAGAACCAGAACTCAGCTCAGATGTGGGTCATTTCTCTTATCTGACATCCTCAACAATTTATTTTTCTGGGCTCGTGTTTATCCTAAGGGTTTTGTTTTGGCTCTCATTAGAAATGATACTACATGGTAATGCTCTAAGATTGCTCAGGAAGTTGAATTCTTATTATCTTGCTTGCTCTACCCTCTCTAGCAAATTCATCCAAATTCATCCACATTCCAGAAAAGGTATGGAACTATCTGTTAAGATTAGCAACAATGCTGAAAAAAGAACTGCATTCATCATTAGCAAGATTATTCTACTCGGTAGGGCTCTGCCAGACCCCAGTTCCTTTCAAGAGGGATTCTGTTTCACAAACAGTACAATTTAAACTTTCCTGTCTCACATAGCTCAATTAAGACTCTTCCTCTGATACTTTAAACCTTTCCATTCTTGACTTGGAGTCACAAGACTTCTTGCAAAAATGTCTGTGCTATGATTCACACCAGCATGACCCTAAAAACTTACATTATATCATTGTTCCGAGCAAAGCCTTAACAAACATCTTTAATCAATTAATTCTTTTGCTAAACCAATGACAAGCAAAAGCTGATACTGAAGAAACCTACAAGCTCTCCCTTTCCAGGAGGGATTGAATATGTATACTTCACACCTCATTCAAGGACTTGGCCACACAATCTTATGTTCACAGTTGATTACCATGGAGTAAGATTGTAGAGAAGACCAGAATTCTTCAATTTACAGCACATTCCCCAATATGCTGTAGGTACAAAAACTATTTCTGTAAACTCTGAAAAATGGAAACTACCCTCAAACATCACTGAGTTTAGTAGCAAGCTGCCAATTATGTATTATTTTTTTCCGTAAGTAAGTTTTGCTTGTGGAGAAATAAGAAACCATTGGTATTTAGTGAAGGCCAGCCAGACACTGCCAAGTTGATCATGGCCAAAAGAATGCATTGCTTCATTTAATCCTACTGAAGCTACGCTGAAGCCTTTCCATTGTTTATCCTGTGTACTG
>VZTN01013211.1:27063-54601 GCA_013400515.1 Erpornis zantholeuca | reverse complement strand
ATTTTAATTCAGTTGGAGATTTGCTTAAAAGCTTTCCCTTCTCTTGATACTTTATGCAACCTTGAAGATGAAGTGAAATCCATCACCTGGCAAATAATAACTTTCTAAGGAGGAATCTTTGTCATTTGAAAAAATCCTGTGCTGTGGGAATGACTGGAATAATTTAAATTAAATACACTTTTCCTTTCCTTGCATATATTCCCACGTGCACATGCTCCTTGTGTTCAATATCAGGGCATGGAGTGACCCTGGAGTTGTTGGAATTTTCCTGTGGGAAGTCAGGAGGGCTGGAGCTGAGGAGAGGGAATGGAGCTGAGGAGAGGGGAACGGAGCTGAGGAGAGGGAATGGAGCTGAGGAGAGGGGAACAGAGCTGAGGAGAGGGAATGGAGAGAATGAAGAACAGTTCTGTATTGGCCACACTCACAATAACCTTCATTGCACAGAGAGGTTAAATCCTGACAAAACCAAGGTGAAGGTGTTCCCACACAAACCTCATTCCACAGAATCCCAGCCTGGTTTGGGTTGGAAGGGACCTCAAATCCCACCCAGTGCCACCCCTGCCATGGCAGGGACACCTCCCACTGTCCCAGGCTGCTCCCAGCCCCAATGTCCAGCCTGGCCTTGGGCACTGCCAGGGATCCAGGAGCAGCCACAGCTGCTCTGGGCACCCTGTGCCAGGCAGCTAACCTGGGAACAATTCCTTCCCAATATCCCATCCATCCCCACCCTGTGTCCATGTGAAGCCATTCCCCCTTTTTCCCTTGTCCCTCCAGCGGGCGAGTTCCTGGTTACACCAGGTCAGCAGCTCATAGATCTATCAGAGGGGAACCCCTCTGCTAGAGCCCACCCATGGGGACCCCTCTGATAACACCCATGGGAACCCCTCTGATAACATCCATCCATGGGGACCCCTCTGCTAGAGCCCAGCCATGGGGGATCCCTCTGATAACACCCATAGGGACCCCTCTGATAACACCCATGGGGGAACCCCTCTGATAACACCCATGGGAACCCCTCTGCTAGAGCCCAGCCATGGAAGTCCCTCAGATCCAGAGGATTTCCCAGGAAGCCCAGGCCATGTGTGCCCTGGAGCTGCTGCTTGGTGTGTGCTGCCTGTGGGCAGCAGCAGGGTCTGCTCTGTGTCACAGGAACACCTCCCATGACATGAAAAGCTGCTGGGCTTCCTCAGCCTCCTGCTGCCCTGGCTTCCCTTATCCCATTTGTTTGGGGAAAGGACAGGTAACTCTGGCAGTAGGGAAATTCTCAATGAATTGTTCTGTGATTTTCTTGGCATGTGGAATATCAGCCTGAGGCTCTGAGCTTGGACCTGCCAGGACCTGGTCTCTTTTTAGGGAGGTTGTGGGAGAATGCAGTGAGCTTATCCTACACTGATCATCCAGAGTTTATCTCACATTCCCAAAGCTGCCAGAGTGCTTGGACAATGCTCAGGCACAGGGTGGCATTGTTGGGGCGTCTGTGCAGGGTCAGGGCTTGCACTGGATGATCCCTGTGGGATCCAGCTCAGGATATTCCATAATTCCATCCCTCTGAGCAGGAGTGAATCCTTTGGGATCTTTAAGTATCTCCTGGTTCATGACTTCCCTGGGGCCATCCCTCTGCCCCTGCCCTGGGCTGACCCCAAATCTGGGTTGTATTTCCCATATTCCATCTTTCCATAGCCTAAAGGATGTCTTTTGCCTTGGATTTGATGTCCCAGGTTGGATTCAGAGTCGCTGCACTCCCAGGGGAGTTCCTTTTGCATGTTGAGGCCGAGGATACTTGTGTCCCTGGGAAACGCAGGACCAGCACTGAGCCTTGAGTCCAGCCCAGCTAAGGCCGAGGCAGGGCCTGGCTCCCAGCCCCAGCCTTCTGAGTTGCTGGGGTCAGCCTGCTCCCTCCCAGCCTCACATTCCCTGGATTTGAGCTTTCTTTGGCATTTCTGGCCGTGTCTGATGAAGGGTCTGTGTTCTCCAGCCAAGGCTGCAGCACATTAGTCAGGAGAGTTCTTAGAAGCCCTGGCTGTTCCTTACGGGAATGTTGCTGTCACTGCTCTCCTCTGTCACCAGGAGAGGAACTCAGCCTCCAGGAATGCTGAGCAATCCTGCTCCCAGCTCCTGATCCAGGGCCACCTTGGCAGCTTTGGCACTGGCCCTCGCTGTCCCACTGGCCACGGGAACCTTGGGCTGCTGCTGCTGCAGCAGGGCTGGGAATGACAGCTCCTATCCAGTGTGTTTATGGATTGAGTGGAGTCCAAGGCACGAACTCCAGGTGCCCTTCGGTCCCAGCACAGCTTCCCAACATCCTCATGAATCACTGGAATGAGCCCGAGCTCCACAAGTGCTCCATAATGATTTTATCTGCTGCTGTGTGCAGTAGCTGACTGACAAATGCAATTTTTACTCCTCCCTTTTATCATCTCCCCTCAGGAAAGTACTGATTCTCTCTTGTCTTTTTAATAAGACATTGGGAAATGGAGTTGGAGCCATGGCTGGCACCCTGGCAGCCTGACAGAATCATGGAATGTCCAGAGTTGGAGAGGCCCACAGGGACCATCCCAGTCCAGCTGCTGCCCTGCACAGACACCCCAACAATCCCACCCTGTGTCCCAGAGTGCTCCATCCCATTTGGGATGCTGGAGCAGGGCAGGGATTGAAAGGTGTTTCCTCCCAAGTTTTCAGCCATCATTTCCAACACTTCAAACACCACTGAAAATTCAATTTCCTTCTCCAGCAAAAACCTCATTTTTCACACACATCCCACCCTGATGGATCCTTATCCAGCATGGCTGCAGGGCTTGGGAGGGAAAGTTTAACCCTCAGGGTGGGTTTTTCCCAGTATTTCCCTGTCTGCCTGCATTTCCAAGCTGCCTGTTGGGTTCTCAGCAGGACATCATTATTGGCGTGGTTGTTGCTGACTTTTGAGTCCTCGTGTGCTTCACCAGAGCAATGGGAGATCTGTGAGGAACGGAGCAGAATTCCATTTCAGTTGGGAATATTTCCCAAGGGATTGTGTCACAAAGGCTCCGAGAAGGAAGGAATTATATTTAGACAACGTTAATCATTTATAATCATTTATCTTTTCTCCTCTTCCAGGCTTTCATGAGGACAGATGAACGTAAAAGGAATTCTCTCTCTTGGACACGCAGGGAAGGGCAGAAGCAGAGCCACTGCAGCCACAGGCCATGTGTTCTGTTCCCAGGCTCCGTGTCAAAGCCATGGGCTGCTTTTGGGGAGGGATTTCATGTGAGCAGCCAACTGTCAGCTCCTCTCTGCAGCATCTCGGGTCAGGAAGGGCCAAGTTGGGATCCAAACTCTCAGGGCTCTGCCGTTGGGGATGGCACAGCAATCGCCTGCCTGGGGAGGGAAGGGCCCTGGGGTGGCAGCTGGAGCTGCTCCTGCTCCTTTCCAGACACTTGGCTCCTTGGCCTTGGCTTTCTGTGGTTGCTTTCCAGAGGTGCTGTGGTCTCCTTGGATTCAGGGTGTGTTTCCCTTAGGGGTGGGTCCTGCCTGGCAGCTCTGCAGTGCCTTTGGTGGGGGAGAGCAGCCCTCGTCCTTCCCCTCTTCCCTGGGATAACAGGAATAACAAGGGACCTTAAATCACATCCATTCCCACCCCCACCGTGGGCAGGGACACCTCCCACTGTCCCAGGCTGCTCCCAGCCCCAATGTCCAGCCTGGCCTTGGGCACTGCCCCAGCTCCCCCTCTGCTCCCTGACTTTCTTCCAGAAATGCCTGAACCTGGAGAGCTGTGCTGGGCTCCTCCTTTTCCAGGTTTTCATCGATGCTGTTGCCTTTTCCAAAGGCTGTTTGGACTCACTTTGGTTCCCAGCACCAGATCTCACATGAGGCATGGGGAATAATTCCCAGGAGCTTCAGCTGGAGCTGTGCCTTTGCCAGCAGCCACAGCTCTGCATTCCCAGAACTGCTGCCTGCATCCAGCATGGATTCTTTGGAAGATTTTCCCGGGAGCTCCAGACACTCTCTGGCAGGAGTCCTTGTGCTTCCCATTGCTCTGGTGCCACCAGAGCCCTCCCTCCACCTCCAGTCCCTGATGGAGCAAAGCAGGAGCTGAGGGACCACAGAGCACTCCACGAACTCAGCTCCACCTCAGCGTTGCTCAGGACAAAAGAGGAATCTGGAAAAGGAGCTTTGCTGCCCCAGGCTCTGGGCTGGGCTGGAGGGGAGCTCCAGGACCCCTGGCAGGGGGAGCCTTGCTGGGTTTGGGCTGTGAGAGGACCATGAGCAGGAGTGAACTGAGCCCATGCCAGGCACTGCCATCCTGCAGGAACAGCCTGTCCCTGTCCCAGCCTGCCCAAGGGGCCTGGAATGTTCAGAGACATTTTCAGCTGGCAGAACTCTGATCACTGTTGATCCTTACTCCTCAATCGAGCTCCTTTCTTCTGTTGTATCTGAAACCCACCCTGCACCTGTCTTTGACTTGCTCCTTTTCCCTCAGAAACAAATTCCATTCCAGCTTGGCCACAGGGCTCAGGATAATTCATGGGAACTCCCCTGAGACTCCAAGAAACAAATGCCTGCATTTATAGCAAAGGTTCAACTCAATTTACTCCATATTAAATCCATTCCTCAAAGAGAAATCCAAACTAAAGCACTGGGCTCTGAGGGGTGTGGGGAGGGCCAGGAGCTGATCCTGATTCCCTGATTTTCTGTAGCTGGATGGAGCTCTTTCATTCCCCAGTTTCATTCTGCTACCCTGGGAGTAAAGGCCCTGGGGATTCTGATAACGAGGCACCAGCTCTCCTGTCTCAGGGATCCAGGCAAGTTGTGTTTTATCACCTTGTTCCTCTCTGACACCAAATTTCCTCCTCAGAGAAGACATGAACTCCATCTCCTGCAATTCCCTGTGCTCCCTTCCCTGGCTGCTGCAGAGCCTTCCTGCCTTTGAGGCTCCAGCCAGAGCCCTTAATTTGACAAGGGCTGTGGGGGCTGATGGAGCTGATGCCGGATTTAGCCCTTCCAGGGCTGCTGCCAGAGCCAGGGCTGGGAGTGAGGGTCCTTTTCCAGCTGTACCTTGGAGCTGCTGAAATCCAGCAGCCAGGCAGGGCTTCCTTGTCTCCCATGATCCATTATTTCCCTGGAAGGTGAGAATCCCTGGCTGCAGCCTGTGCCTGTTCCCATTCCCTGGTGGTTTTTCCCTCCAGCAACAGCTCCTGCAGAGACTCCAGCTCCAGAGCCACCTTCCTGCTGCCAGGGCAGCCCTGGGGGTGACATGGGGTGACCCTGGCGCAGGCAGGGACACCTCCCCTTGCTGGTACTGCAGACATCCTGGCTCTGCAGGACAGGGTGCCCCCCACTGCTGAGGGATGAGGGATGAGGGACAGTGGAGGATGGATGATGATGGAGGATGGATGATGATGGACAGTGGAGGATGGATGGTGATGGACAGTGGAGGATGGATGGTGATGGACAGTGGAGGATGGATGGTGAGGGACAGTGGAGGATGGATGGTGATGGACAGTGGAGGATGGATGGTGAGGGACAGTGGAGGATGGATGGTGATGGACAGAGGAGGATGGATGGTGATGGACAGTGGAGGATGGATGATGATGGACAGTGGAGGATGGATAACGATGGACAGTGGAGGATGGATAACGATGGACAGTGGAGGATGGATGGTGATGGACAGTGGGGGATGGATGGTGGATGAGCTGTGCTGCCTGATGATGGCTCAGGACAGCAGGAGCAGCTCCAACATCACACCATGAATGAGGAGAAGCACCAAAGTCTTCCCAAATGTGAGGAGCTTTGTGCAGAGGATCCCAAAGATCCCCTGCTGGCCCCGGACCCTGCTGAGCTGGACAGGCTGGTGCCCGCCTGGCACCCTGCAGCTGCCAGGGCCTGCCCTGACACACTGCTGCTGCTGCTGCTGCTGCTGCTGCTGTGGATTAATGAGCTTTTCCAGGGAATCACAGCACGGCTGGGGGCTGATGGCCCTGGCACTGCCCTCCTTGGGATCCTGTTCCCAGGCAGTCCCTCCACGTTTGGGATGTGCAGCCCCCTCAGCCTGGGCCATGGCACAGCTGGGCTGCCCGGGGTTTTGGGATGTGTGAGGCTCCCTGGGATCCTTCCAGCTGGGATTATCCCCTGGATTTCCCTCTGAAGGGTGCTCGTTGAACCCCCAATAGCACAGAAAAGGAGAAGGAGCTGTTAAATATGAATATTAATATGTAGAGCATTATTTCTTTATTAAATGCTCATTCTGGGAAGCTCTGCTCCACTGATGGGTGAGCCGGGGAGGGAATTCCACATGGGCAGGTGGTGATGGGAAAAGAAGGAATGGGAATGGGTTTGAGCTAAAACGAGGTTGGAGATTAGGAAGGAATTGTTCCCTGGGAGGGTGGGCAGGCCCTGGCACAGAGTGCCCAGAGCAGCTGTGGCTGCCCCTGGATCCCTGGCAGTGCCCAAGGCCAGGTTGGACATTGGGGCTGGGAGCAGCCTGGGGCAGTGGGAGGTGTCCCTGCCATGGCAGGGGTGGCTCTGGGTGGGATTTGAGGTCCATCCCAACCCAACCATTCCATGACTCCTCTGAGGTGCTCTGGTGCCCCTCTGGACTCCCAAGTCCCCTCTTGGGGGGGGACCCAGCTGTTCCCAGTGCCTGCAGCACCCTCCCCAGGGTGTGTAACCATCCATGGGATGGGGACAAATCCTTATCCCATCCTTTGTACTCCCCCATTTCCCTGGAGTGCTGCCCAGGCTCCCACAAACCCCATTTATCTCCATCCCTCCCTGTCATTTTGGGACTCAGAGATACATTCCCAGTCCTCCCGCTCCCCCCGTTCTGACTCCCAGTTGATGTTTGTCTCCGAGGTGGTGCTCACACCAATCCAAACCCTCCCAAGTCAGTTTGCAAACATCGCTGGCAGCCCTTAATGACCTGCTAAAAATACCGGCAATGATTCATCTCCCGTTCTATGGAAATGGGAATTATTTGCTCTTGGCAGCTCCTGGCCCTGGGCTGGGCTGCTGGAGAAGTCAAGAATGAGGAGATCGGGGAATATTGAAGGGATTTTTCTTCTGTTTCAGGGGAATGAAAACGTTTCCTGCAAGCCCAGGTGGGTTTTCTGTGGCCATGGGGGATCCCTGGGGAGGTCTCAGGGCCTCTCGAAGCTTTGCTGTCCCAAATTTGGACAGGGCCGTGCGATTTTATCAAAGTCATTTTTAGGCAGAAGTGTTGAAACAGCAATAATTTTAACCAGGGATATTCCAAACAGTGTTTTTGAGAGCCCTACAAAGGCTCAATATCCTCTAATCTTTTAATAGGAGCTCTTAAATGCCCTAATAAGAAAATAAGGGCTGTTGTAATCGCTTCTTTTTAATTGAAATAATCCCATTGGATTTATTAAAGTGATTTGGGGTTTAATTCCAAACCTCCCCAGCCCTGTAAGATGTTTATTGGGAAGGTTTCCCAAGCCCTGCCACACAATGAGGTACAAAACACCTCAAATCCTGCACTTTCCCAGCTCTCCTGGGGCAGATCAGAGTCCCCAGATCCACGGGATCCCAAGCAGAGCTGTAAAACTTCTGTGGGGCTGTGATTTTTTTGGGAATTATTTGGCAGCTTCTGGCTGGAAATACATCGACTTTGAGAAATCTGCAGCAGTTTGTGAATGTCCACTTAACGAAAAATCCAATTATTCTCCTCAAATAACCAATTCACTCCTGGAATTTCATCTTCTCTGCAGGGGATCCCTGGCAGGGATCCATCCCGGGATTTGGGTCTGGGGACTCCAGGACTGCAGCAACGTGGATCCAAAAACCCACGGAGCAAGGAGTCACAGTCATCTACTTTTTCCTCGCTGGTTATTTTTATAGTTTCAATCCAAGAGTGCCTGGGGTTGGGAGGGTTAGGGAGAAGGTGCCGAGTTTGCAGGGGAGCTGGGGGAGCTGGGGGTCTCTCCCGCAGTTCCTACAGCCAGGAGCTGCTCCAGTGAATGAAACAGGGCTGGAAGAGCAGCCAAGAGCAAACATCCCTTTGAAGCCCTGTTTATTGAAATGTGCTTTTATCGCCGTGCTGAGGAAGGAGAAAGTGGCAGTGTTTAAATGGGGAAGGAAAATATTTACGTAGCTGCAGAACTTCCCCGAGTCTGCTCGCAGCGCTTGGCAGGAGTTTCCTGCAGAATCTGGCACCTTCCCTGATCCCAGAGCGGCACTTTGGGCTCTCCGTGGGCCACACACGCACTAGGGGCAGAGCGGCGGCACCGGCACCGGCACCGGCACCCAGCCCCTCGTCCCTCCCGCTCCGAGCATCCCTCCGGATCCCCGGGACACCGGCGGGGGGGAACGGCATAAATCCCCCGTGGAAATCGGGTTCTGGGTCTTATTCCCGACAGGATGGAGGTGGTTGGGAAAAGAGCCATGGGATGAGTGCGGAGGCGTGGAAGGAGCTGGTGGAGTTCGGGGTCTGTGGATTTAATCAGGGAAGGGAAGGGAAGGGAAGGGAAGGGAAGGGAAGGGAAGGGAAGGGAAGGGAAGGGAAGGGAAGGGAAGGGAAGGGAAGGGAAGGGAAGGGAAGGGAAGGGAAGGGAAGGGAAGGGAAGGGAAGGGAAGGGAAGGGAAGGGAAGGGAAGGGAAGGGAAGGGAAGGGAAGGGAAGGGAAGGGAAGGGAAGGGAAGGGAAGGGAAGGGAAGGGAAGGGAAGGGAAGGGAAGGGAAGGGAAGGGAAGGGAAGGGAAGGGAAGGGAAGGGAAGGGAAGGGAAGGGAAGGGAAGGGAAGGGAAGGGAAGGGAAGGGAAGGGAAGGGAAGGGAAGGGAAGGGAAGGGAAGGGAAGGGAAGGGAAGGGAAGGGAAGGGAAGGGAAGGGAAGGGAAGGGAAGGGAAGGGAAGGGAAGGGAAGGGAAGGGAAGGGAAGGGAAGGGAAGGGAAGGGAAGGGAAGGGAAGGGAAGGGAAGGGAAGGGAAGGGAAGGGAAGGGAAGGGAAGGGAAGGGAAGGGAAGGGAAGGGAAGGGAAGGGAAGGGAAGGGATGGCAGAGGTTTGGCAGTGCTGCAGCCGGGGCTCCATGCTCCTGGGGAGCTCCTGAGGAGGATCCAAAGGATCTGCAGCAGGAGTGGGCAGCCATGGGTCCGGGATCCCGGCTCCAATCCCGGTCCCGAGGGAGCGTTGTACCAGGGTAGTGTGGCCGAGCGGTCTAAGGCGCTGGATTAAGGCTCCAGTCCCTGCGGGGGCGTGGGTTCGAATCCCACCGCTGCCAGCTCTGTTTTAGCCCCTCAGGCACCTGGCCAAGGTTTTCAAGTGACCTTTAGAACCTCAGAGTCGGACAGGGTTACATAGGATATCGGGNCTGAGGAAGGAGAAAGTGGCAGTGTTTAAATGGGGAAGGAAAATATTTACGTAGCTGCAGAACTTCCCCGAGTCTGCTCGCAGCGCTTGGCAGGAGTTTCCTGCAGAATCTGGCACCTTCCCTGATCCCAGAGCGGCTCTTTGGGCTCTCCGTGGGCCACACACGCACTAGGGGCAGAGCGGCGGCACCGGCACCGGCACCGGCACCCAGCCCCTCGTCCCTCCCGCTCCGAGCATCCCTCCGGATCCCCGGGACACCGGCGGGGGGGAACGGCATAAATCCCCCGTGGAAATCGGGTTCTGGGTCTTATTCCCGACAGGATGGAGGTGGTTGGGAAAAGAGCCATGGGATGAGTGCGGAGGCGTGGAAGGAGCTGGTGGAGTTCGGGGTCTGTGGATTTNCTCCTGAGGAGGATCCAAAGGATCTGCAGCAGGAGTGGGCAGCCATGGGTCCGGGATCCCGGCTCCAATCCCGGTCCCGAGGGAGCGTTGTACCAGGGTAGTGTGGCCGAGCGGTCTAAGGCGCTGGATTAAGGCTCCAGTCCCTGCGGGGGCGTGGGTTCGAATCCCACCGCTGCCAGCTCTGTTTTAGCCCCTCAGGCACCTGGCCAAGGTTTTCAAGTGACCTTTAGAACCTCAGAGTCGGACAGGGTTACATAGGATATCGGGGAGGAAGGAATTCCTGTCCGAGAGTGCCCAGAGAAGCCGTGGCTGCCCCTGGATTTGGAGCAGTCCCGGACAGTGGGAAGGGCTTAGTACTGGATTAACTTTGAGGTCCCTCCCGACCCAAACGAAATCATTTTGAAGTGAGGTTGTCCCACGTGTGCCCCACTGGTTAAGGGGGGCTGGGGAACAGCGTTAAATCACCTAAAAAGGTTTGCAGGGCTAAGGTGAGAGCTGCCAGTGCTGACCGAGCTGTTTCTGTGCTAAAACAGGAATTTAGCGGCCAGGATGTGGTGGGAGGGGGCAGAGGTGAAGAAAAGCAGCGTGGCCTTAAAACCATGGGGTCATGGCAAGGAAAGATTCATCCTGTGGTTTGGGGAGGAGGAGGAGAGAACACATCTTACACCAGCGGGGCTGGGGAGTTTCCCTTGCATCGTCCGCACAGGCTCTGCACACCAAAGGAGATAATCTGTAATTTACAGAATGGTTTGGGGAGGAAGGGACCTCAAAGATCATCTTGTTCTTTAGGGTCCTTCCCAGCCCACACCATTCTATGATTTTATGACATTTTATGACATTTCGAATCATTTGCTGCAGGATCCAAAACAGAAGGGGAATTTTGTTCTGAGTAACGAGGATTCTGTTGCACTTGTTGCTATTGCTGCAGCCAAAATCTGGGGTGATTCTGCTCCCAAGCCGTTCCCTGACCTCGGCGGCTGCTCCTTCTCCCGGCCCGGGAGAGCTTCCCTCTGCGGAGCCGGGCCGTGGGCGCGCATCCCCCGAGCCCGGTGTGGCTCTGTGCCCCCAGCCCGGGGTGGCACTGCCCTGCAGCTCCTGCCGAGCCCTTCGTGCTCCCGGGACAGCACCCCGGGAACCCCGCAATCCCGGGTTTCCTTCTCGGTGAGCACAGAGCCCTTTGCAGCCCTCAACAAACCGAATCCCTGACTTTTGGCATGCTAATGAGCGCCTCGTTAATGAGCCATCCTCCTTGCTAATGACCCCTCCCCCTCGTTAATGAGCCGTCCCCCGTTAATGAGGCCCCCCCGTTAATGAGCCATCCCCGTTAATGAGCCCCTGCCCGTTAATGAGCCCCTCCCCGTTAATGAGCCATCCCCGTTAATGACCCCCTGCCCGTTAATGAGCCATCCCCGTTAATGAGCCCCTCCCCGTTAATGAGCCCCTGCCCGTTAACGCCGGCGCAGGGGGAGCTGCCCCACCAGGGCCGGGGTCACCCCAGGGTCCCCAGGGGCTCCTCCCGCCAGGGTCGGAGGTGTGGGAAGGCACGAGGAGGATGAGCTTTATCCAGGCTGTTCCCTGTGATTCCCTCCTTGCCTGAGGCCCCCAGGTCGGTGTTATTCCCCAAGAGCTGTCCCTGCCGGCAGCCTGTCCCCCCCGCTCCCGGAGCACCGCGGGCAGAGGAGCTGATCCAGCCCTCCCTGCCCCGGGACCTTCCTTATCCCCATCCTTCCCGCATTCCTGAACTGGAAGAAAACGCTGTTCCTTCTTTCCGGACTCGCTGGAAAGCGAGAAGCTCCTTTTCAGCACAGCTCGCAGAAAATATGAAATATCGGCACTAATGAGATCAGCCTGGCTCAGGGCAATATTAATATTAATTGGATTAGGTCGAATTTCAGAGGAAACCATGTTTAACTTAATGCCTGTAATAAATGAGGAGGAAGGGACGGAACTTTTCCTCCTTGATTAAAAAAAGCCAGAGCAGGACATAAATAACATTTGAGAGCTGCCATGGCGGGGGGGACCGCGGGGACCTGCCCAGGACCTTTGGGGGGTCCCAAACCATCCCTGACTCCGTGACAAACCTCCCCACGCGTGGCCAGCAGGAAAGTGTCACCACCACGGCGCTGGGATCCGGCAGGAACTGTGCTCGCTAGCTTAGCAGTGGATTTTATTTACCTTAGAGGCACTTCTGAAAGGGAAAACTTTTTAATTTCGCTGGAGAAAAGTGTCCTTTGGGTTTTGTAGGCCAGGTCGAGTCTGCGGTCTGAACAGAGAGACTGAATCGCCCCAAAACACACGCGTAGGGCCAGAGCTAACGAGGCCATCATCGCGTCCTGCTCAATGCCATTGTCATCCCATAATAGTGCACACAGGATGTTCCTGCTGCTCCCCGGGCAGATTGGCGACAGGAGAATGACTGAACTCCGCTTTTCTGCATCTTTTCTCTGTCAGAAACCTCCGGGGTAATTAATGCAGATGTCACTGGAGCACCCCGGGCCGTGGGAGGTGTCCCTGCCCATGGCAGGGGTGGCACCGGATGGGATTTAAGGTCTCTCCCAACCCAAACCATTCCATGGTTCCATGATTGAGGTCAAACCCGAGAGTTGTTTGTAATCCCATGTAATCCCAAACTGCTCCTTGTGATCCCAAACTGCTCACTGTGATCCCCAACTGCTCCCTGTGATCCCAAACTGCTCCCTGTGATCCCAAACTGCCCCTGTGATCCCAAGCTGCCCCTGTGATCCCAAACTGCTCCTGTGATCCCCAAACTGCTCCCTGTGATCCCAAACTGCTCCATGTGATCCCAAACTGCTCCTGTGATCCCAAACTGCTCACTGTGGTCCCAAACTGCCCCATGGTGTCCCTGCTCTGCTGAGGGTCCCCAAAGGTCACAGGAGGGGTTTTAGGGTCTTAGTGCTGTTTGCAGCTGGAACTGCTCCCTGTGTGGGATCAGGCTGGGATCAGGGTGGGATCAGGATGGGATCAGGCTGGGATCTGCTCCCTGTGTGGGATCAGGCTGGGATCTGCTCCCTGTGTGGGATCAGGGTGGGATCAGGCTGGGTTCTGCTCCCTGTGTGGGATCAGGCTGGGATCTGCTCCCTGTGTGGGATCAGGCTGGGATCAGCTCTCCTGCCACCACCGCTGGACATTCCTGGAGTGTCCCACACGGTGCCACTGTGCCCCCACCCCTGTGCTGGGACAGGGAGTTTCCATGACCCTTCTCCCAGGATTCCTGAGCTGGAAAGCCCAAATGTGATGAGATTTTGGATGCCATGATCTGCTCTTGCCAGGCCTTGTTTGGGAACAGGAGAGATGTTGGAATGACACTCCCGATAACGAAATCCATGGGAATGCAGACAGCCCTGGAGCCAACCCCCAGGAGCAGCCTGTGGCTCCTGTACCTTCCCTTGCTGCTGCGCTGGAAAGTCCTCTGCTTTCCAACACAGGCTCCTGCTTTTGAAGGATCCTGAAGACCAGGAGAAGGATAAAGATATGGAATGAGGGGAGAGACATTCCTGCCGTGCCCAGAATGCTTCCTGTGCTCCTCCTGCAAGAGGCCACGTGCATATCCTGCAGACATTCCTGTTTTCCACGGAGCAATAATGGATATTTATGGGCTGCCCACTTGTGCTCACGTCTCCCAGCTGGGATGACGCCGTTCATTCGGGACAGAGTGTGCCCCAAACCCGGGGGAAGCGCTCAGGAATTCCGGGGGCTGACGCAGCAAAGCCGTGAATTAAACCCCACCTTGGATAGGCCTGGCTCAGTGGGAGAGATTAAAGGATGAGGTTTGGGGGTGTTGTCCTGCTCGGGGTCCTCCAGACCCAGACCCAATCACGTAACCACTGCAGAACATCCCAGTCCCTGGCAGCAGCAGGGTCCTGCTGGGACTCTGGGAATGATCCCTGAGCCCCCCCTGGGCACCCCACCCGGAGCTGGGCTTGGCACTGGGCTGGGAAAAGGCCCTGAGCAGCCTGGGGGATGCAGAGCTATGGCTGAGGCTGTTTTATCACAGGACCATGGACTGTCCTGATGGAAGGGACCCACAGGGGCCATGGATCTAACTCCTGCCCTGCATGGACACCCCCAACCCCCCCCGTGCCTGGGAGTGTTTTATGTTTGTGTTTTATGTTGTGTTTTTCTCTGTTTTCCATCCCCCACTGCACCTCCCCTCCACAGGAAAGAATTTCCTCTACCCTGAATTCCTGCTGTTCCTCTGCTCCAAGGAGCTGTTATTCGTCAAATTCCCTGCCTAAAGAGCTGCTCCACCTCTCTAATTTATATCATTTCCATTCCCTTGAAAAGCACTCCTTAAATCCCATCCCATCCCAGCCCTGCCATGGCAGGGACACCTCTCACTGTCCCAGGCTGCTCCCAGCCCCAGTGTCCAGCCTGGCCTTGGGCACTGCCAGGGATCCAGGGGCAGCCACAGCTGCTCTGGGAATTCCATCCCAGCCCCTGCCCTCCCTCCCAGGGAACAATTCCTGCCCAATCTCCCACCCATCCCTGCCCTCTGGCACTGGGATCCATTCCCTGTGTCCTGTCCCTCCATGCCTTGCCCCCAGTCCCTCTCCAGCTCTCCTGGAGCTCCTTCAGGCCCTGCCAGGAGCTCTGAGCTCTCCCTGGATCCTTCTCCTCTCCAGGTGAGCACCCCCAGCTCTCCCAGCCTGGCTCCAGAGTCTCCTCTGGACTGGCTTTGGTTTTTTTTTTTTTTAATTAAAACATCCATAAAGCACTTGCAGCAATGAACCTTCCACTTCAGGGGATTCATTTTATCAATATTGAGTAAATATTGGCACCTCCAGGGCCGCGTTTGTTTAACAGACAGAACAGGAGCCATGGGCGTGGCCCAGGAGCCTCATTAAGGGTGATCCTCATTACACGTGATCCTCATTACACGTGATCCTCATTAAGGGTGATCCTCATCACAGGTGATCTCATTAAGGATGATATTCATCACAGGTGATTCTCATTAAGGATGATCCTCATCACAGGATTCTCATTAAGGATGATATTCATCACAGGTGATCTCATTAAGGATGATCCTCATCACAGGTGATCTCATTAAGGATGATCCTCATCACAGGTGATCTCATTAAGGATGATATTCATCACAGGTGATTCTCATTAAGGGTGATCCTCATCACAGGTGATCTCATTAAGGGTGATCCTCATCACAGGTGATTCTCATTAAGGATGATCCTCATCACAGGGATCCTCGTTTCTGTTAATGAGGAGCACAGGGTGAGTGGTTTTGGGGGTGGGCGTGTCCCGGGGGTCTCGGGGGTCCGGACACCCCTGGGAGCAGCACTAGCCCCCGGCAGGGCTGCCCCTGCCCCTCTGTGCCCCCCCAGTGCCAGGAACCTCTGGGATCCATGCCTTGGCTCCCTCTCCCAGCTCCCTCCCTGCCACACCGCAGCCCGAGCCCTTTTAAATCGCTCCTTGAACCAAAGCCCGCACAGCCGCTAATTAACGAGGTGATTAACGCCCGGCACCCTCCGCCTGGGTGGGCAGCGATGTTTGTCCCCCTGGGAGCGGGGCTGGACCGACCACGGCTGTCCCTGAGCAGGACAAGCTCCTCCTGCCCTCACATCCCTCACGTCCCCGGGGTGTGCCCGCAGTAAATCACAGCAGCACCCAGGTTCGGGGCGGGTTTTCGGTAAATCCCTGCTTTTGGGGTCCCTCTGCGCTCCCAGAGCTCTCTGCTTTTCCATGGCACAGAGCCATCCATCCTCCCGGGCACTTCAGCCTGGCACGGGCAGCCCTGCCCAGGTCTGGCAGGGATCCCATGTGCCTGGGAATAATTGTGCCCAGGCGGCAGCAGCAACACCCCTCGTTCGGAACAGGAGGGGCTTGTGGCTGCTAATGGGGGCAAATCGAATTTGGGGTTTCCAGATGATATCCAGCTTGGAGAATCGCCAGGAATTCACGCACTGCTGGTGGTCTGGGGGCACCCAGGGACATGGAGTTGGTGCTAGAAACAGATGAGGGCATAAAAAAAATTAAAAAAATATATATATCTCAAAAATATGTGTATGACAAAAGAAAATAAACAATCTGTTGCTCTTTATAAATGAGAGAAGAGCATCGGCCTGGAATATTTTCCCATAATTTTCATCCTGAATTACATCGGACACAGGTGAATCCAGGAAAACCTTCCTGGGTAAGGGAGAGCTCAAACACCGGGAGCAGCCAGAGCCGAGCTGAGGGCTCCTGGTGCTGCTGCTTTTGAAGAGGTGAAAGAGAAATAATTCACCTTCAGGAGGGGTGGGGAGGATGTGGCACAGCTGGAGCTGGCTCTGGAGTGAGGTGGGAGAGGAATACCCAAGTGTGGGGTGCGTTAAATGCCCTTCCAAAGAGCCCCAGGACCCCCAGGGTAGCCCTTTGGTAGCCCTTTGGTCGCCCTTTGGTAGCCCTTTGGTAGCCCTGGGCGCTGCCTTCCCTGACCCCCCAGGGTAGATTTCCCTGGCTCCCTGTAGGCCTGGGAAGGAGCCAGGTCCCCATTCCAAACTGGAGAAGGTGTTCCAGGCTGGATGGGGCGGGGGCTGCTGGCCCAGGGCTGGAAGGGGCCAGAGCTCTGTCCCCTCGGCTCTGGAACAATCCCAGTGTTTGTGGGGAGCAGCCCCGGCCAGGGCACGAGGGACAACCCCAAATCCACAACCCCAAATCCACAACCCCAAATCCACTACCCCAAATTCACAACCCTAAATCCACAACCCCAAACCCACAATCCCAAATCCACAACCCTAAATCCACTACCCCAAATCCACTACCCCAAATCCACAACTCCAAATCCACAAGCCCAAACCCACAATCCCAAATCCAGGGGTGTGGAAGGGGAATCCTGCACACATCCCCGGAGCAGTGCCAGGAGTGGCAGTGCTGGGCATTCCCTGAGAGCTCAGCCCCAGCCCAGGGCATGTTTGTCCCTGGATCACTGCTGGGATTTCTGACACTTCCCAGGGCCAGGCTCAGCTCCCACTGAGAGCTGAGGACACGAGGAAAACTCTGCACCAGTGCCCATCCTTGGATTCCAGGCTGGAAAAGGTCCTGGGCACCCAGAGCTCCCTGTCTGGAGAGGGTTCTTGCCTCCCCAGGTCCTTTCCAACG
The DNA here is from genome assembly GCA_013400515.1 of Erpornis zantholeuca. NCBI lineage: Eukaryota > Metazoa > Chordata > Aves > Passeriformes > Timaliidae > Erpornis > Erpornis zantholeuca. The sequence continues at coordinate 37,792 of VZTN01013211.1, read as the reverse complement.
GGAAACAGCCTCAACACCCAGGATTTTAATTCTCCCTGGGGGTATCAACAACTCTTTCAAATCAATCCCCAGTTCTTGTTCCCCAAGGCATCTCCTGCAGGATTTATACTCCTCAGGATCCGGGCTCGGGCTGGAGATGGAACAGCTGATTCATTTAAAAAAATATATTAAAAAAAGAAAGTCCTTTACGTGTGTCCTCTAATAAAAGTCAAAGTTGTTTTGAAAGTTTCCCTCTGTGAAATGCAACCACAGAGAGAAGTGACACATGTTAACAAATCCCTGTCTTTTTTATCTGGAAAACTTGTGTGCATGGAAATTCCTTCTCCAGAGCCAGAGGTGCTTTTTCCCTGCTGGTCCATGGCAAAGGGAATTAATCTCTGGCTGTTTGGGAGCTGGAGAGGGATGGGGGTGAGCTCAGCCTTGGCTGGGGATGTCACCTCAGCTGGGGACACTGTGGGGATGCTGGGGGTGACCTGGACACCCCCAGGGCTGGGGCAGCCCCAGCTCCTCCGGGCCTGTCCTGGTGTTCCAGGCTCTCCAAGGAATCTCCTCACAGCAGCTCCCCAGGGCCCTGCCGTGGGCAGAAATGCTGTGTCCATCACCTGGGGCCAGTTCAGCCTTTTCCTGCCTGACAGGGACTTCCCAGAGCTGGTTCCATTCCCATTCCTCAGGGAAAGGAGCCTGGCCCAGGACGTGGCTCTGGAGCTCAGTGACCTCCCAGCCAAATTTTCTATCTAGTCCATGACACCAAGCTCAGCAAAACACATCTCCCTTCACTCCAAGGTTGGACTCGATGATCTTGGAAGTCTTTTCCAACCTTTCCAACCTTTCCCAGCCTCATTCCACAATCCCATGGTTCTACAAAGCCTCTTGTTCAGAGCAGTTTTGTGGGAGAATATTGCATTTCCTTTCAACACGTTCAGCTTTGACCTCTTGGCTCTCATGTGCTGAACCCCCAGGAAGGAGCTGGGAATGGAAAATCTGCTGGAAAATCTGTGCCTTGCTGGGGAAAATTGGCATGCAGACTCCAGAATAGGAAATGCTAAACAAACAGAATAATATAAATAAACTGTGAGGAGCCAGGAGGGCTCGTGTGCCACTGCCACCATGCCCTGCCCCTGGGGACATTCAGCTCCTCTCTGTCCCCTTCCTGCTGCAGCCAGGGCTTGCATTTGGAGCCAGACAGGCTCAGGGCAGGCGGGCACAAGGAATTGTGCCAGGAATTGGGGTGATTTCCCTTCCTGACCCCTCGGAGAGGGGTGGGGCTGGTGCTGCCTCAGCTCTGCTCCCTCCCGGGTGGGGACAGACAAGCCCGGGGGACCTGGGCTCTCCTGGTGTGACACGGGTGTCACCGGGGCTGGGGAGCCCTTGGGCTCTGTCCCTGTCCCTGCTGCTCCCAGCACTGTCCCAGGGGTGTCACTGGGGCTGGGGAGCCCTTGGGCTCTGCTCCTGTCCCTGCTGCTCCCAGCGCTGTCCCAGGGGTGTCACTGGGGCTGGGGAGCCCTTGGGCTCTGTCCCTGCTGCTCCCAGCGCTGTCCCAGGGGTGTCACTGGGGCTGGGGAGCCCTTGGGCTCTGTCCCTGCTGCTCCCAGCACTGTCCCAGCCCCGCGCTCAGCCGGGAGCAGCAGGAGCAGGAGCAGGGACAAGAACAGGAACAGGAGAAGGAGCAGGAGAAGGAGAAGGAGAAGGAGCAGGGGCAGGAGCAGGGGCAGGAAGAGGAAGAGGAAGAGGAAGAGGAAGAGGAAGAGGAAGAGGAAGAGGAAGAGGAAGAGGAAGAGGAAGAGGAAGAGGAAGAGGAAGAGGAAGAGGAAGAGGAAGAGGAAGAGGAAGAGGAAGAGGAAGAGGAAGAGGAAGAGGAAGAGGAAGAGGAAGAGGAAGAGGAAGAGGAAGAGGAAGAGGAAGAGGAAGAGGAAGAGGAAGAGGAAGAGGAAGAGGAAGAGGAAGAGGAAGAGGAAGAGGAAGAGGAGCAGGGACAGGGACAGGAACAGGAACAGGAACAAGAACAGGACAGTGCCCTGGGCACGGGGACATGGCCCTGTCCCCCCCTGGCACCCCGGGGCTTTCCCTGGGCTGGCTCCTGGCACCTGAGCTCCAAAGGTGCCAGAGAGAGCTCCTGGCTCCGAGATCTGTCACCCCCCAGGCCAGGAGTGTCCCCTGCTCTGTGACACCCAGGCCACTCCGTGCTCAGGGAGCTGGGGCTCCCGGACCCCTGGGATGTCACATTTTGTGTATCTCGGCAGCATCTCCAGGAGAACAAAACCTGGCTCCCTACCGGAAGAAAAACTTGCATTTTCTTTTCTTTTTTTTTTTAGATTTAATTTATTTTAAACAACTTCCTCCGCTGGTTTCCATCCCCAGGGCTGCACACAGATCCTGCTGAACCAGAGGCTCTGCTGTTGATTCACAGAGACAAAAACAATGTCCTGGTGTTGAAACCCACGCTGAATGTCCCCAGAATGCAGCTCTGAAAGCACTCCCGTGCCAGCAGCTCCTCTCGTCGCCTCCTCCCTCCTGCAGCTTGCAAAACTCGAAGGAGCAACCTTTGAGGAATGAACAGGAGGAATAAACTGCATGGGACAGCTCAGGTTACTGGGCTAAATCAGGATTTAAATCAGGCCATGGCCCAGAGGAGTGAGGTGGGAAGGTGCAGGAGATGTTCCTGGGGACACTCTTGGTGGAGATCAACATTAATGTGATTTTTGGCTGATTTTCAGGCGCAGATGCTGGGTCAGGATGGACATCTGCCCACCCAGCACATCCCTGTGGCTGAGGGACTTTGGGAGATCAACTCACCCTGAAAATTGTCCTTTGGCAGCCTGGGGGGACAGGGCCAGGGTCACGTCTGTGACATGGGGGGAAGTGAAGGGGAGGAAAGGAGGCCCTGGCACAGAGACAGAGGAGAAGGAGAAGGAGAAGGAGAAGGAGAAGGAGAAGGAGAAGGAGAAGGAGAAGGAGAAGGAGAAGGAGAAGGAGAAGGAGAAGGAGAAGGAGAAGGAGCAGGGGCTGTGGCTGCCCCTGGACCCCTGGCAGTGCCCAAGGCCAGGCTGGAGCAGCCTGGGACAGTGGGAGGTGTCCCTGCCATGGGATGAGATGATTTTGAGGTCCCTCCCAACCCACACCAGTCTGGGATTCTGTCTCTGGGTAATTCCCTCTTCCTGAAAATGGCCAAATCTTCCACCAGCTTTGCTGCTTCAGCTCCACTTTCCCCCCCCGGCCCCTTCCCACTGGAACTGGAGGCACCTCCTGCCTCTGGACCCTGCCGGACATCAGGATGGCCTCACTCCTGTGCAGGGACTGAGCCAGACGGAAATAAAGGAGCTTAAAAAAAGGAAAACGCCGATTAGAGGCAAAGAAAGCCCCGAGGAGAGAAGATGGGGGAGAAATCGGATGGGGTTATCCAGGTGGAAACCCCGAGCTGGTGTCTGTGAGGCAGGGGAGAGCTCTGCCGTGCCCCGATGTTCGCAGCCACGGCAGCGGCTGGTGCCGAGTGATCGATAAATAAATAAATGAGAACAAACAAACGGGAACGAAGGGAGGATGTGGGGGAGCCGCGCCTGCTCCTGCCCTCCCCAGGTTCAAGTGCCGCCGTGCGGGGAAACAAACTGCGGAAATCTCAGCTGCAGGGAGCTGGAATTGGCTCCATCCGCTCGTTTTCCATCCCCGCCGGAGCTGCCGGGGTGGAGGTCAGGCTGGCACCTCTCAGCAGCTGCGGTTAGGGCATTCAGCACCTCCGGTTGTGAGAGCAGAGCAGCAGCACTCCCCAGGCACCACCAGGGCTGCCTGAGCCCAGCGGGGCAGGAGCTTTCACTTCGGAGGGGAGGAAGTGGTTTGAGGGTTGGTTTTTCAAAGAACTGTGGCTACTCCGAACGAGGGAAGCTGTGCAGTTCGGGAGCACTCTGAGTCAGGGCTTTTAGCGAGAAAAAAAGAGGAGTTTAAAGGATAAGTGCTGGTTTTTGTCAATGACAGGCGAGCCACGTGCATCTCTGCTGGGAAAGCAAAACCAACCTCCACCCTTGATCTATTTTGGGGTGTGGGTTGGAGGAACCCCAAAGGTCACATCCAAGCCAAGCTCTTCTGTGGTTCTACAGTCCTGAGCAAGGTCTAAAGAAAAGCCTGACAGACAGACAGAACACTGCTCTGTTTGGGGTTTTTTGAGGATGCTGCTGTTCATGCTTTGGTTTAACAATCCAGCCTGGGAGAAAGCAGCAGAGCTGGAGCCAAGGGGAACCACAGAACCACAGAATATCCTGAGCTGGAAAGGATCCCCAGGGATCAGCCCAGTCCTCAGTCTTCACTGGGAAGTGTGGAAATGCACAGATGTGGTTGCAAATGAAATCCAAATCAGAGCAGGAGTGGGGCCCTGGCCCTCGCTGCTCCCTTGGTGACAAGGTGGGGATTGCTCAGAGCTTGGATCCTCTTGGAGAGCTTTTCCAGCCTTATTAATCCTGTGAATTAGCAGGTGCTCCCTTCCTCGTGGCTTGTTCTAGACAGGGTGATTTCTGTCCTGTTCCCCATCTGAGCCCTCACTGGAGGATCTTTGGGAGGAATTGGGAGCTGAATTCCTGCTGGGAGGGCACAAAGGCACCCACGGGGGCACCGGAGCCTAGGCTCATTTCCCCTTTCTCTTCTTGCCCAGCTTTAGAGCCAGAGCAGGAGGGGCAGTGGCTTTGGGCTCGGGAAGTGCTGGGCTGGGCTTGGGAAGAGCTGGGCTGGGCTCACCCAGCAGCTCTGGCCCTGACAGAGGTGTGGGCTCAGCCTGCCCAGCTGCCCTCACACCCCCGAGGGCTGAGGGGTCTGAGGGGTCTGAGAGTGTCTGTGGGATCTGAGAGTGTCTGTGGGGTCCCAGGGTATCTGTGGGGTCTGAGGGTGTCTGTGGGATTTGTGGGGTCTGTGGGGTCTGAGAGTGTCTGTGGTGTCTGTGGGTTCTGTGGGTTCTGAGGGGTCTGTGGGGTCTCAGGGTGTCTGTGGGGTCTCAGGGTGTCCATGGGGTCTGAGGGTGTCTGTGGGTTCTGTGGGGTCTGAGGGTGTCTGTGGTGTCTGTGGGGTCTCAGGGTGTCTGTGGGGTCTCAGGGTGTCCATGGGGTCTGTGGGGTCTGTGGGGTCTCAGGGGGTCTGTGGGGTGTCAGGGTGTCCATGGGGTTGGTCCCCACACGGGGCTGACCCCGAGGAGCAGAGGAGCAGCTCGTGCTCCCCTGGTGCCCAGAGGGACACTCCAAGCCCAGGCTCAGCCCTCGGGAGAGGTGCAGGGCAGCCGAGGAGCGAGGAGCTGAGAGCAGCTCCGGGCAGATCTGGGTGCTGGGGGATTGTTCCCAGGCAGGGTCATGGCTCAGGGTCTGCTCTGCTGCTCTGATTAATGCAGGGCTTCATTAAGGCCATCAGAGCTCCTGCAGAGGCTGTTTGGTTCTGCCCCCACAGGAAATGAATTGATGTGTTTGGTAAAATACGCTGCAGTTAATGTTTAATGCCATGGTCGAAAGGGAAAATGGAAACAAAAATAAATTACCTTTCTTTGGTGCTTACAACAGTTTAATTTCACTCTGCAAACACTTAGAATAAAAGAAACACCTTTCAGACTCCAGACTTTGGAATTATTAATGTCTTTATGGGGTAAATGTGCTGTTTGTGCTCTCCCAGGCTGCAGACATCAGCCAATGGAATAACCCAGCGGAGCAGGGGCTGAATTTCCCTGAATCACCCTTCCTGTTGGGAAATGGGAAACATTCCAAGCCCTTTCCCCTCCATGGGCACCTGCCCTGTCTCCCAGAGCCTGTGGGGTCCCATGGGTGAGTCCCAGTGCCCATCCCAGTGCCTGTCCCAGTGCCCATCCCAGTGCCCATCCCAGTGCCCATCCCAGTGCCCATCCCAGCTCAGGGGGTGACTGGGACATTGCTCCAGGCTGGAGCTCTGAGCACTGCCCAGGACAGGCTCCAGCCCTCGGGAGCAGCAGCTGTTCCCAAATGCTCCAGTCCAGCAATCCCTGGGCAAAAGTCTTCATGGAAAGGTCAGGAGAACAATGGACAGACATAAAATGTCATTGATAGGTCAAGCCCCACAAAATCCAGGGGACACTCGGATCCAGCACAGAAACCAAACCCAAATGGAAACCAAACCCAACTGGAAACCCAACCCAGCATGGAAACCAAACCCAACTGGAGACTAAATCCAGCACAGAAATCAAATCCAACATGGAAACCAAACCCAACTGGGAACTAAATCCAGCCTGGGAACCAAAGCCAACTGGAAACTAAACTCAACAGGAAATTAAATCCAGCATGGAAACCAAATCCAGGTGGAAACCAAACCCAATTGGGAACCAAACCCAACATGGAAACCAAACCCAACATGGAAACCAAACCCAACTGGAAACCAAACCCAACTGGAAACTAAACCCAGCCTGGAAACCAAACCCAGGTGGAAACCAAACCCAATTGGGAACCAAACCCAACTGGAAACCAAACCCAACATGGAAACCAAACCCAACATGGAAACCAAACCCAACTGGAGACCAAACCCAACTAGAAACTAAATCCAGCCTGGAAACCAAACCCAACTGGAAACCAAACCCAACTGGAAACCAAATCCAGCATGGAAACCAAACCCAGCACAGAAATCAAATCCAACTGGGANGAGAACAATGGACAGACATAAAATGTCATTGATAGGTCAAGCCCCACAAAATCCAGGGGACACTCGGATCCAGCACAGAAACCAAACCCAAATGGAAACCAAACCCAACTGGAAACCCAACCCAGCATGGAAACCAAACCCAACTGGAGACTAAATCCAGCACAGAAATCAAATCCAACATGGAAACCAAACCCAACTGGGAACCAAACCCAGCACAGAGGATGGGAAGAGGTACTGGAGGAGGCTCCTGCATTCCACGTGGGCAGGCGCCGAAGGCAAAGGCTGGAGTGGCCTTTGCCATGACTCACCATGATGTCACCATGACGTCACCGTGACATCACCATGACGTCACCGTGCCATCCCTGTGATTCACCCTCTGCCATGGAATGTCTGGGCCAGCCCTCGGCTCCCCTGGAAAATGCCCCCCCAGGGCTCAGCATTTCTTCTTCTCCGAAGAATCAGTGAGTGTAAAACGAAACCTGGAACTGAAAGCAGGCTTGGACATGGGACAGTGCTGTGAGAGAAGCAGATTTTCTGCTTTTTTGTACTTTATGTTTATTTTTAAAGCTTTTCTCCTCCTTTTTTCAGCCTGTGCTCATCCTTCCTCTCCCCGGCTGAGCTCCACAGCTTCCCAAGGTCCTGACACGAGGAGCCAGCCCTGATTTGGTGCCTCTGGGCCTCAGCCAGGTCAGGCTCTTCCCAGGTACTCGAGCTGTGCTGACACTGAGCCTCTGGAGCTGTTTTGTGTCCTGGGTGGCTCTGGGTCCGTGGGATGCTGCAGCAGGGATGGAATTCTGCTGCCGTCCCCAGGGAACGGCTGCAGCTCCCAGCAGTGGAGTGGGGACAGAGCTCACACAGCTCTCAGCAGGCACTTGAGACTGAGGGGGAAAAGGAAAAATAAACAGATGAGATTGGGACAAAAATGTCCTTTTCCACAGTTTTTTTCAGCGTGGCCACACAATATGGCAGAGAAGGGAGTTTTGTGGCTGTGAATCCAGCTGGGAACCCCTGGGCTGCTCTGCCCTGCAGAGCCTCACTGGGAACTTAAGGAAATTAAATGTACTTGGGTATTAAGTAACATTAGAAAACTTAATTAAAAAAAAAACCCCCATAAATAGTGAGCAAAGCACAAATAAAATCTGTGCTGCCTCGGGCTCAGCCCTCGTGGGCTGGGTTCCCCTCTGCCTTCCGAGGGGGAGGATTTGCAGCGGGGATGTTTTGGAGGAGACAAAAAAGCTTCCCAAAAAAGGAATAAATTGTGGCTCTTGTGCTTAATTTACAGTGCTCCCTGATCCTGCTGGGAAATGCAAGGTGCAGCCCTGAGGCTCAGCTGTCCCCTGTGGCCCTGCCAGGAGGAGCTTCCAGGACAAGCAGCACCTTGGGAATGGCACCGGGATTTACAGCAGAAAATGGGAATTGCTGCTGGAGTCCTGCCTTAAAACGTGCCAGGGACAGGCAGGGATTGTATCCAGTCACCCACTGCAGTTTCTGGGCTGTCAGGGTCCCCAGAGCCCTGTGGGGTCAGGGCCAGGTGAGGCTCTGGGTGGCCCAGCCTTGCCCCTCTCCACCTTATCCCTGCCCTGTGCAAGGACCTGCTCCAGCCCCAGTGACCCCAGAGATCCTGGTGATCCCCAGTCCTCAAAACCCATCCCAAACCCCAACTGAAGAGCCAGCAGGGCCCTCCAGGCAGCCTGGGCCCACCCACAGGATTCCATCCATGGGGGAAACCCTGGGGGAAGGAGCAGTGAAATCAAAAGGGGGAAGATCCCAGAATCCCAAAATCCCAGAATCCCAAAATCCCATACAGGTTTGGGTTGGGAGGGACCTTAAATCCCATCCCATTCCACCCTCTGCCGGGGCAGGGACATCTCCCACTATCCCAGGGTGCTCCAAGCCCCTTCCAGCCTGGCTTGGGATGCTCCCAGGGATGCAGGGCCAGGCTGGGATGCTCCCATGGATGCAGGGGCAGCCCCGGATGCTCCCAGGGATGCAGAGCCAGGCTGGGATGTTCCCAGGGATGCAGGGCAGCCCCGGATGCTCCCAGGGATGCAGAGCCAGGCTGGGATGCTCCCAGGGATGCAGGGGCAGCCCCGGATGCTCCCAGGGATGCAGAGCAGCTCCGGATGCTCCCAGGGATACAGGGCAGCCCCGGATGCTCCCAGGGATGCAGAGCAGCTCCGGATGCTCCCAGGGATGCAGGGGCAGCCCCGGATGCTCCCAGGGATGCAGGGCCAGGCTGGGATGCTCCCAGGGATGCAGGGGCAGCCCCGGATGCTCCCAGGGATGCAGGGCCAGGCTGGGATGCTCCCAGGGATGCAGAGCAGCCCCGGATGCTCCCAGGGATGCAGAGCCAGGCTGGGATGTTCCCAGGGATGCAGGGCAGCCCCGGATGTTCCCAGGGATGCAGGGGCAGCCCCGGATGCTCCCAGGGATGCAGAGCCAGGCTGGGATGTTCCCAGGGATGCAGGGCAGCCCCGGATGCTCCCAGGGATGCAGAGCCAGGCTGGGATGCTCCCAGGGATGCAGGGGCAGCCCCGGATGCTCCCTGGGTCTGTGCCGGACTGAGAGGCTCTCCAGGGGCCGAGGCTGAGGGGTTGGGCTGTGCACAGAGGGAGCCAAGCCCCACCTTTCCCCATTCCCCATTCCGGAGGGGGCAGTAGGGGACGGAAACCGGGGATGTTCACCTGGAAGTGCCGTGGCCAGCAGGGCTGGCCCCGCGGGGCCCTGGCACGGCGAGCTCAGCCCCAGGCGCGGCTCTCGGCACCTCCCCTGACCCGGGGGCTGCGGGGACAGCGGGGAGATTAATGAGACCTTGAGGAATCCCAGGCTGAGCTGGGCTGGAAGGGACCTCAGAGCCCATCTAAGGCCGTTCCGTGGGCCAGCACGCCTGGCAGAGCCCAGGCGGTGGCAGGAGCACGGAGCTGTGCCCTCCCTGTGACACAGACAGGAGTGACTTCCCTCGCCCTTGCACAACCCAGCCCTGCCGGAGCCTGCCAGGATCTTGGGAAAGCTCTCCAGGGTTTGAGCGCGGCTCCCTCTGCCAGAGTAACGCCGTGTCCTGAGGGGGAGGATTAGCCACGAACAGCTGAAACACAAACCGAGCTCTGCCAGCGTCCCGCAAGCCCCGGGGGAAGCTCGCCGGGGTCGCTCCTGCAGCTGGGGACTGCCCAGCGGGGCTGGGGTCTGCCCAGCGGGGCTGAGGTGCCCCTCTCCCCTGGCAGGAGTCACCCTCGGCAGGTAAAACCTGCCGGGATCCGCAGGGAACAGCAGCACGCACGGAGCTCGCCCCAAAGCAGGGAATTGGGGCCCTCGAGGGACATCCCAGGATGGATGTGATGCGGGTTTGGCTCCAGCCCCGCGGTGTGGGACACAAAAAGGGAGGGAAAGCAGTGGGAAGGGCGCAGGTGGCACTGCAGCACTGGTGTCACCACATGGTCACAGCCAGGCCCAGCCTTGGCATGGATAAACCCAGGGGATTTGGGAATAAAACTGGGCAGGGCTACAGCAGGGCAGTGACAGTGACAGTGACAGTGACAGTGACAGTGACAGTGACAGTGACAGTGACAGCCCCGAGGGCTGGCCAGGGTGCTGGCTGTGGCACATCAGCCCCTGGAACACCAACCCTTGGAATGCCAGCTCTTGGAATGCCAGCTCCTGGAACACCAGCCCCTGGAACACCAACCCTTGGAACACCGTCCCTTGGAACACCAGCCCCTGGAACGCCAACCCTTGGAATGCCAGCCCCTGGAACACCATCCCTTGGGATGCCAGCCCCTGGAACACCAATCCCTGGAACACCAACCCTTGGAACACCGTCCCTTGGAATGCCAGCCCTCGGAATGCCACCCCCTGGAACACCATCCCTTGGACTGCCAGCCCTTGGAACACCATCCCTTGGGATGCCAGCCCCTGGAACACCATCCCTTGGACTGCCAGCCCTTGGAACACCATCCCTTGGGATGCCAGCCCCTGGAACACCATCCCTTGGACTGCCAGCCCTTGGAACACCATCCCTTGGGATGCCAGCCCCTGGAACACCATCCCTTGGACTGCCAGCCCTTGGAACACCATCCCTTGGGATGCCAGCTCCTGGAACACCGTT